>JAPDVR010000002.1:68289612-68294612 GCA_026230005.1 Gila orcuttii | reverse complement strand
ATGGCAGGGGAGCACCAATGATCCTCTCCGCAGTCCGGACTGTCCATTGTAGTCTCCTGATGTCTGATTTGGTAGCTGAACCAAACCAGACAGTGATGGAAGTGCATAAGACAGACTCAATGACGGCTGAGTAGAACTGAATCAGCAGCTCCTGTGGCAAGTTGAACTTCCTCAGCTGGCGAAGGAAGTACAGTCTCTGCTGGGCCTTTTTCACAATGGAGTCAATGTGATTGTCCCACTTCAGGTCCTGAGAGATGGAAGTGCCCAGGAACCTGAATGACTCCACTACTTCCACAGTGCTGTAAATGATGGTGAGTGGGGGGAGTGCTGGGCTGTTCCTCCTGAAGTCCACGATCATCTCCACTGTTTTGAGCGTGTTCAGCTCAAGGTTGTTATAACTGCACCAGACAGCCAGCTGTTCAAACTCCAGTCTGTAAGCAGACCCGTCACCGTTTCGGATGAGACCGATGACAGTGGTATCATCGGCAAATTTCAGGAGCTTGACAGTGGGGTCTTTAGAAGTGCAGTCGTTAGTGTACAGGGAGAAGAGCAGTGGGGAGAGAACGCACCCTTGAGGGGCGCCAGTGCTGGTGGTGAGAGTCCTGGACGTGAGTTTCCCCAGTCTCACTCGCTGCTGCCGGTCCGTCAGGAAGCTGGTGATCCACTGACAGATCGAGGATGGTATGGAGAGCTGGGTCAGTTTGGCTGTGAGAAGACCAGGCATGATGGTATTGAAGGCCGAACTGAAGTCCACAAAGAGGATCCTTGCATAAGTCCCTGGTCTGTCAAGATGTTGCAGGATATAATGCAGTCCCATGTTGACTGCATCATCCACAGACCTGTTTGCTGTGTAAGCAAACTGAAAGGAATCCAGCAGGGGTCCAGTGATGTTCTTCAGGTGGGCCAGCACCAGTCTTTCAAACGACTTCATGACCACAGACGTGAGAGCGACAGGTCTGTAGTCATTAAGTCCAGTGATTTTGGGTTTTTTGGGGACAGGAATGATAGTGGAGCGTTTGAAGCAGCAGGGAACTTCACACTGCTCCAATGATCTATTGAAGCTCTGCGTGAAGACCGGGGCCAGTTGGTCAGCGCAGGCTTTTAAACAAGCAGATGAGATGCCGTCTGGGCCTGAGGATTTCCTAGTCTTCTGTTTTTTGAAGACTCGGCTCACGTCCTCCACACAGACCTTAAGCTCAGGTTGGATGGCAGGAGGGGGGAGTAATGGGAGTGCAGGAGGTGATGGTGAATGTGTGAAGTGCAGGTTAGAGCCGGTGTGTGGTGTGAATGAGGGCTTTTCAAACCTGCAATAAAATGAGTTTAAATCATCAACCAGGTGTTGATTGTCCACAGATCGGGGGGATGGTGACTTGTAGTTGGTGATGTTCCTCAGGCCATTCCAGACTGATGATGGGTCGTTGGATGAAAACTGTTTTTTCAGTTTGTCAGAGTAGCTTCTTTTAGCAACTCTGATCTCCTTTGTCAGTCTGTTTCTGGCCTGGTTATACAAGATTTTATCCCCACTTCTGTAGGCATTCTCTTTGGCATGACGAAGGTGTTTGAGTTTCCCAGTAAACCATGGTTTATCATTAGTAAATGATAAGAATGTCCTGGTAGGAATGCATGTATCCTCACAGAAACTTATATATGATGTTACAGTATCTGTGAGCTCATCCAGATCGTTGGTAGCAGCTTCAAAAACAGTCCAATCAGTGCAATCAAAGCAGGCCTGTAGATTATGCTCTGCTTCATTAGTCCATCTTTTTACAGTCCTTATTACAGGTTTAGCTGATTTCAGTTTCTGCCTGTAGGTCGGTATGAGATGAACCAAACAGTGATCAGAGAGCCCCAAAGCTGCTCGTGAAACGGAGTGATACGCATCTTTTATTGTGGTGTAACAGTTGTCCAGTATATTACTGTCTCTGGTGGGACATGTAACGTGCTGTCTGTATTTTGGTAGTTCACGGGAAAGATTTGCTTTGTTAAAATCCCCAAGAATGATTAAAATAGAGTCAGGATACCTTTTTTTCTGTTTCAGCTATTTGTTCAGCCAGCTGTTGTAGCGCCGCGCTCACGCACGCGTCTGGAGGGATGTAAACATTCACGAGAATGAAAGAGGAAAACTCCCGAGGCGAGTAGAAAGGTTTACAGTTTATGAAATGTGCCTCTAAATTAGGAGAGCACATCTTCTTCAGTGTTGTTACATCTGAACACCAACTTTCGTTAATGTAGAAACACAGTCCACCACCTCTTGTTTTCCCCGTTAGCTCCACAATGCAATCCGCTCGGAACAGCTGGAAGCCCGGCAGATGTAGTGCGTTGTCCGGTATGGCTTCACTCAGCCAGGTTTCAGTGAAGCACAGAGCAGCAGAGTTGAAAAAATCCTTGTTAGTGCGAGTGAGGAGAAGAAGTTCGTCCGTTTTGTTAGGAAGGGATCGGAGATTCGCGAGATGAATACTGGGGAGTGCAGTGCGCAGGCCGCGCTCGCGGAGTTTAACCAGTGCGCCGGCTCGCTTCCCGCGTTTGCGTCTGACCGCGCGTTTGAACAACAACGCTGCCCCTCCGACGAGAATGTCCTGCAAGACGTCCGAATAAAATAAAAAACTGTAGAAAAGTTATCTGGTGTGTGTTTCCTAATGTCCAGTAGTTCGCTTTGGTGAAACTGATAGGAAAAGAATGACTAAACGCAGAACAAACAAACAAAAACAACACAATAGCTGGAGAGCCCCACACAGAGGCAGCAGTCTGCGGCGCCATCTTGGATGTATAGTAATAAATCATGTTATCAATGTGCTAATTCATGGTAAACACTAGCAATATATTAAAACATGCTAGCAATGTGCCAAAACATGTTGGCAAATATGCTACAACATTAACAATGTGTTTTTACAACATAGCAACATAATAGCAATTTGGTAAGATATGCTAGTAACATGCTGATTCATGCTAGCTTCATTGCTAAAAATGCTGGCAACATGCTAATTCACGCTAGCACTCTACTAAAACATGCTAGGAAAATGCAAACTAATGCTAGACAAATGCCAAGACATGCTAACAACATGGTAAAAACATGCTAGGAAGTAGGGCTGCACAATATATCGAAACTATTGAAATATCGGAAATGTATATATCGCGATATGCATATCGCAACGGCTTGCAATAACTTGGGTCATGAAGAAAAGACAAAGAGAAAATCACTCACTGTTCATGGCTGAATAACTATTGTAGCTTTAATAAGAATCTGTATACTATATATATTTAATTCATAGAGTGAAAACTAAGCCGTGTTTTAATTTTACATTTGATTATTCAGTTTCTGTTGTTAAATGAACCTAATATACGCCTTCCTGAAACGTGATGTAAAAATAACACTTACTTCTTGTTCACTTCCAGAAGAATGTGAAACAAGTATGTAGGTTATATCATTTTAAATATATTTTAAAGATAATTTAAGTTTATTTTATACACTTTAAGCATTATCGTATCGCATATTGCATTATTTAATGAGTAATTGCACATTGCATTTTTCTTCAATATCGTGCAACCCTACTATTAAGCTTATTAAACTTTTAAACTTTCAGGCACAGGCATGGCTTTGTCAAGCCAACATTAAAGTTTGTCTCGACGAAATTTGCTTTCTACTTTTAGTTAACTTTTTTTTATTTTTTTTCAAGTAATGGAAATGGTTTTATGTGTGGTTAAATGGTTAGAGTGACAATATCAGTAGTTTTCATCCTAAGACGCCTGATTTTGTAGATCCAAAATCCAAACTCTTTCACTCAGATCAGTGATGATGCTCCTCTCATAACCATGACGATCACTGCAAACTGACCCCAGATCTGGCAAACCGAGGCCGTGTGCTCGACCCTGCAACGCCCTATAAATCAGAACCAGGTGACAGAAACTCGCGGCGCTCCTGAATCAAATATCCAGAGTCGTCTGTCTCCACCATCATGTCTTCCTGTCTTTCTGCTGCCGACATGTTTGTTCAGAACGCTTGCCAAGCGCCAGAGCCGTCGGGATATAAACATTCCAGTGTGCGTTCGCCTGCGTTTGCGTGCGAGTCGAATCTTCTGAACTGACCCGAGAGAGTCCGGCACCTTGCACCTGTTTTGATAATTTCTTAGTGCAAAGAAACTCACACACACTCACTCTCACACTTTCACACACACAAACACACACACACACATTCACTCTCACACACACACACACACACACACACACACACTCACTCTCACACACACACACACTCACACACTCTCTCACACACACACACTCAGACTCACTCTCTCACACACACACTCATACTCACTCTCACTCTCTCTCACACACACACACACACACATACTCACTCTCACACACAGACACACACACACACACTCATACACTTTCTCACACACACACACACACACACACACACACACACACACACACACACACACAGCTTTGTGTTTTCCAGTACATGCATCTAAACTGTTTAATCCACTTATGACTTTTTGGCTTTTGACATTATGAGGTCAAAACATTTATAAAAAATTGCATGGATGAATTGTTTACAAAAAGTATAACATGCATTTAGAAAATAGAAAGGGTGAATTTCCATTTCATACCAACTTTAAAGGAGTAGTTCACTTCAGAAACTAAAATGTCCTGATAATTTATTCTCCCCACGTCATCCAAGATGTTCATGTCTTTCTTTCTTCAGTGGAAAAGAAATGAAGGTTTTTGAGGAAAACACTCCAGGATTTTCTCCATATAGTGACTTCAATGGAGTCCAACGGGTCGAAGGTCCAAACGTGAGTTTCAGTGCAGCTTCAAAGTCTCGACACGATCCAGCCGAGGAATAAGAGTCTTATCTATACAAACCAGCGCACATTTTATCAAAGAAATAAACATTTATATACTTTTTAACCACAAATGCTCGTCTTGCACTAGCTGCGATGCGACACACATTACGGAATCACGTTGAAAGGTCACGAGTGAACTATTCCTTTCAAGTA
>JAPDVR010000002.1:68274612-68284612 GCA_026230005.1 Gila orcuttii | reverse complement strand
GATCGAGACTCAGGGTTTATGAGCTATTCTGGGACCAGCCACCGGGGGGCGATCGAGACTCAGGGTTTATGAGCTATACTGGGACCAGCCGCCGGGGGGCGATCGAGACTCAGGGTTTATGAGCTATACTGGGACCAGCCGCCGGGGGGCGATCAAGACTCAGGGTTTATGAGCTATACTGGGACCAGCCGCCGGGGGGCGATCGAGAGTCAGGGTTTATGAGCTATACTGGGACCAGCCACCAGGGGGCGATCGAGACTCAGGGTTTATGAGCTATACTGGGACCAGCCACCGGGGGACGATCGAGACTCAAGGTTTATGAGCTATACTGGGACCAGCCACCGGGGGGCGATCGAGACTCAGGGTTTATGACCTATACTGGTACCAGCCACCGGGGGGCGATCGAGACTCAGGGTTTATGAGCTATACTGGGACCAGCCACCGGGGGGCGATCGAGACTCAGGATTTATGAGCTATTCTGGGACCAGCCACCGGGGGGCGATCGAGACTCAGGGTTTATGAGCTATACTGGGACCAGCCACAGGGGGGCGATCGAGACTCAGGGTTTATGAGCTATACTTGGACCAGCCGCCGGGGGGTGATCGAGACTCAGGGTTTATGAGCTATACTGGGACCAGCCACCGGGGGGCGATCGAGACTCAGGGTTTATGAGCTATACTGGGACCAGCCACCGGGAGGCGATCGAGACTCAGGGTTTACGAGCTACACTGGGACCAGCCACCGGGGGCGATCGAGACTCAGGGTTTATGAGCTATACTGGGACCAGCCACCGGGGGGCGATCGAGACTCAGGGTTTATGAGCTATACTGGGACCAGCCACCGGGGAGCGATCGAGACTCAGGGTTTATGAGCTATACTGGGACCAGCCACCAGGGGGCGATCAAGACTCAGGGTTTATGAACTATACTGGGACCAGCCGCCGGGGGGCAATCGAGACTCAGGGTTTATGAGCTATACTGGGACCAGCCACCGGGGGGCAACCGAGACTCAGGGTTTATGAGCTATACTGGGACCAGCCACTGGGGGGCGATTGAGACTCAGGGTTTATGAGCTATACTGGGACCAGCCACCGGGGGGCGATCGAGACTCAGGGTTTATGAGCTATACTGGGACCAGCCACCGGGGGCGATCGAGACTCAGGGTTTATGAGCTATACTGGGACCAGCCACCGGGGGGCGATCGAGACTCAGGGTTTATGAGCTATACTGGGACCAGCCACCGGGGAGCGATCGAGACTTAGGGTTTATGAGCTATACTGGGACCAGCCACCAGGGGGCGATCGAGACTCAGGGTTTATGAACTATACTGGGACCAGCCGCCGGGGGGCAATCGAGACTCAGGGTTTATGAGCTATACTGGGACCAGCCACCGGGGGGCGACCGAGACTCAGGGTTTATGAGCTATACTGGGACCAGCCACTGGGGGGCGATTGAGACTTAGGGTTTATGAGCTATACTGTGACCAGCCACCGGTGGGCGATCGAGACTCAGGATTCATGAGCTATACTGGGACCAGCCACCGGGGGGCGATCGAGACTCAGGGTTTATGAGCTATACTGGGACCAGCCACCGGGGGGCGATCGAGACTCAGGGTTTATGAGCTATACTTGGACCAGCCACCGGGGGGGCGATCGAGACTCAGGGTTTATGAGCTATACTGGGACCAGCCACCGGGGGGCGCTCGAGACTCAGGGTTTATGAGCTATACTGGGACCAGCCACCGGGGGCGATCGAGACTCAGGGTTTATGAGCTATACTGGGACCAGCCACCGGGGGGCGATCGAGATGCTTTGGCTTCACTTGACCTGCACACACAAACACCTTCATGACATCACTTCCTGGGTGTGTGTGCAGGGCATCTGCTGGGTCTGTCCCACGATGACTCCAAGTTCTGCGAGGAACGCTTCGGCTCCAACGAGGACAAGCGTCTGATGTCCTCCATCTTGACCTCCATCGACGCGTCCAAACCCTGGAGCCGATGCACATCCGCCACCATCACAGACTTCTTCGACGACGGCAACGGTGAGATTTAATGTTGCTTTTCTCAAAAATATTGCAACATATCATGGTAATCGTACAATTCGATAGGATCAGATTACAAATTGGCCTGTGATTTCATGGATCTTGATTTTCTGATTCTGCTTATGCAGAAATAATCTGGAGATCATTACGCATTATGTTACTTAAATGGGTTGCAAATTGCATTTCATGTTTAATTTCTAACTTTATGTTGGTCAGTATTGATTTTGAGATTGTCCAGTCTTAATTTAGTAGTTTTTATGTATTATTATTGTTTTTATGAACTCTTTGATTCTAGCGTTTATGTTTATTTATTCAGTTTTCATTTTAATTCATTTTTAGTCTTTTTTGTGTTTTTTTATTTATTTATTTGATGTGCTTTCGTCATTTTTATTAATTTTAGTTTAAAAAAAATATTTCAGTTTTAGCTTTGTTTCAGTTTGTAATTTTAGTATTTCAAAATTTTAAATATGTAATGGTTATGTGGCCAATTACTTCTTATTCCATTGCTATTATTGATTTCTGAAGGATCATGTGACACTGAAGACTGGAGTAATGATGCTGAAAATTCAACTTTGCTCACAGGAATATATTACATTTTACAATATTCACACACAAAAATATTAAATTGTAATAATATTTCACAATTTTTACTGTATTTTTGGGTAAATGAATACAGACTTCTTTCAAAACTTACTGGTTTCATACTTTTATATTGTAGATATATAATGAAAATCACCATATTGACCTGTATTGGACATGCACACAGTTTTATCTTTTCTCCACTAATGTCTTGACATCTTCCTCTTGTCGTGTGTGTGTGTGTGTGTGTGTGTGTGTGTGTGTGTGTGTGTGTGTGTGTGTGTGTGTGTGTGTGTGTGCGCGTGCATGCGCGCGTTTGTGTGTGTTTGTGTGTGTGTGTGAGGTATATAATGTATTGGACATTTATAGGTACATGAAAGGTCATGCATGTATAGATAATGTATTGGACATGCACACAGTTTTATCTTTTCTCCACTAATGTCTTGACATCTTCCTCTTGTTGTGCATGCGTGTGTGTGTGTGTGTGCGTGTGTGTGTGTGTGTGTAGCCGAGTGTTTGCTGGATGTCCCTCGTCTGCCTCTTCTGGGTCCCGAGGAGCTCCCGGGTCAGAGTTACGATGCGGTTCAGCAGTGCCGGCTGGCCTTCGGGCTCGAGTACACCGTGTGTCCCGGCATGGACGTGTGTGCACGCCTTTGGTGCGCCGTCATCAGGAAGGGCCAGATGGTGTGTCTGACCAAAAAACTGCCCGCCGTTGAAGGAACACCGTGCGGGAAGGGAAGAATCTGTCTACAGGGGAAATGTGTGGACAAGACCCGAAAGAGACACTACTCGGTAAGACCAGAGCTCAGAGGTCAACTTAAAAGAACGTAAAACTCCAAGCTTTAATCAGTATTTCAAACTTAAAACTGCTTTTAAAACTTTCAAACTCAAAACTGCTTTTAAAACTTTTAAGCTTAAAACTGCTTCAAACTTTAAATTACTTTCTGAAGCCAACGAAGTCTTGATTAACCTTTAAAAGTTCCCCTGTCAATAATTTTATCCCTTAAAACTCATCTTTGATCACCAAAATGACATATTTATTTAAATGTGTGGACAAGACCTGAAAGAGACACTCCTCGGTAAGACCAGAGGTGATGCTGTGAAATAAAAAATGACTTGTTTTTCACCAATATAGAACATTTGCACATTTAATGCAAAAATTACAACCTATGCAATGCCACTAAAGTGACACATTCCTTATAAATTATGCATAAAAAGTGATATAGATCTGACACAAAAACAGCTTGTAGTTTTGTTTTAATGATGGTGAAAGGTTGGTAATTGTCTGAGAAATCTATCAAAGGGTAGTTTAATAGTTAAACATTTTAATGAAATAGTTTGTGCATGTAAATAAACATTACTCGGTAAGACCAGAGCTCAGAGGTGAACTTAAAATAACTTAAAAAGCCTTCAAACTACAAGCTTTAGACAGTATTTTAAACTTAAAACTGCTTAAAACTTCAAGATTTTTAAAACTACTTTATCAAGCCAATAAGTTTGTCTTGATGGACTTTTTAAAGTCCCCCTGTCAATAATTTTATCCCTTAAAACTCATCTTTGATCAGCAAAATGACGTATTTTAATGTGTTAACAAGACCTGAAAGAGACGCTCCTCTGTAAGACCAGAGCTCAGAGGTGATGCTGGGAAATTAAAAATGACTTGTTTTTCACCAATTTAGAACTTTTGCACATTTAACCCTCTGAGGTCGGCTATCGCGCGGGCGCGATAGTCTTGCTTTTTTTCTTATCAGTGCAAAAGAAACTCAAAATACTCTTTTGATCTTACATATTAAGTGTTGTACATCATTCGATCCTGATAAATGTCTATTTTTTTTCTGGATACTCACAATAAAAACAAAGTGTTGTGCTTTTCGCCAAATAAAGAAAAACAAACATGATGCGTGTTCTGCCTTCTCTCTGTCAGTGAAGTCCATTCTGAAACGCGTCCGAAAATTAACTGTAATTCCGCGAATACTTGTCATACAGGCACGAGTGTTTTTCCATAATGAAGCTTGAACTCTCTTCTTTTAAATGAATTAATTTATATAAAAAACAGATATTCTCAGTTTATGTAATCTGTATGAAAAGAGAGAGATGTCAGTATTTTTCTTTCAGCTCATTATACCTCATTACGCGTTAATGTGCCACACCCACGGTCAGCGCGCGGTATTCAAAAGCAAATGATCTAAGGCAAGCCATTCAAACATGCCAACGCCCACCAGCTGGATTATAAAACACATCGTGTTTAGTAAGTATCTTGTACAGCTGTGTACACAGCGTATCCTTTCGCTGTGAGGAATAATACTATCTAATAACCCTGGAATAGAAGTGCTGGTAGTTTCATTTCGAGGAGCAACGGATCCAGCTGATGTAGTAAGTCATTTATTCTTAAGTGCTTTGTTCTAATCGCGATATTGAATAGTGTCTGACTGTAAACCGCAAAAAGACTGTTTAAATATGAATTGCGTGTAGGCTAAATGATGAATGAACGGCACAGGCGCGCGCGCTTTGTTTAGTACAGTTATACAGCGCGTGTCTGTGCCGTTCATTCACTCTCGCACCTACATTAGTAAACGTTATGTTTACATGAACACATCCAAACTATATTGCTATAGCCTATTAAGATGAGTAAAAATAGACTGAAATATGTTGAAATAAAATGTCTGAATAAGCAACAAGCTGCAAATTCACATGTAGGCCTATATACTAATATATCATACACAATGTTACAGACTAAATATGAATGTTTAGACAAGATTTTGTGATTAGTTTTGGATAGATTATAAAGTTTTGACTGTAAAAAAAGACTACTGTCACATTAAATAGGTACGCTTTTGTTCACCAATTTCTGCTCATAGTTAAATATACTATAGTATGATGTTTTGTCAAAAATAAAGTAGGTATATTGAATTATCAACTAAGATGTTATTATAGTGTTTGTTCCAATATTCAAACTAATGAATCCTTACCTTTTTTAATACGTATGATAAAATGTACACTTTTTACAAAGAAATACACTTGAAATATTGTTAAAATTGTAATTGTTGTTGTAATTGTAACCTATTTGTAATTGGTTACAATTTCTAATTGTAAAATATGTATATATAGATAATTTCTTTTGTCCTTGCATTCTTTGGGACCCTGTGACACACCTGTGTGAAAGGGCTAATTAATATGCAGCTCATTATAGGGCTCATTATCCGGCCTTTGTCTTCTCAGGTGTGAACACGCCTCCACGCATATTGCCTTTCCAAACAAAAGGTGTCTTATAAAATTTAAATCAATGTATTGTTTTGTGTAAATGATTAGGCAGGATGATTTTCAGATCATTTTGAAGCAAAAATTCTAGGCAACAACACTCATTAGTCAAAAGTCTTGTGGACACATATTTAGTATGTATTTTGTGGCCTTATTTCAGACACTTTAAGTTTTAGTTTTTTCAATAACCATGCATAAGCAATATTTTCTCAAAAATACAAACATGTACATACATGTTGCTCACATATTACGGTAGCCCTGTTTGTGCTATATAGAGTGAATTTACACCTTTGCCATTAACATGTTTATAAATAACTGAAAAAAGCACAAATGTCAGAGCATGTCAGAACACCTCAAGGACCCCAAAAACACCTTAGACCTCAGAGGGTTAATGCAAAAATTACAACCCATGCAATGCCATGCAATGCTATGCAAACTTCAAGCTTTTTAAACTACAGTGGTCAACATTTGAAGTGGATCGAAAAAGTTAATCAAAGTTGTCCTAATACAAGAACGGGTATTGTTGAAAATTAATGTATAACTTTGATGAAAGGTTTTGATCCACTTCAAATGTTGACTACTGCACTTGATTACTGCCAACAAAGTTTGTCTAGATTAACTTTTTAAAGTCCCCTCAATAATTGTATCCCTTAAAACTCATCGTTGCCACCAAAATAACATATTTACATGTTTTTTCCTTGAAAAAAAAGTCTTCATGCCTTAAAATATCTTGAATGTAACTCGACACCCTCGCCTCATTTAGTATTCGCGGTTCTATGAATATGCAAATGAGCCCTGCCTCCACTCACTCACTCACTCACTCAGAGATCCACTCGTTGACGATCACACGTTGATCTGATTGGTTACAAGGTAGTTTGTGATGTCAGAAACACCAGCGATTTCAAAGCGTGTTTTTGAGACTGTCTTTGGTTCACTGCAGTTTTAAGGAGAAAATACTCAGCAATGCTGTCGACTTATGAATTTACACATGGTTTGTGTTAAAGCAGATTAAAAACACAATGTAGACATATAAACAACATTAAAAGCTGGATTTTCACTCATTTATTAACCATCTTTTGAGTAAATAAATCCCAAACTACATTTATTAATCTTAGTTAATGTTACTAATCATTCACTAATACATTATGAAAATAAAACTTATTCTACCAACCCAACCCTAACCTAACAGTATCGTCGTCGGCAGCCGTTCGTCTCGGGAGACGATGGTGTAGCTCGGTGCGTCTATCTGCACCGCCGGGAATGGCTGTGCAGACCAATTCTAGAGTGGCAGTCCTTGCCGCACTGGGCGCAGGAGAAGGGGGATGGCTGGTCAGGCTGCTGTTGCAACTGCTTCCGCCTAGCTCTCTTTGCCACGGCAGTGTCGTTTCGTGCCGCTTCTGCATTGATTATTTCCTGCCGGACTGCTTGTCGCCAAGCGAGGCGATCATCAGCCAGTCTCTCCCATGCGCTGGGGGCAATGCCGCATTGCTTCAAGTCCTTTTTGCAGACGTCTTTGAAGCGCAATTTGGGGCGCCCTGTGGTTCTGGTGCCTTCAGCCAGCTCGCCGTAGAGGAGGTCTTTGGGGATGCGGCCTGCGTCCATCCTCCTGACATGCCCAAGCCACCGCAGCCGTCTTTCGCTGAGCGTCGCATACAAACTGGTCATGTTGGCTCGTTCCAGCACCTCGGTGTTGGGGATCTTGTCCTGCCACTTGATATGCAGTATGCGACGCAGGCACCGAATGTGGAAGCTGTTGAGTTTCTTCTCGTGCCTTACGTAGGTGGTCCATGACTCGCTGCCATAAAGGAGCGTACTGAGCACGCAGGCTTGGTACACGTGCAGTCTGGTCATCTCAGTGAGGCTGGAGTTGTTCCACACTCGCTGATTTAACTTGGCCATGACTGTGGCTGCCTTGGCGATTCTGCTGTTGATCTCAGAGTCGATGGATAGCGAACTTGAGATCGTGGACCCAAGGTACGTGAAGTTCTCAACAACGTCCAGGCTGTACCCGTCAATGGCGGTGTTTGGAGGGGTCTCTGCTCCCTGCATCATGACGTTGGTCTTCTTCAGGCTGATGGTCAAACCAAACTCCTTGCAGGCGTGTGAGAGGCGGTTTACAAGCTCCTGGAGTCCGTCTGCCGTGTGTGAAGTCAAGGCTGCGTCATCAGCGAAGAGCATCTCACGAATAAGTACCTCTGTGACTTTGGTCTTGGCACGGAGACGGGCTATGTTGTAGAGCTTGCCGTCCGACCTGGTGCGGATGTAGACACCCTCGCTGCAGTCTTTGAAGGCGTATTGGAGGAGCATGGAGAAGAAGATACCAAAGAGTGTGGGCGCAAGGACGCAGCCTTGTTTCACTCCGCTGCTGACTGGGAAGGCTTCGGATGTTGCGCCGTTGTAGCATACTGTGCTGTGCATATTCTCGTGGAAGGACGTGACCACTGCAAGCAGGTGCGGAGGGCAACCAATCTTCTGCAGCAACCTGAAGAGTCCGCTTCTGCTAACCAGATCAAACGCCTTTGTAAGGTCGATGAAGGCGATGTAGAGTGGCATGTGCTGCTCCTGACACTTCTCCTGCAGCTGGCGTAGTGAGAAGATCATGTCTGCTGTTGATCGGCCATCCCTGAAGCCGCACTGGGACTCGGGGTAGATGCGGGAGGCGAGGGTCTGCAGGCGGGCCAGAGCGACGCGGGCGAACACTTTGCCTACAATGCTGAGGAGGGAGATGCCCCGGTAGTTGTTGCAGTCACTACGGTCTCCCTTGTTCTTGTACAAGGTGACAATGTTAGCGTCTCGCATCTCCTGGGGGATGTAGCCCTGTTCCCAGCAGAGACAGAGGAGGTCGTGAAGTGGTTGTAGCAGGGCTGGTTTCCCGCTCTTTAGAACCTCGGGGGGGATTCCATCGCTCCCTGGCGCCTTCCTGCAGGCAAGGCAGTCGATGGCTTTGCTGAGCTCGTCCATGGTTGGTGGGGTATCTAGCTCCTCCATGACTGGTAGGTCTGGGATGGCGTTGAGAGCCGTGACAGTCACCACATTCAGCGTCGCGTATAGCTCAAGGTAGTGCTCCGTCCATCGCTTCATCTGCTTTTCCTGGTCGGTGATAACCTCGCCCGTTTTGGACTTGAGGGGGGCGGTCTTGGAGGGGGTTGGGCCTGTTGCCTTCTTGATGCCCTCGTACATCCCTCTTGCGTTTCCTGTCTCGGCAGCTCTCTGTATGCTGCTGCAGAGGTTTAGCCAGTAGGTGTTGGCGCAGTGGCGGGCGGTCTGCTGGGCTTTGTTCCTGGCAGTCCGGAGGGATTGTAAGGTACTAGGGCTTGGATTGGCCTTGTAGGCCAGAAGGGCTTTCCTCTTTGCCTCAGTCACGGGCTCCATTTCTTCCCAGTGGGCCTCGTACCAGTCGGCATTTTTCCGCTCCTTCTTCCCGTAGGCGGTGATGGCGGCGTTGTAAACCGCGTCGCGGAGGCGGGGCCACTTGGAGTCGATGGTGTCATCTGCTGACACTCCCTCGCTGAGGGCGTGTTCCAGCCTGCTGATGAACTGCTGGGTTTTCTCAGGATTGCTGGTGCAGCAGGCATTTATGCGTGGGCGACCCTTCTTCTTGAAGTGGTGCAACCTTTTGGGTGTAGTGCGCACCTTGCTTGCTACGAGAGCGTGGTCCGTATCGCAGTCGGCACTATGGTAACTGCGGGTGAGGAGGACGCAACCAATGTCCGCTCTTCTGGTGATGACTAGGTCAAGCTGGTGCCAGTGGCGGGATCGGGGGTGCCTCCATGACACCTGGTGGATCTCTTTACACTTGAAGAAGGTGTTGGTCACGCACAGGCCGTGGTGGCACAAGAGCTCAAGCAGTCTCTGGCCGTTCTCGTTTATCTTCCCCCTCCCAAAGCTTCCGAGGCAGGTGGGCCAAGCCTTGTGGTCAGCTCCTACTCTTGAATTGAAGTCTCCTAAGAGGTAGAGGCCTTCAGTGCTGGGCCACCTGGATATCGCTTCATCGAGGGCCTGGTAGAACTCATCTTTTTCCTCGGCGGTGGAGCAGAGGGTTGGGGCGTACACGCTGAGAATGTTGACTGGGCCAGAAGACGTTGACAGCCGGAGGGTGAGTATCCTCTCTGTGCCTACTG
>JAPDVR010000002.1:68267112-68269612 GCA_026230005.1 Gila orcuttii | reverse complement strand
GTTTTGTATCATTGTAATTCACTGACAACCACCAATCACAGTGGTGATGAGAGTCACATGATGAATAAACGCTCATCACAAGCAGCTTTTCCACAAGAAAGTTAATGGTAATATATAGAAGCTGCACAGTGTCATTCACACAAACACTAAACGCCATCATGTCAAAAATCCACTAACAACATTAAATGTAACATAAAACCCTAATGTACATAACTGATTAGAAAAACACTAAGAAAAACTATGAAGAAACAGTAATTTCAAGAAAAATACATCAAATGTGAAGTGTCACACAGGGAATTGTGGGAATGTCAATTTACGGTTTTTCACTGTAAATTATACAATGACTTGTTCTTTTTCACTTCCAAAAACGGTATTTTACTGTAAAGTTACATTAAATGTACAGCTAAATCTATCACAGTTATTTACCGCATACAGCATGGAAACTTTCTGTTAACCAATTAACATTTTTTCACTGTAACATTTTTACAGTCTTTTACCGTTAAAATCACAATGATTGTTTTACATTGTATGTCTGATTATCTCCCATCGTTCATGTCTCATTACCTCTCTCTCTCTCTCTGTGTCCGTGTGTCAGACGTCTAACCACGGCAGCTGGAGCTCCTGGGGTCCGTGGGGTTCGTGTTCCCGCTCGTGTGGCGGCGGAGTCCAGTTTGCGAATCGTCTCTGCAACAATCCTCCTCCCCGAAACAACGGGCGCTACTGCACCGGGAAGAGAGCCGTGTACAGGTCCTGTAGCATCACACCGTGCCCTTCAGCCGGTGAGTGTCCTCAGATACACACACTCATCGACACACACACTGGTCCCTTCAGCCGGTGAGTGTCCTCAGATACACACACTCATCCACACACACACTGCTCCCTTCAGCCGGTGAGTGTCCTCAGATACACACACTCATCGACACACACACTGGTCCCTTCAGCCGGTGAGTGTCCTCAGATACACACACTCATCCACACACACACTGCTCCCTTCAGCCGGTGAGTGTCCTCAGATACACACACTCATCCACACACACACTGGTCCCTTCAGCCGGTGAGTGTCCTCAGATACACACACTCATCCACACACACACTGGTCCCTTCAGCCGGTGAGTGTCCTCAGATACACACACTCATCCACACACACACTGGTCCCTTCAGCCGGTGAGTGTCCTCAGATACACACACTCATCCACACACACACTGGTCCCTTCAGCCGGTGAGTGTCCTCAGATACACACACTCATCCACACACACACTGGTCCCTTCAGCCGGTGAGTGTCCTCAGATACACACACTCATCCACACACACACTGGTCCCTTCAGCCGGTGAGTGTCCTCAGATACACACACTCATCCACACACACACTGGTCCCTTCAGCCGGTGAGTGTCCTCAGATACACACACTCATCCACACACACACCGTGCCCTTCAGCCGGTGAGTGTCCTCAGATACACACACTCATCCACACACACACTGGTCCCTTCAGCCGGTGAGTGTCCTCAGATACACACACTCATCCACACACACACTGGTCCCTTCAGCCGGTGAGTGTCCTCAGATACACACACTCATCCACACACACACTGGTCCCTTCAGCCGGTGAGTGTCCTCAGATACACACACTCATCCACACACACACTGGTCCCTTCAGCCGGTGAGTGTCCTCAGATACACACACTCATCCACACACACACTGGTCCCTTCAGCCGGTGAGTGTCCTCAGATACACACACTCATCCACACACACACTGGTCCCTTCAGCCGGTGAGTGTCCTCAGATACACACACTCATCCACACACACACCGTGCCCTTCAGCCGGTGAGTGTCCTCAGATACACACACTCATCCATACACACACTGGTCCCTTCAGCCGGTGAGTGTCCTCAGATACACACACTCATCCACACACACACCGTGCCCTTCAGCCGGTGAGTGTCCTCAGATACACACACTCATCCACACACACACTGGTCCCTTCAGCCGGTGAGTGTCCTCAGATACACACACTCATCCACACACACACCGTGCCCTTCAGCCGGTGAGTGTCCTCAGATACACACACTCATCCACACACACACTGGTCCCTTCAGCCGGTGAGTGTCCTCAGATACACACACTCATCCACACACACACTGGTCCCTTCAGCCGGTGAGTGTCCTCAGATACACACACTCATCCACACACACACTGGTCCCTTCAGCCGGTGAGTGTCCTCAGATACACACACTCATCCACACACACACTGGTCCCTTCAGCCGGTGAGTGTCCTCAGATACACACACTCATCCACACACACACCGTGCCCTTCAGCCGGTGAGTGTCCTCAGATACACACACTCATCCACACACACACTGGTCCCTTCAGCCGGTGAGTGTCCTCAGATACACACACTCATCCACACACACACTGGTCCCTTCAGCCGGTGAGTGTCCTCAGATACACACACTCATCCACACACACACTGGTCCCTTCAGCCGGTGAGTGTCCTCAGAT
>JAPDVR010000002.1:68202112-68259612 GCA_026230005.1 Gila orcuttii | reverse complement strand
TATAACTCTAACCTTTAAACCAGAAGGCATTGATTGATTGATTGATTGATTGATTGATTGATTGATTGATTGATTGATTGATTGGTTGATTGATTGATTGATTGATTGATTGATTGATTGATTGATTGATTGATTGATTGATTGATTGATTGATTGATTGATTGATTGATTGATTGATTGATTGATTGATTGGAATGTTGTTAATCCTATTTGTTTGACTTATGCAAAATGCAAAACATGTTTATTATTAAACATCACATTGCTAATTATTAAAAACATTTTTTATAGCTCTATATTGAGCAAATGAGCTGTTCCGCTGGGTCCTAAAGTCAGTTTATCTGTAGACATTATAAAAAAAATTTTGGTAAAGTTTTAGCATTTTTTGTTTGAATTTTGAATTTTTAGGTTTTTCTATGTGTACTGAAGCATTCCTCGCATTCCATTCATTCAATTGATCCGCGAGGGAAAGATTTATTACTTTTTAAAATTTCAACCACAAAACTCCTCGAATCCATAAAATTTTTTGTGTGTATTCGTGGTTCAAGTGTGACAAAAGTCCTGGGGTCTTGGACTCTCTGATGAACACAACATTTTTAGGGAAGGATGAGGGTTAAGAGTAGTGTGAGCACCCGTCCCGCTTTGTGTTGTCCCGCACGTCACATATTGAGAAAATGTCCTGCATTTTCATCAGTCTGTTGGTCTTTAATGATCATATTAAGAAAACATGCATGCGTTCTTTTGCCTTTTTAAGAAAGCATTTTATTTATTATTTTTGCGGTGTAGTTTTTCACCTGTATTTAACAGCGCTTCGTCAGAAGTACAAATACAACAGCCGTTTATAAAATCCTGTCCAATGGTTGAAAGCACAGGAGTAAACACGGACACTAGTGGGGTGTGACGCTGTCAATCAAAATGTGAAGCGGTGATTCAATCCGTGTGTTTCTGTCAGAAAACAAATGGATAATTCGGTAAATTAAAATTTTAAATTTAACAAGATTTATCAGCTTGTTGCTGCTGTGTGTGTTTTAATTCACATCCTTTCTAAACAATATGAACGTTTTTGGTTTAAATATTTTCTTAAGACTGTCAATGATCTAATTTTCTGTTGGTTTATATTTTATTTGTTCATTATTTATTTAGTTGGACTTGGTCAGAACTGTTTCAGAAATAGTTATTTCTGCATGATGTCTTTGGGCTCAGTGATGTTGAATTTAAATGTCATGTAAAATAAAGACATGTTATGTTATATTGTGATGTAATGCTGTTTTCTGGAAGGGACTAAAAAACAAAGAATTTTTATCAGCTGAAAGGCAGAATACAAATGTTTTTATTAAGTTAGATAAACATTATATAATAGTTTCAGGTTATGTTTTAGTGTTGTAACATGTCCCACACAAACTTATAATTGTCCCACATGTGGTTTGTTTGATGGTGCTCACCCTAGTTAAGAATGTTTAGATATTTGCACTGTGAAACACATGACTTTCTCATCCTCTCTGTCCTCCAGTAAGGGCTACACGGATGTGGTGAAGGTCCCCGAGGGGTCGACGCACCTCAAGGTCCGCCAGTACAAAGCAAAGGGCCAGTCGCGCTACACGGCGTACCTCTCGCTCCGGCGTCCCGGTGGAGAATACCTTCTGAACGGCAAGTTCATGATCTCCACGTCCGAGACCATCGTCCCCCTCAACGGCTCGGTGCTCAACTACACCGGCTGGAGTCAGCGGGACGAGGCCCTTCACAGCATGGGCCCCGGGGCCCTTCAGGAGAGCCTGCTGGTGCAGATCCTGGCCACGGATGCTAAGAAACCGTTAGACATCCGCTATAGCTTCTTCATGCCTCGGAAAACGCCGCTTCCGCCTCGGATTTCCAACGTGGCTTCACCCACCGCCGCCGCTTTGTCTTCCGCGGATTTGATGACGTTTACGACCGAGTTTTCGACTGAGAATCCGACGGGGCCGCGGTGGGTCAGGGGACCGTGGATGACGTGCTCCAGGACTTGCGATACGGGTTGGCAAAGTCGCACGGTTCAGTGTAAAGACCCTCACGGGAAGCTTGTGAAGAGCTGCCCGCTCAGCACCCGGCCGTCGCCCTTCAAAAACTGCCTGATTAAAAAGTGCTGAGGATTAAAAACACTCACGGACACGCTGTTGCGTTCGTAAAACTCGTGCTCGAAACACAATCACTGTGGATTCTGCAATTTTGTGACTCGGACAAGGAGCTTTGGCTCTAGCCTCCAATGTGGCAATGTGTGGCCACGCCCCCTTGACAAAGCCACGCCCCTGATCCCTATGACACGCCCCTCGAGTTCACACTGGCAGTCGTTTAACCGTTGCTGTAGTGTTCAATGAGCAACACTTTAAAATAAAGTCCATTAGTTAACTTTAGCTAATGCATTAACTAACAATGAGCAATACTATGGTTACACTTTATGGTAACACTTAATTGTTCAGTGTTCTTGTTACATATGTTACATGTAATTACCATAGTAATAACAGTAAATTATGCATAATTACATGCAACTACCCCTCAACCAAATCCTAATCCTACCCTAACCCTATAGTAAGTACATGTAGTTGCTTAATGTTACTCAGTACTTAAATATATAATTACACTGTAACAATGACACCTTAAAATAAAGTGTACCCACTTTATTTTAAGGTGTCATTGTTACAATGTAATTATACATTTAATTACTGAGTAATATTAATTAACTTATAGGGTTAGGGTCGGATTAGGATTTGGTTGAGGGTTAGTTGCATGTAATTATGCATAATTTACATAATTACACTGTAACAAGGACAGCTTAAAATAAAGTGTAACCTACATTTGTAACAGTATTTATTCTTCTTTTGGTAACATCATCTTTTATTTTACAGTGTCCTTGTTACATATGTTACATGTACTTACCATAGAAATAACAATAAATTATGCATAATTACATGTAACTGACCCTCAACCAAATCCTAATCCTACGCTACATGTAGTTAATTAATATTACTCAGTATTTAAATATATAATTGCACTGTAACACAGACACCTTAAAATAAATTGTAACCCATCTTTTTAACGTTTTTAATAAAAATACAACTGTTAATTGTTAGTTCATGTTAGTTCAGATGCAATTTTTGATTTTATGAATAGCATTAATCTTAGGAAGTATTTTAAATTTATGTTAACTAATGTAGTTAACTAATGGAACCTTATTGTAAAGTGTTACCGTTTGATGTTGATATTGATTTTGGTATCACTTTATGTTAAGGGGACTTAGTTACATGTACTTACTATATTAATAACTATAAATTATGCATAATTATAAGCAACTAACCCTAAACCAAACCTTAACCATATAGTAAGTAATATTACTCAGTACTTATTTGCATGCTGTAACAACGTCACCTTAAAACACTGAGTTACACTTTATTTTAAGGTGTCCGTGTTACAGTGTAATTATGCATTTAAATACTGAGTATTAATAATTAACTCCATGTACTTGCTATAGGATTAGGGTCTGGTTATTGCATGTAATTATACACAATTTATAGTTATTACTACAGTAATTACAGGTAACATGTGTAACAAGGACACTTAAAGAAACATTTTTACCAAACAGTGTAACCGTCATCTCGAATCGACCACAGGGCTGCACGATTAATCGTAAACATGATTTCTGCTACTTTTGATTAATAACGTATAATTGTCTGCAATATTATAAATCCAAACATGAATCTTGTGGTTGCTGAATAAATTCGCAAATTCTGTGCGACAATACAACATCTTTTTGTTGTTGTTTTAATAAATAACCTTAACATAATTTTTAATTATTGGAATTAATATTAGGAATTTAACTGTTTTGGCTTTTTAGAGATGCTTTTTTAAGGTTCTACCAGTTTTCGTAATGTAACAAAACCCTGCGTATGATTATTTAGTACTTGCATGAACGTGCAATACATTTACAATTACGCATTTATCCAAAGCTGCTTATTCTGATGAAATTTTGCAATTAAGAACAGTCGTGATTCAAGTCTCGATTATGATTTTTGAGCGAAATAATGGTGATTATCATATTATCGTGCAGCCCTGCTCAACTGTGTCAGTCTGCACTCCCATTGGTAAATGCCGTATGACATCACAGCTCATTTGCATGAAGCTGATCTGAGTTAAACTTGGTTGACTCAGATTGAAACTCTCAGTGAAAATGACTGTCTAAAGTAGCTTGGCAAATCACTGTTAGTGTGAACGTCGCTTTAAGGGTCTAGAAAACCCCAGGGTCAGGACGGGAACGGTCAATCTCAGAAGGGTTTTTAATGAAGACTCAGATTGAGCTGATTTCCAGGGTTCGAGCTGATGTTTGAGTCTTTAACTCCCCCAATGAACTGAGCTTCCCTTCTTTGTAATGGAAAAAGGAAACAGGGCTCTGTGATTTAAATGTGTGCGTCATTTTCTCATTTCAGGACTCGAGGTGTGTGTGACACTGTGTGCCCTCGATACTCGCAATAACGCTGTTTACACGTCTGTGTTGTTCAGAGGAATGTTCTGGGTTCAAAATAAGTTAGCAACACTTTACAATAAGGCCGCATTTGTTAACATTAACTAACTATCAGTGAACAATGCATTTTTTACAGCATTTAATAATCTTTGTCAATGTTAGTTACTGAAAATACAATTGTGCATTGTTCTTGTTAGTTCACAGTGCATTAACAAATACGATTTTTAATTTTAAAAATGCATTAGTAAAGGTTGAAATTAACACTAGGTTTGTTTCCATACACCTATTTTTATGCACATTGTGGGATACGCAAAAAAAAAAAAGGAACTCATGTGACTGTCTCACGTCAGCTGTGATTGGATAACTGGAGTAACCAGCGGACCAATGGCGTCGCAGCGTCTCTAATGTTGGTTTGGTGTTTCTGAAAGTCGAAGTGTGTGATCAGAATGATTGGGTTTAATTCCCTCCAGAAGCGTCTCACACACACGAGTGTGTTCCCGAACACCAGCATCCGAACGCTAGAGAACATGACAGAGTTTATTGTGTTTCGTCTGACGTTCGACACACTCGTTTATGATGGAGGGAAAAAGAGAAGGATTGCAGAAACTTACAGTTTTATTACTGATATTCTGCACCAGGAAGTGATGATTTTGTTCTCTTGAACACATGAGATGGAAACACTGCTTTATTCAGATTATTATTCATCGCCAATGCAGTTAACTAAATATAACCTTATTGTAAAGTGTTACCACATGATTATCACAGTAAATATAGTGTCATATTCTACAACAAAAGTGAAACACTTTGAATGGACGTCTATGGGACAGGACATTACACCGGGTCAATGCAGAAAAAGATTGTAAACTAATTACTATGTAGAGAAATGTGTTATTTGAACTATAACAGGCCTGTTTTTTATTCACCTCACTGATCTCACATTGTTTTCCATGTAAATGTGTGTTTCTTCTTGCGTTTTTAAATGTAAAACCCCTTTTTTGTGTGAATGGCGCCTAATCTTCTGTTCTTGGTTGATGAACTTTAAGTTGAAATAAATTTCAGGAGTTGAATTATATAACTTTGCACAGACCAGGAGAAATGTTTAACATGCTTTATGTTTAAGTTTGTATTTTAATGTGTATACGTCTTGCCCCATAGACTTCCATTGTAAGTGTGTTACTGTAAACACAGTCTTTGAAACTGAAGATGAGAGCAGAACATTGCTTTAAATCCTTCTACGCCTCAGTTCAACCTTGAAACACTGAAGCTGAATTAACAATGTTTTCATGCTTCATAGCTCAGTGTTATTTACATATGCAAATTAACGCAGATATGTGATGTGTGTCCAAAGCATTCAGTATCACACGTATGATTTATATGTGTTATTATGACCAGCAGAAAGTCAACATGAAATCAACAGCAACTTCAGGTCATGTTCCCATGTTCTCCTATTTTGAACGATTCATCAGGGACGTTATTCAAAATTGTCATAATAATCTTTCAGATTATTGCTTTTTCTCAGTGAATATCCTTGGAAATGCATCACATTACAGAAGTGTGAATGCATGTTGACTTTAAACCTGCTTAAGTCGATCAAGGTGAATAATCTCATGTGATTCAGTGTATTTTCAAGATTTCATCTCTTTTCTCCATGTATATGCAGTACTGTTCTACCGCCTCAATGGGAAATGGCCGTTTCACTGAAAATACACAGCACTGATTTTATAATTTATTGTTTGTACAACTGGTATGTGAAAAAAAAGAAAACACATGATGAATTTATTTATTGTTATGGTCATTTTGTCTCATAAATACTATTTAACTAGGAATATGAGTGAGCAGAATAGTTCCTTTTGAAGAAAATTGTGTTTTTTTTAGCCATCTTCATGAATATATGTATATATAAAACAAAGCGCTATATTTAAAAGTTTGCATTTCATTGATTCATTTGTTGCCAATTGTTTCACTGTTTTAGTTAAAGGTACGGTTCACCTAAAAAGCTGTCATTATTTACTCACCCTCAAATTGTTGCTGTATGAGTTTCTTTTTAAAGGGGTGCTTGATTATGATTTCACTTTTTAACTTTAGTGTTCAAAGCAAACGGAGATATTTGCTTTTACAGAAATTGCTTTTTAAGGACTACAACAAACGGCTGACATCACCAACCCTAGAATTTGCATAAACCCCGCCCCCGGGAACGCTATTTATAGATCACCATGACAGAATATGCTAATCAATGACTTGAAGATAACTACACATAAGATACATAAATTCATCAACTAACCATTCAGAAATGTCCTGTTGCTTCCATGTTTTCACTTCTTCTTGAGTCTCTCCATCATTGTGTGACTCCGGTTTGAACATAAAAGGCTAAAAGTTTTTTAAATTTATTAGTGCATGTCTGTGTGAGGTAAGATGACACAAGCTCTAGAAGCTCCGCCCCCTGTGCCGGGACCAGCAGCTCATTTGCATTTAAAGGGACACGCACAAAACTGTGCGTTTTTGATCACCCTCAAAAAGTGACAATTTTAACATGCTATATAAAAATATCTATGGGGTATTTTGAGCTAAAACTTCACAGGGACAACAAATACTTATTTTACATCTTGTGAAAAGGGCATTATACCACCCCTTTAAGAACATACTTTGGACCCCATTGACTTACGTTGTATTTTCTTTTCAATGAGGACCAGAAACTGTTTGGTTACCAACATTAGTCTTTTGAGGGTGAATCTCAGTTCGTTAAAGTAAACGAGAGCGGAGAGTGATATTTCGAACCCTTTATTAAACATAACACTAACCTCAACACAACGCTTCAGTAAGTATTTTTCATCTTAAATATTAAATGAGCAGTCTTGCTTTGAGAGCAACTTTAAACTAGAAGACTGCAAGAACTGATTTTAATTCCGATTTGATCAAGATCACGAGGACGGGGCAAGTTGTCACACTTTTCACTCCAGTCGATATTTTTTTGGACCTGGTTTATAGGTGTAATTTCTGCATAGATAAAAGCTATTGAGCATCTCTGTTATTTCCCAGGAAATAAATTATTTTCGCAGTTCATTTAACACACGCCGGCCCTATGTTGTTAACCTGGTACTTATCAACACTTATTTTGAGAATATCTTCACATCTCTGTACTAAAATGTATTATTGGCTATTTATGTCAAATTTAAACAGTGTGATCATTATGACACCAAACAATACATTAAACACCAAAAGGCAGCTTTAAATCAGAGATTACAGCTCAATAAGCATACAAAAACTAACTTTATCTGGACAATAACTTTATTCTAGAGCTGCTGTAAAGCCAAAACAATCTCTGTTACTTTAATTTCATATTATCACTGTAAAGCTGCTTTGAAACAATCCATATTGTTAAAAGCGCTATATAAATCAAGGTGACATGACTTGACTTACAAAAACAACATATGATCGTTTTTTATTAAGAAAACTGGCATTTAAAAAATCACAGTTGGCATATACAAACAATAATTTAAAGCAAATAAATATAATTTAGGAAACCAAACCAGCTGACCATTAATTAAGACTAGGAGAAGAATGTAAAAATCTCTTTTCTTGGGAGATAAAAGATAGTTTGGACCTGTTTTTCATGCATCGTCCAGAAGGCAATAATTCAAAAGCATAAGATAAAGGATGCCTCGTATCATTCACAATAATGTTAGCTTTATTCTGCACTCTCTTTATACTCTCTATACTTGTTAACTTAATTCCCAAAGTTTGCTTGTCATTGTTATTAGGCCTACTTCTCTTAGTGATTTCCTCTGAGCCTCTGAAACATTATCATTATCAACAGAAACGCTTTCAATAAAAGCTCCATAAAACATCATAAGCATTCTGCTATATGGATATTAAAAGATAATAATTTCTTTAATAAATACAACCTCTGTTGTGTATTGTTACTTACATAATCTGTCTCATTTGAGTTTAAGATCCAAAACTATATTAAGGTAGTCCTATTTATAATTTGTTACTAATTTAATTTGTTCCCCATTTATTAATGTATGATAGGTTATATTCTGCTCTCTCACTCTAAAATCAATAATCATCTCCTTAGTTTTGGAGGCATTTAAGAGGAGATTTGATTTCTCACAACAGTCAAGAAATCTAGTAAAGGCTCACTAAATAATAAATCTTGATACTTGAATATACTTGATAATAAATAATAAACTGTCCAGATGATGGCGAATTACTCCACAAACATACTTGTTACTATACTGTCTTTTATGAGTTGTTTTACTCGTCACTACAACTGGATGAAACTGCTTAATCACTGTTTTTCAAACAAACTGCACTGAAGTCTGCAATAAAATCTCAGAGATAAATTATCTGAGCTGCTCTATGTTCATTTAAATCTCCATGAAGATTGACTCGTTTCGCTGTTTTTATTTCTCCTATTAGTGAATTTCTGGAGAAACGTGTCATGAAACGTCTCCTGAGCTGTGAAGGAACAATAACACTTCCTCTGACATCACATCCGCTTCAGTTAGACACGTTCCCACTGTAGTTAAGCGACGGGTGTCACTCCTGAGTATGTATTACACACACACACACACACACACACACACACACACACACACACACACACACACACACACACACACACACACACACACACACACACGAGCGTGAACTCACAACTAGCTGTTAAAGCAGTGACGTCACTGTCTTTGTAACGCTGAAACACTTGCACTACAATAGAAGAATATGACATTAAAAGTAAACCCTAGACCCCCCCCCCCCCCCCCCTCCTTTTTATTTTTATCTATTTTTTCCCTTCTTTTTGTAATGCAGTTTTCTTTTGCATTACTACTTTTTGCACCTGATCCTACTGTCATAGTGTAATTATGTATTTTTGATGCTGGAGCGCCACCTGCTGTCTGCTTGACATAACATTACTGTAAATACATTAAACACAGAAAACTGAACGTTAACATTAACAGAAAACCGCACTGTCACCCATGTCACCACTGTCACCAAAAACACCCTTGACATTCTTATAGTTATACATCGTGTTTTAAATCAAACATTTTCCAAATTAATTTAAAAAAAAATATTGTAAAGGTTGGTATTTGACCTATACAGTGTGTAATGTTATACTTTCTTCTGAAACTATTTTTTTTATACCTGTACAATTATCATAAATGCAATTTTATTATCTGATATTAATTTAGAGACCTACCTATAGGCCCACTCTTTAAAAATGTATTTCAAAACGTCTATTTCCATATTATGACTCTCACGGTTGCAGCGAGTGCGAGTGCATTGTGGTGTTCTTTTGCCATCTGCAGGATTTATACTGAACTTACAAATGACACTAAAAGCATTTAAGGTGGACTTTCAACTCTCTGGACTTGAGGATTGACTGAAAACTATTTATTAGTTCATAATAAATTGCATATGCATGCATAAATGAACGTATTGTTGCCTATATATGTCACTCAAAGTCAGATACTCTATATAAATGTTTAATGTAAGCATAATGTCTGAAGCATATGCTTCAGAACAATGACATGTAAAGTTTTATTATATAATGACAGTGAATCTTCATTTTCAGTAAGTCCACATTTGATTTCCATTGTGGTTCATTCATTCAGAACACTTTGGGTTTGTTCTCGGACGGCATGTAGGCTACTTCCTTTCAGAATGTCACCGACCGCTTAAATTAAAATTGGCCCATTAAACGCGCGAGACACAAACTATTTCCTCCGACACTGTGAGGCGGGAGCCATAATCCGCACATAATTAATTTTGGATGGAGTTCCACAAGAAGCGTTTCTGGAGGAGAGGAGCCGGTCCACCTTAACAGCACCGCGGCCCGGCTTTTATCAGGAGTTCTCTCAAAGTTATGAACAAACGTTCTTCCAGTAACGTTCGTTCAAAGTTATCTGGTCTTTAATAATGTTTTCATGGAACGTTTTTCTCTTGTTGGACGTTTCAAATGTTACATTGAAATTTTACATCTAACATTTTGAAAGTTACTATTTGTTTTAGAACGTTCAGAGAACATTCAAAAGTAACTGTTTGCAGAGTGATACTTCAGAATGTAACGTTCGAATTTAAACATTTAAAAACCTGGAAGTCTAGAACGTTCAGAAAACATTCAGAACTTCCATGATTATGTAGGCTACTTAGAACATTTTTTGTCTTCAATCCTAGAGACAAAACTGTCATATAACTGAACTTCAATACTCTCATAATATGAATGGACTTTAAATCGTGTAAATGCAGAAAACACGAGGCATATAGACAGATAAAGAGTTCGAATGAGTAATAAAAGAGTCAGAATTGAAGTGTTGTCCTGTGATGATTGATGATTGTGGCTGAGCTCCAGCACTCTGTTACGCACTAGAATCTGGTTCAGTGGATCAAAGGGGCTTCAGGAAAGGGGTGGTCCTGCACAGGAGCATATATAGAGAGACTCTTCTCGCTTCTCAGACAGAAGGAGAGAAAGAGCTGAAACAGTGAGGGAAATTCTCCACTTTTAAAGGTTTTTAAGACTCGTCTTATTTTCAACTGCTGCTAGAGACTGCGATTATTTTATTTATTTCCATTTTAAGCTCTGGATTGGTACATATTGCAGTTTTCTGGTGATTCGGGAGTCAAATTCTCAAAAGAACTAAAACTTTGTAAGGATTTCCATCGGGTGCATCATTTTATTTGTCTTTCACCCAACAGGAATATAATGTCTTTTTTGCGCGTCATACTGGGTTTGGTTGCAGCCCTGTGCGTAAACGCGGCGCAGAGCGCTTGGGAGGAGAGCACTGTGGTGCCGGTTCGGCTCGACTCGCACGGCACGGAACCGACCCATTCAGCAGAAGCACGGGAAAAGGAATCCGAGAAACGCATCTATCGCTTGGACGTCTTTGGAAATCGGATGGTGTTGGTGCTGGAACCGGATCAGACCTTTTTAGCGCCTGGGTTTGTGTTCCAGATGGTGGGGAAACCGGAGTCCGAGGAGTTTGACAGCGCGGGACAGGCGCGGTGCTTCTTCTCGGGGTCCGTGAACGAAGAAGAACTTTCCGTTGCGGCGATCAATCTGTGCAATGGACTGCGGGGCGGTTTCTATGTCGGGGGCGAAGAATACTTCATTCAACCCGCAAACACCAGCGGACAGGCTTCAGATGGAGACATCCATATCATCCGCAGGAGAAAACGGAGTTTGCTGGCTGAGGAGAACGGGTCTAAGTGTGGGGTGAACGAGGAGGAGGAACGGGTCTCCGAGAAACCATTTGCAACCAAATCCGATACAGAGCCATCTGAGTCTAAAGGTAAATATTGCAGAATAAAACTTCTTTTTTTTATCTATCTTGTATATTGTATAAAAGTATTTTATACAACCCAGTATTGTATAAAAGTATATTGTATTTATTGGGATATTATTGAGACTGAGAGGATTTTCCGGTAATATTTCATGCACGCCTCCGGTAACCCGAATAAACTCGGTGACTCCGCGTCATTCTGCGCGTGCTGGCGCATGAGGAGCGAATTAAGCAGGTTTAAAAGTCCTGCGTCTGTCTTAACGCATTACGCGCCAAATCGCGTAAAAGTCTATTGCAATTTGCACAGATGCAAGTCTTAAAGAATACGCGTTTTTCTAAAGCGCACTTCAGAGGAGCCTTCTCCAAAAGCGAGTCGAGGGTTAACTTGGAGAGGGCAGAAATCTCTCCACATACGCAGGAGGAGGGAAGGGGACGTGGGTTGGGGGAGGTGGGACTGGGAGAGAATGGGATTGGGTTGGAGAGACGTGGAAGTTCTCCTACTGGTACCGCATGTTGCGCAGATCCGCACCGGAGGACTTGTGTTTCCGCCAACGTTTCTAGTGAAAGTGCGCAAGTTTTGGAGAAGTTATTAGCAGGGCGGAGCAGAAGCTTAGTCAAATAAAGAAGCAAGCAAGCTCAGCATTAACTCCCAATAGCTTTCCATCTTTTTAAGTACTCTCTCTCTCTAGTTATTAGGTTATTAGACACCATCACATCTCACTTAACTATTTGCATCTTTATTAGCGTTGAGGCACGTATATGCACACTCTTTTTTGGCATTGATATTTCCATAAGGAAACATTTAACAGTAAAGTAATGGAACATTTCAACTGCACAAAAGGTTCTTTAATGGTGAAAAACAGTCCTTTAGATTATGTTCTTTATACAAAGAAAGAAGGTACTTTGAGGAGCCAAAAATGGTTCTTCAATGGCATCACTGCAACAAAAAAAAACTATTTTGGAATCTTTATTGTAAAGAGTGTACTCCTAAAAGTATATTTAGCGTCTATACACAGTCTTTCCATTTCAGTTAAACATACGAAAATTATTGATGACATCATCTTGCACTCACAGGCGTATATAAATGTATGTCCAATAAAATGCACTTTGGAATGAGAATGTCCCTCCCCTTAATATCACCTGACACCAACTAGCAATAGGAAGTAGGAAATTGTGATCAAACTAGGGCTGTGCAACAATTAATCACATCCAAAATAAAAGTTTTTGTTTACATAATATATGTGTGTGTACTGTGTATAATTATTTTGTATATATAAACACACACACATTCATGTATATACTGTATATATATTTATATAAAATTTATATTATATATAAATATAAATTTTTGATGTATAAATAACACATTATTCTTAAACATATACGTGTGTGTGTTTATATATACAAACTAATTATACACAGTACACACACATATATTATGTAAACACATACTTTTATTTTGGATGCAATTAATCATTGCACAGAAAAGACCAAGCTTTTGATCATCAACATGGGAAAAGTAATTTCATGTTTTAAAAAAAAAAAAAAAACGAAATAGTGCTCTACTGAATATGATTTATAACATCCAGTTTTAACATCCAGTCTTTCTATCCTCCAGCACACCACAGATCCCGTCGCTTTGTGTCCACTCCTCGCTATTTGGAGATCATGATTGTGGCTGACCAGTCAATGGCAGAGTTTCATGGAGCTGGGCTCAAACCTTATCTGCTGACCATCATGGCGGTGGCTTCTCGCCTGTATCGACACCCTACCATTCATAACTCAATCACTCTGGCAGTTGTGAAGCTACTTGTTGTGTATGATGAAGAGTACGGTCCCCAGGTGTCCTCCAATGCTGCACTTACCCTTAGAAACTTCTGCCAGTGGCAAAAGCAGCACAACCCATCAAGCGACCGGCACCCGGAGCACTACGACACAGCAGTGCTGTTCACCAGACAGGTAAATCTCTCTTAATATACCACACCTGGTTTCCTCTGAGTGCATTATGTGCCATGGCTCATATTTGTGTATTGTGCAGGATCTTTGTGGAGCTCATTCTTGTGACACTCTGGGGATGGCGGATGTGGGAACCGTGTGTGATCCTGATCGGAGTTGCTCCATTGTTGAAGATGACGGCCTGCAGGCATCCTTCACCGTAGCACACGAGCTTGGTAGGTGCATCCCTATGTTTCTAATAGAGGCTTTCGCACCGGAGGAACCTTTTCATAGTTCCTAGAACTATTGGCGGAAGTTCCCGGATTTTGGTGCAAGGAACTAGGAACTATTTTAATTCTAGGAACTCATTTTGGAGGAGCTAATTTAGTCGAGTCTAAACCAGCGCTATAGGAACTACCAGTGACGTTAGTCTACGCTGATTGGCCGAACGCACACGAAACACCAGCACCTGCCATTTAAAAAAAAAGCTGTGTAAATACACAGATTATAGCCTATATATTTACTCCAGAAACTAACTCTACGAACATGGAAAACTTTACGCTAGGGAAAAAATCCAACACAACTTTGAAGGGACCAAGCCAAACATGATCATGTATTTCTGCTCAGCTAGTAGCGACACTGGATATCAACCACACGGCATATGCTAATACCTTTTTTATATACTGTCTACTTTCTATGTATAACAGTTCTATCTAATAACGGATTAGACAGGACTGTTAGACAGATCGTAAACTAATGAACACGGAGAACGCAAGCACTGTGAGCTCAGCCTCTGGCGTTCTCAGTGCTGTCAAAATAAAGGTCCGCCACATCGACAAAATAAAAGTCACAACAACAAGCGCGGCTTACGTCACTTCAGAGTTCCTAATGGTGGTACGAATGCAACCAGGAAAATGTTCCTAAGGGAACCATTAGTTATCGGGGAACCATCCTGGTGGCTACCTGGTGCGAAAGCCCTTTATTTAAAAATAGAAACCATGCAGGTGTAGAACAAGTCAATGATTGTGCTTCTTCTGTAGGTCACGTGTTCAACATGCCCCATGATGATGCCAAACAATGTACCAGTATAAATGGCGATCAGTGGAGCGCCCACATGATGGCCTCGACCTTGTCAAATCTGGACCAGCTTCAGCCCTGGTCTCCTTGCAGTGCCGTGATGGTCACATCATTCCTGGACAATGGGCATGGTCAGTGTTTACTGGACAAGCCCCAGAAGCCTCAGCAGTTGCCCCAGACTCTGCCAGGTTCAGTTTACGATGCCAACAGACAGTGCCGTCTCACATTTGGAGAGGAGTCCCAGCACTGTCCTGACCTGAGCACCACTTGCGCCGCACTTTGGTGCACCGTCACGACTTCAAATGGACTCCTGGTCTGCCAAACCAAGAACTTTCCGTGGGCCGATGGGACGTCTTGCGGGTCTGACAGCTACTGTATGGCAGGAAGATGTTTGAGCAAAGCTGAAGCTGCCAGATATCAGGTGAGCTGAGCATCATTTGTTGCAAAAATAGTGTAATTCTGATTTGTTACTGACAATGACTTGTTGCTTTGAAGACTCCAGTCAATGGCGGATGGGGAACCTGGGGATCTTGGGGAGATTGCTCACGAACCTGTGGAGGAGGTGTGCAATTCTCTTTTAGGGATTGTGATAATCCCCAACCCAAAAATGGAGGGAAATACTGTGAGGGCAAGAGGATTCAGTACCGCTCCTGCAACACCGAGACCTGCCCTGATAGCAATGGTAAGGGATGGTCTTGTCACTGTACCTAAAACCATTGCAACCATATGCAAGCTGCTTTATACTCAACTGTATTTGTTTGCACAGGTTTGACCTTCCGTGAGGAACAGTGTTTGGCACACAATGACATCTCCTCTCAGATGTCATTCGGCTCAGGAGACGGTGTCGAGTGGGTGCCGAAGTATGCGGGAGTCTCTCCCAAGGACCGGTGCAAGTTGGTGTGCCGAGCAAAGGGAACCGGGTACTTCTTCATTCTGAAGCCAAAGGTGAGTGTCTCTATTACCCTGATCAAGAGTTGATCTAATAATGGTTTTGTGGATGCAAGGCCAGTGTGTAATCCGAGGTTTCCTCCAATATATGGGTGTAACAATACCCTCATGTCCTGTTTCGATACATATCACGATACTGAACTCATGATACGATATTATTGCGATACTCCAAGATATATGATAAAATGTTAACAAAAAAAAGTACTGTTGATTAAAATGTTAAATTTGGTTTTACATGGTGGGTGTAAATGAATAGGCTTGGAAACCCAATGCACAGGACAATAGAGACAAAAATATTCATGATTCTGAAGCTGAAAATACAGAATTATTTTAGACGAATATGCCTGATCTCTTTCACTGACTAGATATATTTAAAATAATGTAGGCCACTTTTTACTGGTGACATAAGACATTTGGCATTATCAGGACCACAAATATTCCCCCATTGCATTATTATACATTATATTCAACATTATATATGGTAGTTTAATGTAGTACTGACACACACAGTAATTTTTATTCAGTAATTAACTATCCCTACTCCAATCCCCTCAGGTTTCCGATGGAACGCCATGCACCCCAGATTCCACCTCAGTCTGTGTCCAAGGCCAGTGTGTGAAGGCTGGTTGTGATCGGGTCATCGGCTCCAACAAACGTTTCGACAAGTGCGGCATCTGTGGAGGAGACGGATCTACTTGCAAGAAAGTTTCTGGATCGATGGAACGTTCCAAGTAAGCCCACAGCCTGTTACCAGAGTTTAAGTTTTCCAACACAGCTCATCAGATTTCCATTTATACTAACCTTTGCTTGTTTCTGCACTTTAGACCGGGCTACCAAGATATAGTGACGATTCCAGCTGGCGCCACGCACCTAGACGTTAAGCAGCGCTCTCTCGGAGGCCGCCGCCAGGACAATAGCTACCTAGCAGTTCGTCGACAAGATGGCACATACCTACTGAACGGCGACTATAAGCTGATGACTTTAGAGACTGACATCTCTTTGAAAGGTGCGCTTCTGCGATACAGCGGTTCCTCTGCCACACTAGAGCGCCTCCGAAGCTTCGCTCCCTTACCTGAGGCTCTTACTATCCAGGTGTTGTCAGTCGGTGAATCCCCAAGACCTCGCGTAAAGTACAGCTACTTCGCTCCACGTCCAAGTGGGTCAAACCGGGCGTCCATTAATGCCATTAGCGAAGCAGGCGATGCCGAATGGGTCCTACATGAGTGGGGACCTTGTTCGCAGACTTGCGGTGTTGGGATCCAGAAGCGGGACGTTCTTTGCATTAATGCTTACGGTCGTCAGTCAAAAGATTGTCCTGAAGAGCTGCGCCCTGCGCCGTCACAACCCTGTGTTCTTCAGGATTGCCCATCCTGGCTCCTCGGGGAGTGGTCCAATTGTTCAAAAGCATGCGGAAGAGGCTTTCGCAAGCGTCAATTGCGTTGCATCGGACACGGTAATCGCACTTTGCCTAACGAGAGCTGCAACGCAAAAGATCGGCCACGACCTCTCCTGGATTTGTGCAACGTGGCTCCCTGTTGAAACTGAACTTATAACAACCTTGTAAGTTGGTGCTGACAAACCCAGGTTTTTTGATTCAAAGGGTCTGAGACTGCAACCAAACTTCTTCCAGTGTTTCAAATCCCACCCATCCAACACTGGGTACAAAGCTGTGTCTTGACAGCTGTGATGGAGGATGAGAATACGAACACCTCTGCTGCTTTGGATGCTGATGTCATGCATGTTAGATTTTGAATGTGCATGGATGTGTATGATGGATGATTAATGAAAGGGTGCGTAAAACAGCTATGCATTTGTACCATCTGTCTAAGCTGGACTAGACAGATAGGTTTAATTTGTCACAAGAGAGCATATATTGTCTTTAACCAGGGTCAAGAGCAGTACTGAGACAGAGGAGGTCATTAGTAGTGGTGTTTTAAAAAAAACGCCCTCTAGTGGTTCTCCGTTTAAAGGTTGCACACTCTGGCTCAAAGCACATATTTAACAAATGCATTTTTCTTGCCAAAATCAACACCTTATCTCACCTCGCTAGGTCACATGCTGCTAATCAAACACCACAACAGGTATTATGCATTTCCTCATAACTAAGTTTAACAATGCACATTAGCCTTACGTTTAGCTTCCTAGGTTGATATTTTCACCATTTTGCAAAGCCATACCCGATCAAGAGGGATCATATTTTTGAAGGGGGAGGGTGACCAAAGAGCATGGGTTCTACACCTGAGGAGAGAGTGTGTTTGTGTGTGTTTTTTAATGTGTGTGTGGGTTAGTTCTGTGTGATTGTGTCTGGTGAGGGACTCTCCTACTACTACTTCATAAGTAATCCTCTCCTGCCTTCTGAGAAGGTGTCTTTGTAATGAGGTATGTCTTTTTGTACAGAATATCCTAACGTTATTTATTTTTGTACTGCCCATTTAATATAATCTTGTTGCTTTTTTTATAAATATTGTATTTCTATTTGTTGTTATTATTATTATTATTGTTATTGAAATAACTGAAGGATGTAGATTATATTAAAGTATTTATACGATATCTATGATCTTAGGTTTATGAATAAAGTATCACATTGATTTGTGGATCAAAAACTGATTTGTTTGGCTTATTTTGGGCGTGGCTGCGAGTCTAAATCCTGGTCTGAGGAACTCTAGGGGTTGATGAAGGTACTGCAGGGAGGACAAAAAAAAAAAGAGTATTTCACATGTATAATGATATTTTTTATGTGGATAATTTGTTATGATTTGATATTTCACTTTATATCTCAGTTCCTTTTATATACCTATTTAAACAAATGTAAATCAGGTGCACAATAAATCCACCACAAGGTCTAAAATAAGAGCAACCACTTATTTATTCTTAATTGATTTAGAAAATGTGGATAATTGCAAAGTAAGCAAAACACAGTTTAGCAATTTACCAATATCATATTAACATCCGATTTGTCCAGAAATTGCAACTTAACTTTAATAGTCTGAACACAAATGTATGCATTGTTTGACAAATAAAGTACATAATTATATTCGAATACATGCATTCAATAAAATAAAGTCAAAAGAGCGTCAACATGACCAGGTCTTGTCATGATGGCAATAATTAATGCACAGACATTGTTCATATTATGAACAAGACAAGTAAAGTCTACTGGGCCAAATGAAATCAATTAAATTCAATTAATTCAGATGTATATATTTGCACTCTTAACAGCTGTTCAGAGAAAGACTGCACGACTGGCACATTCACCAACACAGGTAATAATCACATCACTGGTCATAACAAGGAAGTCTTTAGTTATATAACAAGCTTTAATAATTCAAGAGGACACTGTTGGGTTTAGTCATTATGTTACACGGGTGGTTCAAGTGGAAGCGCTTTCAACCCTCAGTCCTTCTGCTGAATAATACATACAACCAACCGCTCTGCAAAATAATCAGTGACTTCGAGTTCACACACCATGATAGCAGGGCCTCTTCTATCTCTGACTGTATGAAAACTACACAGGGTGAAACAAGCAATATGTAAATGTAAATATGTAATATGCATATACTCAGTAATGTTACATTTTGAGGTAATAATGTTCTCAAAACGTTTGCACAAAAACCTTAGCTATATATCGTTCATGGAACTTTTTTCTGAAACATTTTAGCTGGACAATACAGTTTTAGAATGTTGCTATTTCAGAATCGGAATGTTCAGAGAACATTCAAAAGTAACATGTTTGCAACATGATACAATGGAATGTTCCCTTAAAGTCCCCCTGTGGTGAAAATCCAGCTTTTAATGTTGTTTATGTCTATGTGGTGTTTTTAATATGCTTTAAAGGGATAGTTCACCCAAAAATTAAAATTCTGTATTTACTCACCCTCATGTTGTTCCAACCCCCGTAAGACCTTCGTTCATCTTCGGAACACGAATTAAGATATTTTTGATGAAATCTGAGAGCTGGATCACTCCTCCATACTAGTCCATAGGCTTCTTCAGGGATTGAAACTTGCCAGCCCCGAAAAGTCATTAAAGACATCGTTAAAATAGTCCAAGTGACTACAGTGGCTCAATCTTAAGTTTATCAAACGATGAGAATACTTTTTGTGCGCAAAAACAAACAAAAATAATGACTTCATTTCAACTATTCATTTCATTCTCGAGTGAGTTCGCTAGTGTAACAGCGCAGCGCTTCTGTTGTTGTACGTCACATGTATCACCCACATGACCAGCGTCGGCCAATAGTGAGCCTACGTGTGACGTAGTTCTACGCAATCATACTAAGTTAAATAACTAGAGGCCAACAGAGAAGGAAATGAATAGTTGAAATAAAGTTGTTATTTTTGTTTGTTTTTGCACACAAAAAGTATTCTCGTCGCTTGATAAACTTAAGATTGAGCCACTGTAGTCACTTGGACTATTTTAACGATGTCTTTAATGACTTTTCGGGGCTGGCAAGTGTCAATCCCTTAGAAGCCTATGGATGAGTGATCCAGCTCTCAGATTTAATAAAAAATATCTTAATTCGTGTTGCGAAGATGAACGAAGGTCTTACGGGGTTGGAACAACATGAGGGAGAGTAATTACTGACAGAATTTTATTTTTTGGGTGAACTATCCCTTTAAGACAAACCATGTTCAAATTCACAAGTCAACAGCATTGCTGAGTATTTTCTACTTAAAACTGCAGTGAACCAAAGACAGTCTCAAAAACACGGTTTGAAATCGCTGGCGTTTCTGACGTCACAAACTACCTTGTAACCAATCAGATCAATGTGTGATCGTCAACGAGTGGATCTCTGAGCTGAGTGAGTGAGTGAGTGGAGGCGGGGCTCATTTGCATATTCATAGAACCGTGTATACCAAATGAGGCAAGGGTGTCAGTTACATTCAAGATATTTTAAGGCATGAAGAGTTTTTAAATATTTAATTTTGGTGATCAAAGATGAGTTTTAAGGGATAAAATGGTTGACTACAGGGGACATTTGCATATTGCATCAACAGTGTTTTCAACATTTAGAGAACATTCAAATAGCTTAATGGGAATGTTATCTTATGTCAACTACTAAGTTATTATGATCGAGTAGCTTATCCCATTATAGATATGTTCGGATGCACGTTTTTTATGGTGAGTTTCCTCAATCCTGAGTATGTTGACCATCATTATTTCCTATAAGCCTATCTTTTTATACAGATTGAGATGGATGGGCCTACATTATGAAGCCTCAGGACTATAAATTCTGAAGCTTGTGTATATGAGATGCTCTTGTTTACTTACTCTTCGTGTTTGGTTCAGGTCAAGGATGTTGAAATGCACACAAAGAGGATTCGTGGAAACACGATTGATGAGAGACCTACTCACTACAGCGAGAAGATGATGCCGCAATTTGCAGCTATTGAAAAGAGCGAACGTGTTCCCAGAATGATCGTGCGGCTCGTGTGTTGTTCCCGGTGATGATGATGATGATGAGGATGATGAGTCGTGACGGCGGATGGAGGAGGGCGGCTCTTCTTCATTCGCATCCAGACTGACAGACAGAAGTTCCTGGGGGAGGGGATCGAGCGAAGAAAAGAAAATAGCGCAAGGAAGAAGTTAAGGACAAAGAGGAAGGAGTCAAACGAGAAGTTCTGAGAGACTCGTGGAACACGTGGAGCGTTATGGATAAAAGCGTTCCTTTATTTTAAGCGTCTGAAACTGACAGTCAGACCAACACCCATCATCGGTTCGTTTACAGTGAGATTTAAGACATTCACTATCAACTAACATGTGAAAGTTGGTTAGACGCGTTTGTTTTCCATGAATCTACGGGAACATTATGGAAAATCCGAGTTCACAGAAAAGTTGGAAGTTCGTGCGGGACTCGCTGCTGCTTTGCTTATTTACCGGTAACGTATTTTCATATTTCAGAAGTTACACACAAACAACTAGGAAGTAGTTCTATGAAACATTAATTGATATTTTTACGTAAATAAATGAAAGTTTGGCTTCTTATGAGTTTTGATAAACTTGTTGACACCCAGCTAAAACAACCCAGTAACGTTTTTACGAGTTATTCTGATCTTTACAATGTTCTTGAACAAAAAACACTATTACTACTAACATGACAGCACTATTTATATATGTATCGTTGATTGTCGACGTCTATTGTTTTTTAAATGTTACTACTTGTTTCAGAACGTTCAGAGAATAAAAAGTAACATTTGCAAAATAATACAATGGAACGTTCGCGTTTTTGTTTGTTAGGTGGGTATGTTTTAAAAAACGTGTCTTTATAATGCTCATTTAACTAGCGTATAGATAATGCTACCATGGTAATGCCATGGTATTCTATACATTGTATAGTTATATTATATATTATATATATAGTTATATTGTGTAGTATTAGGTAAATATCATGGCATCAACATCTGATCCCACCACAGTACTGCAACAACACTATCCATACAGCCTTGCAGTGTGTGTGTGTGTGTGCAGTAACATTTAAAGCACCAGTGCTTCTAAAGCGTCTTTGTCCCGAAAGTGTTGACCGACGGGCCCCAGAGTGTAAAGTGAGGGCCTCCAGGGGACCACCCAGTCTGCGGCCCCACAATTACTCCGTCTGCTCAGATGCAAACAGACGTCACTCAAATTAAAGCCAAATTTTGGTGCTTCAGAAGACATAATTACACCAGTTATACTGTGATGACTGTGGGCAGGACAAGATAGCGCTGTAATTGTGTAGCAACAACAATCAATCCTCATCCTTGAGCATGAGATATACAGTCAAACCTAAATTATTCATTAACATTTCTCACATTATCACAGTTTTAGAAAATGGTAATAAAATATGACGTTATGAAATCAGTTGATATTTCACTGGTTTTGTCCGTCCTTCTGTTAGACTGTCTCACACATGAATTATGTTGAATATCTGTCAGCTGTTAAATTTAACTACACAATTAGATAATACCAGTTTAGCTCAACCAATCACCAAGCAATGCTTCATGTTGTTCAGTCTGTGGTGTAAAAAGGTGCATTAGCAATTAAAGAAAAAACACTTCAGCAAAACATGATCAGCTCAAAGTGTCCCAATCATTTTTGCTCCCAAATGTTTCACTGGTAGTCACTGTATGAAGAATTATTGTGTATAATATGTCACAGTTTACTTTATTTTGCTCTCCTCACTTACATAAATGAACTATAGTGTCCTGCACACACTAGTATAAATTTATAAAAAGTGAGTGTGTGTGAGTGTTGCATGAGTGTTTGTGCAGGATCAGACTCGTCTGTCAGTGGCAGGAATGATGGGAAGAGTCGAGCTTGACTCTCCAACACTAGATACTGAGAAACACTGTGTGTGTGTGTGTGTGTGTGTGTGTGTGTGTGTGTCGGGCTAATGCGATGTGTCTGTCCTGTTTCAGTGAATATACTGTAAATCAGTTCACATTGAGCATATATTTGTATTGTTTGTTTTTGGTGTTTTCCCCCAATATTTGACATAAATCATATTGTGTGTGTGTGTGTGTGTGTGTGTTTGTAGGACGTGGAGACGCTCAGTGTGACAGCTGTATTGAGTATTGCTGCGATGGTGTTCCTCCTTTCTGCTGCTCTTACTACGCGTATGTGGGAGACGTGCTTTCGTAAGTACACACACACACACACACACACACACACACCACACACACACACACACACACACACACACACACACACACTCTCACTCTCTCTCAGATACACACACACTTCCTCACTGCTGCTATTTTACTTATGTATAACATCTTTGAGTTGACCTTTGACCTTCCCTCCCCCTCACACACAGCTGTTTTTTTTCACTTCAACTTGAAATCCAACCCATAATCAAACCCTGAGTTCAATTACGTTGAGGAATTTTGATGCCATTTTGCATAAAAAATTATTTTTAATCAAATATTGATGATAGCAACTTCTATTGATTTCACAAATTAAATCTCCTTAATTCCCAAATAAAAGTATTCAGGCAAGGTTTTCTCAGCGTTATGAACAAGCTTTTTTCAGTAACGTTAATAGAATATTGTTCAGAGTTATCTGGTCTTTCATAACGTTATAAACATTATTTATACATCATTCATGGAACTTTTATTTGGATGTTCGTCTAATGTTTTTTTTTTAAATGTTACAACTTACTCTCAGTTATGAACACGGTTTCATAACTGAAATGGGAACATTATAATAATCATATAAGCTGGGTAAATGAAGGCCTTTGCTGCAGTTGAAGAGCTCTAGTAATCTCACTCTCACATGTGAGCATCTATATATATATATATATATTTACCTTTGGTCTCTCACTCTCACATTAATCCATACTTGCAATGACAACTGAAAACCAACATATTTAGTCTTTTGTGCCTCAACAAAGACGTGTTTCTCAGGAGAGACGGATCAGCGTTGATCCATCAGGAGGTCTGGGTGGTCTGGTGACTCACACACACACACACACACACACACACACACACACACACACACACACACACACACACACACACACACACACACACACACACGTAGTTCACTGGATGAATGCAAATATTGAGTTCATCCTGCCATAAAACAGGTAGTTAGAGTTTGATAAAATAAGCATTCATTTCTAAAGTGCTTTATACAGATCGCTTCAAAACAGCTTCACAAAAATAAACCGCAAAATACAGAGTTCGTAGAAGATGCTTAAAGTGCTTGAATATGACTTTTTGAAATTTAAGTTCTGGAAAACCCTTGAGAACAGCCATATTTATGAAAGGTACTTGAAAAGTGCAATATATGTGAAATTAGTGTTTAATTTTATTGATAAAACAATCTTTTCATGCAAAATGAACACTGCAGCCCGTCTGATATAAATATAGAGCGATTTCGCATGGCTATGAGCGTCATATTGCTTATATAAATATTCAAGCTTTCATTCTTCAGATCAATCATATATTCATGAGAAAAATAATCAGTTTGAATAAGGAAAGTGATATCTTTGTCATAGTGTTCTTTCAAATGTTAAAGTTAGCAGTCAATGCATGTGCTGCACTTTATTTGTATCATTTTGTTTTATTAGTTTATTTTTATTTATCTATTTACCTTTTTTAAAATTTGAAATATAATAAAGATGTTGTTTGATAGGTGAGATCTAGTCCTTGAAAACCAAAAAATAGTAGTGCTTGAAAAGTCCAGGATTTACATTTTAATGTAGTTCGACTATCTGTACGAACCCTGAAAATATAAGGCAAGTTTATTTATATAATAATAATAATACATTTATTTTATATAGTGCCTTTAAAAGTTGCTTTCTCAAAGCGCTTTACATGCAAACATAACAACAGAGAAAACTACACACTTTAAATACAAAAATAAACAACAAAAAAATGAATAATCAAGTAAAAGCAAAAAAAGTTTTGAGAAGAGATTTAAAAGTACACAATTTCATACACTATGGTCATCCAAAGTGCTTTACACAGATGATACAGTTATAAAATGAACTAGAAAGATGATACGTAGATAAACAGAATCAATGATGCAAACTCTTTAATTTTTAGAAACTGAGTCTAATTGAGCTTCAGCATGTCTACAGAAGACAATAGTGTCGTCACACAGTTGTGCTCGCGTCTCTTTCAGGGGAACGGCTATTTCAGGAGTTGTGTTTGGCGTGGTGTTTCTGATGGGTGCGGTGGCCGCTGTCGTTCTCTGCATCTGTGTGTGTGTGAAGAACGGGCGCGGGGCGAGAGTGGGCGTGTTCAGCTCCACACACATCAACACCGTGACTCAGGGTTACCCAGGTAACACAACAACACACAACCCTTCACACACTCTCTCACGCTAACAGAACCTTCAATCTGCTCTTTAATAGCGTTAGCACAGAAACATTATTTATAGTTTCAGTTGGATGTTCCACTAGCATTTTTTTAAATGTTACTTCTTGTTTTCCTGGGAACATTCAAAAGTAACATTTCCATTATGTTTTGAAGAATGATGAAATGGAATGTTCGTGTTCCTTTAATTGAGTCATAAATTAGTATAAATATTAATAGCATCACTGGTTGCATCATTGCTAACTTACTGTCCATCTGTTAAAATGGCGAATATACAGAGGCGGACAGAGTACACAGCTTCGTTACTTGAGTAAAAGTACAGATACCCCTTGCTAAATTGTACTCAAGTACAAGTAAAAGTACTACAGTCAGATGTCTACTTAAGTAAAAGTACTGAAGTACTTGTTTTTAAAAGTACTTGAGTATCAAGAGTACAAGAGTAAATTTTCTAAATATTGCATTACTACTGCCACAGTGTCAAGTCAAGTCATCTTCATTTATATAGCGCTTTTAACAATGAAGATTGTTTCAAAGCGGCTTTTCAGAGATAAACATATAATTTAAGGTAACAGAGATTGGTTTGGTTTTATAGTGGTTCTTGAATAATGCTATTTTCCAGCTAAAGTTAGTTTTGATTGATTCACTTCCTTCGAAATGATCATTTGTTATTAAATTAGGGGCCGCTAAGATGACATCGTTCTCTCTAAACCGACTTTAAACTGAACCTGTGATAAACGCTGATGGCGTTCACATGCGCATTAAGAATTGATTCTATAGTTATGTGTGTTCGAATATATGTGTGCAGGTTTGTAATTCCCTACAGACCATGCCTAAACAAACTACTTGTCTTTGCCTATAAATTTGATACAGAATTTTATTTTATCACTTCGGGGTAGGTACGCGAACCGTGCTTACATTTATGTACAGAAACTTCCTACATGGAGTTATGAAAAATGTTAATGTTAATACCTTTGATAATCTAAAAGGAATTGAAAGAATAAATCAAGTCATTTTCATCTTTTTAGCATGTTGCTTTATTTAACATTTCTCACTTGCCCACAAGGCAATGCACAATGGCAACGCTCTGACAAACCTCTGCTAGAGTTTTAATGGATTTTTTGCACCCACATTTGAACCCACATAAATCTGACCATGGAGTTTACTTTGGCGTCAGTTCAGAGCTGAAGGTGAAGGTGATTTGCTGATAAGCTGTCCCAATCAGTGGCGCCTGCACAATACAATCACGTTTGAGAGGGAAACAACAAATTGAGGGTTTCCGAGATTTTTTTTTCCTTTTTTTTTTTTTTTTTTTAGAAGTAATGGGTACTCACGGTTATGGATAGAAATGTAGTGGAGTAAAGAGTACAATATTTGCCTCTCAAATGTACTTGAGTAAAGTCATGAGTAATCCCCAAAAATGATACTCGAGTAAAGTACAGATCCCTCAAAATTGTACTCAAGTACTGTACTCAAGTAAATGTACTCCGTTACTGTCCGGCTCTGCGAATATATCAGGTGTATGTTATCTACCTTTTGGTGCAGATGAGAACAAATCTGAATTGCTCGCGGTGCAGTCTGAATTAGAAGCTGTAGAAAAGCAGATCCGTGACCTTCTAGAGAGACAAGCTGAGCTGAGAGACCGGCGTTTAGCTCTTGAAACATCACGCGCTGATGCACACGGATCAGTGATTAACGTTAGTAACCCGCTGACGCTGACCTCGTCTACTCCGTGCGTTTCTCAGCATTGGTCCCGAGCGTCCAGGTCACGATCAGCCATGATTTCATTCACTCCGGCTCCAACACACCACCACGAAGCCTGGGTGGTTCCGCGGAAGCCGCGAGCCAGGACAAGAATCTTTTCGCCCCTCCCGGTTTTCGAGATCTCCACTCAGAACCGATTCTCCCCTCTTCGCGAAACGGAACGAGATGCTGTGATCATCGGCGATTCCACCGTCCGACACGTCCACGCTACGTTAGGTAAAAGTAAGGTGCACAGTCACTGCTTTCCTGGTGCTCGTGTTCTCGATATCACTGCGCGGGTAACTGAGATCTTGAACGGTGACGAGCGCGTCGGAGCTGTTGTGCTGCACGCGGGAGCTAACGACATTAGGCTGCGACAGACGGAGTTTCTGAAGCAAGACTCCAGGAGCCTTATCGATACGGTACGCAGCACATCGCCTGAAACATCGATTATTGTGTCTGGACCGCTTCCTACGTACCGACGAGGGCATGAAAAGTTCAGTAGATTATTCGCGCTAAATGAATGGTTATTGTCATGGTGCAATGAGCAGAAACTGATTTTTGTAAATAATTGGAATCTGTTTTGGGAGCGACCAAGGCTCTTCCTCCAGGGCCTTACGCCAATTTCCTAAAAGAGTTTGCTGACTTTCTATCAGATCTTTTGGTCAACGTCGATAAAGCATTAATTGTTGGAGATTTTAACATACACGTAGATAATTTAAATGATGCGTTAGGGGCTGCGTTTACAGATTTATTAAACTCCTTCGGGGTCAAGCAAAACGTCACCGGACCAACTCATCGTCTTAATCATACACTCGATTTAATTATATCATATGGAACCGATCCAACCGATATAGATATCATTCCACAAAGTGATGATGTCACTGACCATTACATGGTAACTTGCATATTACGCACTGCTGTAATATGTCATGCTGCGCCACGTTATCGACCAGGTAGAACAATTCGTCCATCCACCATAGATCATTTCTCAAATAGCTTATCTGATCTGTCTCAGCTGCTGCCTGAACCCAAACAAACAGATGAATTAGACGAACTAACTAGCACTATGAGCACCATTCTCTCTAGAACATTGGATATTGTTGCACCCATTAGATTAAAAAAGGTCAGAGAAAAAAGTATAGCACCATGGTACAATAATACTACGTATGTAAGAGAGAAACCCGTAATTTAGAGCGTAAATGGAAAAAAACTAATTTAGAGGTCTTTAGAATCGCGTGGAAAGACAGTATGTCACGTTATAAAAAGGCCCTTAAAACGGCCAGGGCTGAGCACCTCAGCAAATTAATAGAAAACAACCGAAATAATCCAAGGTTTTTATTTAATACCGTGGCTAGACTAACAAATAAACAGACATCACCAGAGTAAAATATTCCGTTACAGTTTAGTAGTAATGATTTCATGAACTTCTTCACCGAGAAAATTGAAAGCATCAGAATCAAAATCGTAAACGTTCGATCTCTGCTCGCGCCTTATAATTCAGCCGCAATTATCACCCCGCAAGAACAATTACAATGCTTTACAAAAATAGAACAAAAAGAGTTAAATAAACTTATCACTTCATCTAAAACAACAACATGTTTATTAGATCCTATACCAACTGAACTACTGAAAGAAGTGTTACCTATAGTGGAAGAGCCTCTTCTCAATATTATTAACTCATCTTTATCTTTAGGTCATGTTCCAAGAACGTTCAAGCTGGCAGTTATAAAACCTCTTATTAAGAAACCACAATTAGATCCAAATAACCTAGCAAATTACAGACCAATTTCAAATCTTCCATTTATGTAAAAAATATTAGAAAAAGTTGTGTCCGCTCAACTCGGCTCTTTCTTGCAAGAAAACGACATCTATGAAAAGTTTCAGTCTGGATTCAACTGCGCTTGTTAGAATCACAAATGATTTACTTTTAGCTTCGGACCAAGGCTGTATCTCAGTACTAGTTTTACTTGATCTTAGTGCTGCGTTCGATACTATAGATCACACAATACTCTTAGATCGACTACAAAATTACACTGGTGTTCAAGGATAAGCATTAAGCTGGTTCAGGTCATACTTATCTGACCGCTACCATTTCGTCTACTTAAACGGAGAAAAATCGATCATAACTTCGTCAAACTATGAAGTGCCGCAGGGATCTGTGTTAGGCCCTTTATTATTCTCAATATATATGCTGCCACTTGGTAATATTCTAAGGAAACATGGAATTAGTTTCCATTGTTATGCGGATGACACTCAAATATATATTTCATCACGGCCAGATGAATACGCTAAATTATCCAAATTGACAGATTGTGTTAAAGATATAAAAGATTGGATGACGCATAATTTTCTTTTATTAAATCCAGACAAGACTGAGGTAATACTTATCGGTTCTAAAAACCGTCCACAAAACCTTTCACAGCACGACTTTAACATAGTAGGATGCCCTGTTACTTTATCCGCTACAGTAAAAGACCTGGGTGTTACATTAGACTGCAACCTGTCTTTTGAAAAGCATATTTCATATGTTACAAAAACTGCCTTTTTCCACCTTAGAAACATTGCTAAGCTACGTAATATGCTATCAGTCTCTGATGCAGAAAAGTTAGTTCATGCATTCATGACCTCGAGACTAGATTACTGTAATGCTTTATTAGCTGGTTGTCCTGCATCTTCAATAAACAAGCTACAGTTAGTCCAAAATGCAGCCGCTAGAGTTCTTACTAGATCAAGAAAATATGATCATATAACACCGATTTTATCATCACTTCATTGGTTACCTATAAAGTTCCGTATTAAATACAAGGTATTGCTTTTGACTTATACAGCTCTAAATGGTTTAGCTCCAGTCTATTTAACGGATCTTCTATCGCCTTACAATCCATCGCGCTCTTTAAGATCACTAAATTCGAGGCTTCTGGTCATTCCTAGGATATCCAGATCCACCAAAGGAGGCAGAGCATTTTCACATTTAGCTCCGAAGCTCTGGAATAGCCTTCCTGATATTGTTCGTAGCTCAGACTCACTCTCCCAGTTTAAAACTAGACTGAAGACGCATCTATTTAGCCAGGCATTCATATAAATTTTTTATCTTACAGTTACTGTAAATTCGGCCTCTAGTTCATAAACGCCAGAGGAGAACTGGCCCCCGACTGAGCCTGGGTTCTCCCAAGGTTTTTTTTTCTCCATTGGGTCATCTGATGGGGTGTTAGGACACCATTAGGTCACTGGATGGAGTTTTTCGGTTCCTTGCCACTGTTGCCTTTGGCTTGCTCAGTTGGGGATATTCAAATTAATTAACCAATCATACCATTGATCAGCTCTACCAAACTTGGATGTCTTTTTTTCCAGTAATAAACAAACATTGTTAAGTTGTTTTGATTGATACTGTGAAGCAGCTTTGATACAATCTGTATTGTGAAAAGCGCTAAATAAATATATTTGACTTGACTTGACTTTGACTTAATGTCTGACATCAAAGAACATTCAAAAAAGATGTTTTCAAAGCTTATTTGGAACATTCTTAAAACATATTTCTGTTAGCTGGGGCATCAACGTCCCCCTGTAGTCAATAATTGTATCCCTTAAAAACAAAATTACATATTTAAACATTTTTCCTTGAAAAAAAATATTCTTCATGCCAAGCTCTGCAGCATATTTTGAATTTTTTAGAGAATTAGGCATATGTGAATTTAAAAGAGCGTCCTGCCCACATACATTGGAGTAAATGGATAAAAATGATCTCATTTTACAGAAAACACTCTAAATTTTAACACAGCGGTGGAATATTGTATATATTTTATTGTATTTATTCACAATGTTTTGATAAACACATATAAAATCTCATATTTTTATATATTTTTTAATTAATTTTTTATTTGAAAATCTGTAATTTTGGACCTGTTTTGTCTATGTCTCTTTTGAAAGTTTCTTTTGATTCCACTAGGTGGCTGTAAACAGGGGAAAAAAGAATTTTCTTGATAACTCCTTCTAAAATAAAGTTATTGATATTTATCTGAAAGGAGTCACAAGTGTACTTTTACAGTCTCCATTTTTGATTGCTAAAAGAATTGTGCATACCTGACATTAAAATGGGGTCCTACCCACATACATTGGAGTAAATTGATAAAAATGGTCTCATTTTACAGAAAACACTCTAGATTTTGACACAGTGGTGGAATATTGCATATATCTTATTGAATTTATTCACAAGTTTATGATAAATAAGGATAAAAAGTCAGATTTAGATTTATTTTTAAATCAAGTTTTATTTTTAATTAAATTAAGAGTCTGTAATCTAGGATCTGTTTGGTCTATTTCCCTTCAGAAAGTTTCTTTTGATTCCACTAGGTGGCTGTAAACAGAGGCAAAAAGAATTTTTTTGATAACTCATTCTAAACAAAAGTTATTGAGATTTATCTGAAAGGAGTCACTGGTGTCTCCAAGTGTACTCTTGAAGTCTCCATTTTTGATTGCTAAAAGAATTGTGCATACCTGACTTTAAAATGGTGTCCTACCCACATACATTGGAGTAAATGGATGAAAATGGTCTCATTTTATAAAAAACTCTCTAAATTTTAACACAGTGGTGGAATATTGCATATATGTTATTGCATTTATTCACAATTATATGATAAATAAAGATAAAAAGTCAGATTTTGATTGATTTTTAATTTAAGTTTTTAGTTGAGAGTCTGTAATTTAGGATCTGTTTGGTCTATTTCCCTTCAGAAAGTTTCTTTTGATTCCACTAGGTGGCTGTAAACAGGGGCAAAAAGATTTTTTTTGATAACTCATTCTAAACAAAAGTTATTGAGATTTATCTGAAAGGAGTCACTGGTGTCTTCAAGTGTACTCTTGAAGTCTCCATTTTTGATTGCTAAAAGAATTGTGCATACCTGACTTTAAAAGATAACAAGTCAGATTTTGATTGATTTTTAGTTGAAGTTTTTAGTTGAGAGTCTGTAATTTAGGATCTGTTTGGTCTATTTCCCTGTCGAAGGTTTCTTTTGAATCCTCTATGTGGCAGCGAATATATAAAAAAATAATTGTCTTTCTATCACCTTCTTAACAAAAGTTATTGAGCTTTAATTGAAGGGAGGCAATGTCTACTCTGAAGTCTCCACGTTTACTCCATAAACCCAAATTATTGCACTTATTACAAAAGTAGACTTATCTGTAAAATACTATTTTTACCATGTCACACTTAACAAGAGAATAAACACTTTATCACCCAACTTAACCCATGTCATGTAATATATTAGAAAAATTAGTGAGGTATGAGAAAGTAGCAGTTCTTGTATTTTATTATACATAAATACTTTATACTAAAATGTGCAAAAACACAATATACAATAGAAGATAGAGAAACAAGCCCAACTTGTAGTTTTTTTTTTATTGCAACCGTTGAAGTGTTGCAACTGTTGACGAAACAGCACACCAAGACATTATATTTTAGAGTGTCCATCAGTGTGCCATTTTCTAAAACAGTTTCTTGATGGCACCAAGCACAATGGTACATTGCACTTCGTACAGTACATAGGAGTCTTTACTTTGAGCCCTGAAAGTTTGCACAAAGCACAAACTCTCCTCCCACTTGCGGCATCTGACCCAAAGTACTCCGGCCAACATTGCTCATCTGCTGATGTGGCAGATGTAGATGGCTCTGGGGCATGCGATGTGGATGCGGGCGGCTCTGGGGCATGCGATTTGGATGCGGGCGGCTCTGGGGCATGCGATGTGGATGCGGGCGGCTCTGGGGCATGCGATGTGGATGCGGGCGGCTCTGGGGCATGCGATGTGGATGCGGGCGGCTCTGGGGCATGCGATGTGGATGGTTCTGGGGCATCTGAGGTGCTGGACTGTGTGGCCAGCTCAGACACAAGTCTCTCTCTAAACTCCTTCTGGCTGAGAGGACTTTTGTTCTGAGATTTGCAAAGGTGCTGGTAAAGAATGAAACTGTTTACCACCGCAATGTCAACAAAATGAAAAAAAAAAAGTCTTGTACCGTTTTGTGCAGGACATTATAGTACCCAATGAGGGCATCTGACAGGTCCACACCTCCCATATGTTTGTTGTAGTCCTTCACTGCCGCTGGAATCGGGACTCTGTGCCTTTCCCATACACCTTCGGGATTCTTGACACGCCTGAGGACCTCATCACCGTCATATGCCTTGTGCATTGTGGAACACATTGTCACCTCTCGCGTGTCCATCCACTTTACAAACAGAAGCTTCCCGTCTCGGAGCCATCGAATGGTTCCCCTTTGGTCTCTGCGGCTGATGTCATTTACCTTGGTTTTGGGGAAGCCCCGCCGGTTGGTGCGTATAGTGCCACACGCTAGAGTCTTCTTTGAGAGCAAGTCCATCAAAAGGCATGGGCTCGTGTAGAAATTGTCCATAAAAAGCTGGTAGCCTTTGCCGAGAAGTGACAGATCCAGGAGCTGCATGACAGAATCATAACTGAGCCCTTTTCCAGTGGCCGGGGAAGACTTGCCTTCATAGACGAAGAAGTTCCACGTGTAACCACAGGCAGAATCAGCCAGCACATATAGTTTGTAGCCCCACTTGGTCGGTTTGTCTTTCATGTACTGCTTGATGCCGATTCGCGCCCTTGAAGCCACCATCCTCTCGTCCACTGCTAGCTGTCTGTCTGGATGGAAATACGTTTTGCATGCCGAGACGATGTCGTTGTACAGGGGCTTGATCTTGAAAAGTCGGTCGTAGGTTTCAGTCCCCTTTTTTCTAGAGTTGTCTCGATCATCCTCAGGATCGCAAAGATGCAGGTTCCAAGAAATGGCCTGAAATCTGGACCTGGACATGACCGATTTTGGGAAGGGTAAGCGGTAAATTTCTTTACCAGACCAGTAATCAATAAAGTTCTTTGCACCGAGGAGCCCCATGTAGATGACAAGTGCCACGTACGAATACAGTTCGTGTGCATCCAAAGGCAACCAAAGGAAACGTTTTCCAGCCTCCGACCTCATTTGTGCAAAGCTGTTGGTATTCATCACAATGGTTTCCACCACAGAGCCTGTGAAGAAGAGCTGGAAGAGCTGCAACGGGGAATAGATCCGGTCCATTACAAGCTGTGCTCCTGGGTTTCTTTTTGGAAGGAAATTTGGTAGCGCTGGAACCTCATCCTCCACACTGCTGTCATTCCACCTTTCTGTGCCACCATCCTCTGACATTGCACTTGCTGATCTTTTCGCCCCCCGTACAGAATGAGCCCTCCCTCTGGTCTGCTTGCTTGGAGTTCCAGGTCTCTGTGGCCGCCTCACAGAATCACCAACAGAGGGTGTGGGGGTCTTGGAGGTGTGAGGTGGGCAAACAACCTCCTTGCTGCTGGTGCATGGCAGATCTGGCTGCCACTCATCACCACTGTCCAGACTGCAAAACAAAACAAATGTATAAATCCACATTGTATTCAGAAATGCATGCTAATATTACACACAAAAATAATTCACATATGCACATAACAGATACAAGATTATAATTTGCATATTCACATAAGATACACAAATACATGTGTGCAAAAATAAAAGGAGCACAACTCATGCATGCACCGATTAAAATATGAATGTGACAGAAACATGTAGAATGCATTTCATGTATAGATAATAAAATATGTAAAAAGATATATAGATATATGCCATAGTTCAAATAAGCTTGTGAGCATTTGCTTTTTGACACATATACACACGCATGCATCAATGCAATTGATGAAAAAATATGTGCATGCATGTAAGTGATGCATGTGCTTTTTGGTGCCCACATGTGCTAAACATGTTACATGCAGATTTGTATTTTCCAGGCATTTATTCATCAGTTTTATTGATACATGACACACCTGCAAGCATCAATACAACTGATGAGCAACACCTGGTAACATTCCATGCAACCATTGGAATTGATTAACACCACGTGCAAAACTACAAATATGAAAAAAAAGAAAAACTTTAGCACATGTGTGCACCAAACCGCACAAAACACTTAGCAAAAGCTCCCAAACATATTTGAACTATGGCATGAATATATGCATGGTTGTGCTCATTTATTATTGCATGCATATGTTTTTGGGTGCAAAATAAATCTCAAATATACATGCACAAACATTTACGCAACAAAAAAAAAAAAAAACGCACATGCTTTAGCAAAACCACCCATGCTACTTTGAATTAGAGCGTGCATGGGTTGTGATATTTATCGATGTCTGTTGCATGGATATTTTGTACAATTGCTGCATGCATTCGTTCATGAAATACAAAAATACAACGTTTATAAGTTCGAAATGTGTACTTACTCATATTCAGGATCTTCCCCGGCATTGTACGCAGCTTGTCTAACAGAGTCAAAACTTGCATTGCTACAAGTTTCAGTGTCGCTCTCTCGATCAAGCTCCGCCAAAACAGCCTCCACGCCGACAAATACCTTCCTTGAAGCCATTGTCCAAAGACAAAACACTCCAACCAGTTGTAAAAAGCACGCAATAACTCGAAAAAACACTGTCCAAACTACCAACCTATCCCAAACTCAACTCCTAACGTCTGCGATGCGCTCTGGCACCCGCTGACATATCAAGATGAGGTCCCGCCTCCTCGACTTTGTCATAGGATATCTCCGTCTCTGAGTGGTCTAGAAAATTGATCGACGTGTCTATGGATTGCTGAGAGACTCAGCTTTTTTGACGTATGACGCAATGTTTGATGACGTCATCAAAAATCGCGGCTAACGAAGACAATCAAACCTAAGATTAATAAGAGTATTTGCTCTTATCCTGCATCGCATGTTTTGATCTGGACATCGTTGACATATTACAGTGTCATTTGGTCATGCATGCTCGAAGACATGTGAAAATGGTCTCATTTTGAAGAAAACAACCTAAGGAACGAACTGATATAGCGTTTGAGGCTAGTAGCTCCACACGATGGAAGTGATCCGAACAGGAATATGACTCTTGTGTTTGCTTGTTCAAAAAACTCGATTCTGTTTTCGTGATTCTTTGGATAATAATGTTACTGTAAAGTGTTGGATCGGTAAAATAAACTGCACAGTGGTATTCTTGAGAGTGAGAGCTTTCATTTGATGTATGGCTTGTCCATTTTTGGTGAGTTTGAGTGATATAATTATGAAATTTAATATTATAAATATGATTTTCTCAAGGGGGGGTCGTTGCGGGGGGGGTCGAATTTAGACCATATTATTTTTTTCTATGTAACATAAATACAAAAGTGATGGGATTGTCATGAAAGCTGAGGTTCTAAGCTTTCAAACAATACTATATATGTCTAGTTCTGTGCTGTACAACTTAGAGATTTTTTTTAAATGATTATGATTATGCAATTTTGGACCCACCGGTGGGTCCGGGGGGAGGGGCAGAGTTATGCCGTGCTGAAGTGGTTAAAGGTGCAGTGTGTGATTTTTAGCGGCATCTAGTGGTGAGGTTAGTGGTAAAGTGTTAAAGTTACGGTGGCCGACAGGAAGTGATGTCATCGTCTGAGACAGCAGAGAGTAGCCAGTTCAGCAATGAAGTTTCTTTACAAGGATAAATTAAGAAATGATGTTTACTTAATTATTCAGTAAAACTATATGTTATTGCGAATATTATTGTTACTTGTTCATCATTGTGTCAGTGTTTTATTCGCTGAACTAAGCTTGCTTCCTTGCACGAAGAGCAACATAGTAACGAAACGCATCTATCTGTTTAGGGCCACCGTAGAAACATGTCGGCGCATTTCAATGATCGGGAACCGATCTGTGTGTGTAGAGAGAAACTACTCATTCTAAGCTAATAAAAACATAACGGTTCATTATGCAAGGTCTTTATACACCACTGAAAACATAGTTATGGATCTTATATTGCATTTCTGTCAATAGATCCTCAGAAATATTACACATTGCACCTTTAAAATATCTTGAATGTAACTTTACACCCTTGCCTCAGTTAGTATACGTATATAGTACTGTATAGTACACTTATTACACAGCATTTCACCACATTAATAAGTATGGGGATAAGAGATATTGATTTCAGATTAAACTGTTTTAAAATCGCATCAGTTTGTATCTTATAATCCAACAGTGAACAAAACAATAATCACAAAATGGCCGCATGCGTTTGTTTAAAACGAGAGAGCGAGTCCACGATACTGGATAGCATAATTAAATAACTGTACATAAATCTGGGAATAATATACGGCTGGATGGCGCGATTGACCAATCAGAACCCAGTATTCCACAGAGCCGTGTAATAATAACTAATAACCACATGCTGTCAAGCGATGGGGATTTAACCATTTTAACCTTTCGCAGTGTTTTGTGAATTATAATCAATTAATATTCATTAATGTTATCAATTTGTCTGCACTGACACTATCGTATGAGAACAAAACTTAAATTGTCTTCAGCTTTACTGCTGAAATTGAACTTGTTTCATAATTTATATATTTTAACAGTTATTTTGATGTTTATTTTTGAAACTGTCTGTATTGTGTAGAGCGCTGTAGAAATAAAGCTGTCTCGTCTTTTTAGGATTTTCTATTACCTTCACTAATTACTTTCACAGTTGGCTTCTTAAAATGTATTGCTGGATTTTTTTTTTAAGATAAATTTATTTCATGGACGATTTTTTGTTATTTTAAAGGACATAAAGCATGTTTAATTACATTCACAAACTGTTTCATTAAATAAACAACCTTTTGATGGATTTCTCCGACAATTAAACCTTTCACCATCATTAAAACACAACCACAAGCTGTTTTTTGTGTAAGATCTAAATCACTTTTTATGCATAATGAATAAGGAATGTGTCACTTTAGTGGCATTGCATAATTTTCACATTAAATTTGCAAGAATTCTAAATTGATTTATCTTTGTTTTAAGGCTGTGAAACGTTTAATCGCATCCAAAATAAAAGTTTGTGTTTACGTAATATATGTGTGTGCACTGTGTATAGTTATTTTTATTATATAAAAACACACACATGCATGTATATACAACCCCAAATCAGAAAAAGTTGGGACATTTTGTAAAATGCAATAAAATCAAGAATCTGTGATTTGTTCATTCTATTTAACCTTTTATTAACTGACAAAAGTACAAAGAAAAGTTTTCCAATGTTTTCACTGACAAACATAATTGTATTTTGTAAATATGAACAAATCTTGATTTTGATGGCTGCAACACACCCCAAAATAGTTGGGACAGAGACACTGTGTCACTTCACCTTTCCTTTTAATTACACTTTTTAATCATTTGGGAGTTGAGGATACTAATTGTTGGAGTTTTGCTAGTGGAATATTTGCCCAATCTTGTCTGATACAAGACAGCCGCTCAACAGTCTGTGGTCATCGTTGCCTGATTCTCCTTTTCATGATGGGTCATACATTTTCCATAAGATCATATCTGGACTGCAGTAAACAGGAGGAACATCCCTTCTTATGGTGCAGAGTGTCTAGAAACCACTCAGTTTTAGCATGTGCAGAATGAGGCCTGGCATTGTCTTGCTTCCCAGGAAAGATGTAATCTTGATGGCAGTTTATGTCTCTGTACAATCCACATATATGCCTCCATGTCAATGGAACCTTCACAATAATGCAAGTTACCCATACCGTTTTCAATGATCCACCTCAATACCAGCACAGATGTTTGCTTTTGCACCTGTCGCTGGTCAAAGTCTGGTTGGTCCCTTTCGTCTTTGGGACTGAGAACTCGATGTCCATTTTCTCCCAAAAACAAGCTGAAACATGGACTCATCTGACCACAGCACACATTTCCACTGTCTTCTAGACCGTCTGAGATGAGCTCAGGCCCAGAGAACTCGCCGGCATCTCCACATAGAACTGATGTAAAGCTTTCTCCTTGAGTAACAGAGACTCAAGTGGCATTTCTTGATGCAGAGTCAGACTGTGTTCAGTGAAAACAGTTTTCCAAATTACTCCTGAGCACATGTGTCTGTATTTGACAGAGTAACATGATGGTATCTTGTGCAATGCCATCTGAGGGCTGAAAGGTCACGCACATTCAACAGAGGTCTCCTGCCTTACCCAACACAGACTGAGATTTCTCTGGATTCCCTGAATCTTGTGACAATATTATGTATGGAAGATGATGAAAGGCATAAATGCTTTGTAATCTTGCATTGAGAAATGTGATTTCTTAATTGTTTGACAATTCTCTCATGATATTTGGCACAAAGTGATGAGCCATGACCCATCTTTGCTTAAAACGACTGAGAAGCACTTTTACACCCAAACACGATACCCTCAACTATTACCAATTCACCTGCTCATTGTGGACTGTTTCAAAAGAGTTGGATAATCTAATTTGGATAATCTTTTCACTTTTATTTGGTCTCTGTCCCAACTTTTTTGGGGTGTGTTGCAGCCATCAAAATCAAAATTTGTTCATATTTACAAAATACAATTATGTTTGTCAGTGAAAACATTGGAAAACGTTTCTTTGTACTTTTGTCAGTTAATAAAAGGTTAAATAGAATGAACAAATCACAGATTCTTGATTTTATTGCATTTTACAAAATGTCCCAACTTTTTCTGATTTGGGGTTGTATTATAAGATAAGATAGATAAGAAATATTAGCATGTGTATACATTTTTATATATATATTTATACATAATTTATATTATATATAAATATTTTATATATAAATAACACATATAAATGCATGTGTGTGTATTTATATTTACAAAATAATACACAGTATACACAGTTCGCACACATATATTACATAAACACAAACTTTTATTTTGGATGCGATTTATCGCGATTAATCGTTTCACAGCCACTTTGTTTGATTTTTTTTTTTTACATCATAAAAAACAGCTGTTTTAACAGTGGTGTGTGGACTTTTATATCCACTGTTTAATAATTTGTGCATATGTAATGAGATGAGCATATTTTGAACATTTAAGCATGCAAAACAATTCAGTTTCCCCCTAAACCATCATAAACAGGAAGTGCCTATCCTGCAAAATATGAATTTCCAGCTCTTTTCTTTGGTAGGTCCTCCTCCTCCGTACAGTTATGATTATGAGATGTATCCTCCTGATCTCCGACCGCCTCCATACACACCGACTCCACCCAGAGCAAACACACACTCTCCACCTCCACCATATCCAGGAGACAGCCGGAAGTGAGCCTGATGATGAGGATGATGAGGATGATGAGGATAGTTCCACAAAATCCCTCCACAACCCAAGACCAGCGCTCTGGAAATAAAGCAGATGCTTCTCATGTGGGGATTTAAATATTTTTTTATTAATGCCATGGACATTTATGGTCTCACAAATCTAATGAACACTAATAAAAGTTATTTCGAGCAGTGTGAGACCAGGACAGGTCTACCAACTTATATGAGATCAAAAATGTGATTTGTTCAAAATCAGTGGTTTTTTTTTTCCACATGACAAATGAAAATGCTGTTAATATGGGAATAAACGTCATACGTGTTTTACAGAGTAACAATATATTCTCATACCTAACAAAGTGTGTCTTGATTAATCCACTGAGGAAATAATAGGATTGTGGATGCAGAAAAATGTGTTTGTTCATATGCATAGAAATTTGAAAGGACTTAATAGCGCAACTTGTGTGTATTTATAGTTTGTAGTTATTTACGTAATTACGAGATTCCAACTTGTAAACTGGGAATTTTCTGAGAGTTCCGACTTTTACCATGTGACCGCAGCATATTGTGAAAACACACCAGGTGCTGTTAACTCTTCTCAGAAAACTACAGATTGTGTCCAAACAGCAAAGGTTTAATGTGTTTTTTTGTCAGTGTTTACTTTTCATGCTTTTTTTTTGTGCAAGGTTAGACTATCCATACAGCAGGTATTTCTATCGCACAATTTGTTATTATGTTTCATTCATTGTGGCCTTTAAAAGCCAATTTTCACATAGTACAGCCAATAAACTACACTAAAATACAAATATATTTCATTTAGAAACCCTCTGAACGTCCACACGGGAGCAGCAAATAACTAAATTCAATTCTTTACCTGCAATACTATACAAGACATTTAATGCCTTTATTTTTTACAAATTCAAAATAAAATGCATGTATTCGATTTGAAAATATATAGATTATGTTTTAACATTTAAAATAATAAAGTAACAAAAATTGTTTGAAAAACAAATGTGAAGAGTAACATTTGTGTTATGCTATAATATATTTGATTACTAAGCTAAAAAAATAAACCGATTATGTTTTAAAAATTAAAATAGCCTAATAAAGTAACAAAAAAACATCGAAAAACAAATCTGAAGAGTAATTTTATCACTATTAATATATTTGATTACTCATAACATGTATGATTCAGGCAAGCAGCAACCAAACAAGCTTATTTATGTAAAAAATACAAATATATTCAAATATAATATAATATATATTCAAATTTAAAAGAAACATTTTATAAAATAAGGTAAAATAAAGGTTGTAGATGGAAGCTGAGTCTTTGATTTTATTTTAATGTTAGTTTGCAGTGTTTTCAGGCATTCCCTGCCCCCCTCCCACACATTCATTCCCGCGGCGCGTCACATGACGCGTTGTTCTTCTGACTCGCCTTCATCGCAGGCGCATTCTTCTGGGAGTCGACACGAAACACACACCGACATTTTACACCAAACGGATATATTTACTCGATAAAACCCAGCTCTGTTTGTTGGAAGCACAGAGGAGAGGAGCAGAATGGGGTGTCGAGAGGTTTTCATATTCCTGATGCTCGCGACATCGACGCTCGCTGAGGTAAGACATCGACAAAAGATCGTATAGCGACGCCGAACGCTGATCAAATGTGACCATCAATGTAACAAGTCGATTCAATGTATCGATCACCGCAACGTTAGATACACAAGAACGACTGTACTACGATTCAGCGATATTTAAAAAAAAAACGTTAGCAAACATCGCGACGATTATTATTCATGCGTTCAGGGTGAGGTTAAATAGGCTTAAACAATCATTTATTTACTTATTGAGTCATATCATATTACCTTAGGGATTTTGTTTGCTCGGTTGGTGTGGAATCTTTCCAGTTAATCTTTCCGTTACATTGGAAATATTTATTGCGATGTATCACTACAAACGCGTAATGTATCGTACGATATTTTATATCCAGAGTGAGAAATATGCTACTGTGTAACAGATCCACTAATTAATATTAATAATAAAACTGTCACATCATAAATGCTCGATCTGTTGCGGTCGCGTGATTTGTCTTTATGAACATAATTTGACATCATATTCAGTGCTTTACACATTCGTTGCTGTTTTATATCGACTCTGTTTTGGTGTAGATCCAGATAGTTAATGGAGGAATGCGTTCAGTGGCCTGTTGGGTCGGGATTAAACAACAGGGATCATGATGGGATCAAACACGAATCCTCTAGGAATCAAATGAGATGCTATTGGATAATCTGGGACTGAATGTCAAGATCTCGTTTGGATTGATTTCAATCAACCGTGTTGTTGGTGGGCGCATGTAGGCTAGAGAACATTATTTTAATGACGTCGGGTCAGTAAGTCCCCTGTAGTCAATCATTTTATCCCTTAAAACCCATATTTGATCACCAAAATTACATACTTAAACGTTTTTTCCTCAAATTTTTCGTCATGTCTTAAAATAGCTTGAATGTAACTCGACACTCTTGCCTCATTTAATATACGCAGTTCTATGAATATGCAAATGAGCCCTACCTCCACTCCTTGACGATCACACGTTGATCTGATTGGTTACAAGGTAGTTTGTGACGTCAGAAACACCAGCGATCTCAAAGCGTGTTTTTGAGACTGTCTTTGGTTCACTGCAGTTTTAAGGAGAAAATACTCAGCAATGCTGTCGACTTATGAATTTACACATGGTTTTCCTTAAAGCATATTTAAAAACACCACATAGACATAAAAACAACATTAAAAGCTGGATTTTAACTACTTGGGGAGTTGCAGTCCATAGCTTTTCCTCTTTGTCGCCATCTCTGTTTGAAATCTGTAATTGCAGTTTTTTGCGGAATTATAAACTTTATGTGAGTTGTACATCGGCATGAAACAGCGCGGATGAACACAATGTTTTGAGGAGACTGCGCGTCTGTCAGTCGGCCCGCCCGTGTGGATATTGCCATTTAGAATCACACAATCTACTTTTTGGAAGTACAGTATGACCAACATAAGAATTTTCACCGGAAAATGTCATCTGAACAAGTAAGTAACATCCACTTTTGTTCTGATCAACTAAGGGGGGAAAAAAGCATAACATCTTACGACAGGATAATTTTCACTTTACCGATCCGATTCAGCTCCAATGCTTGGCAACGGAGAAGGCGGGTTTGGTTTTCTTGGAGTAGAAGTGAATTGCTCCCCCTCACAGCTAGCACAAAATAATTAATATTTACCATAATAGCAAAACGAAAAAAGCCACAACAAAGGAAACTCCGTAACTGTGTGAATTAAGTGAACAAGTGCTACTGTTACACGATTGAACTATTGAAAATTCTGACCGGTCCAGCAGAAAAAAGCCGTCTCTGCGTCCGTTTTGAACCCCTTCAAATCACGGAGTTCACGCCACCTTTCAAAAGCCCTGCCGATGTTTATCCTTGTTTTCGCGTAGGCCCGGTTGCAGTCTCTTTTTACCACTCCGAAGTCCAAATTCTTTTGGGTTTTACAACTGATGAATCTCCAGTTGCACTGGTGATTGTCGTTTGAACCTTTCAGGATCCGCCATAAGTTTAATTATTTAAAGTGCTGTGAGAAAAGGCTAAAAATTTCCACCTCCAACATCCTCACACGCAATATAGCCTACTAGCCGAAACACCTTCTCTATGTGTACAGATGTGACGTAATGACGCAAAGACATGCTTGAATTTCCCGCGGAAATCCACCAGAACCACTGGAATTAAAATCATTATTACAAGCTAACCGTTTTGAATCGAGCTAAGGCAAGAAGATATTTTTGAACACTGGTTGGTTATGTTTTTTATTATTATTTTGGGTAATTTTTAACCCAAAAAAGTTACGGACTGGAGCTTTAAGACGTGACTCCTTAAATGTATCACTGCTCTTGTCGCATTAATATCACTAGAAACAGCTAAAGAATTGGTCAAAACCACTCTAAAAACAGGCTGGAAGACCAGTTAAAACCAACACACCAGTTTAGGCTGGTTTTAGCTGTTCAAGATGGCCTGGATGAAACCGCGGCTACATTGTGTTTCGAGGAACACGCTATTTTTAAACGCTAACAATCGGTTTACGTTTATTTTTAGTTAAAGACACCATTGTTTTTGCTCTTGTCTAAGCCTGTAATCGTCCACACCACAGTCTCTCCTCTCTATTCTCACCACGTTTACAGACTTTTAAAGAATATTATAACAAGCTACTGTGGTAAAACCACAATTTTAGGGCATATTTAATGGTTTTCTTGGAGTACTCCTACGTCAATACTCTTATAAATAAATAATATTGTATAAAATACAATGGTATTACTCTCTAATTCCATCCATCAGTTATTTTTAAAAGGCATTGTGGGTGTAATAATGAAGCTCTCTGTTTAACAGTTATAGATGTAAACAACATTAGCTGGATCTCAAGTTATTTTGAGGTCATTGTGAGATGTTGGTTCTCACTAAACTGCATTATATTAGTGTTTAATTGCTTTCACATTTGGTGGTTTGTGGTTTTGTTGGTCTTGCCACTAAAAGGTCTAGAGAAATGGAGGTTTGACAGATACTTTGCGTTCATGTTATGACTGTGATGTTTAGGGCTGCAACAACTAATCGATATAATCGATAATAATCGATTATGAAAATCGTTGTCAACGAATGTCATTATCGATTAGTTGCTCTGCTTACGTCACGGGGAGCATTTACTGGTGATTGGTTGAAACAGGCCTATCATGATGCGGCACACACGCACACACACGCAAGGTCTCTCTCCCTGTGCCGCTCTGTCGTGCGCGCGCTACACAGTTTGGACTTTGGAGCACTCTCTTCTGTCTCGCATGCGCTCTCTTGCTTGCACGCTCTAGATTCCAGGAGTTTGAACTAATTTGCGGGCATCAGGGAGCCGCTATCAATATGCGGGAGACTCCCGGAACTTCCGGGAGACTTGGGATGTCTGTATTTTGTCTCGGGCATCAGGTTGTGCAATCATTTCGCTCGCAACATAAGTGATGGATTAAAATAGCGCTATGCAGAAATAGGCTAAATTAAAACGGTGTTTACAAAGTGAAGCACTAAATATAAAGGCAGTTATTAACAGCAGCAGTAAAAGATTGTTTTTTAGTCACTGTAGTCAGTGGTTTTCAGCGAATGCTTGTGCACTAATGCATCATTTTCTTGTCCTTTTAATCAAGCCTGTTTGCTGCGTCTCCATTCCGTTCTCTTTTTATAGCATTTGTCTTCTATTAAGTTTTAATTGTTTTACAAACGCGATCTACTGCGGCTCTACTACGTTCACACGCTTTTTTTCAGTCTTTCTATATTTATTTTAGCAATTTATCCTTATAATTAATTGAATCTTAAATAAAAATTAAATGAATTATGTACTTTACATGTTTTTGGTTTCTATCTTCACATCTGAACATGTCTGTGTAAATTAGTTTTTAACAAAAATTATGTTAAAACAATGTTGTATATAATTTAGATTTTTTTGTTTTTCATGGTTGTCAACTTGCCATCAGCAATTATCATTAAAAACAATGCAAATATTGATATTAGTAAAACTCAATGTGTGGCTTTTGTACACTTTTACACATAAATACCATGATTAAGGGTTTTATTTAGTTGTAATAAACAAAAAATCAATTAATCGATTAATCGAAAAATAATCGTCCGATTAATCGATTATGAAAATAATCGTTCGTTGCAGCCCTAGTGATGTTATGACTGTGATGTTATGATTGTGATGTTATGATTGTGATGTTATGATTGTGATGTTATGACTGTGATGTTATGACTGTGATGTTATGACTGTGATGTTATGATTGTGATGTTATGATTGTGATGTTATGACTGTGATGTTATGACTGTGATGTTATGATTGTGATGTTATGATTGTGATGTTATGACTGTGATGTTATGACTGCGATGTTATGACTGCGATGTTATGACTGCGATGTTATGACTGCGATGTTATGACTGCGATGTTATGACTGCGATGTTATGACTGCGGATGTTATGACTGCGATGTTATGACTGCGATGTTATGACTGCGATGTTATGACTGCGAATGTTATGACTGCGAATGTTATGACTGCGATGTTATGACTGCGATGTTATGACTGCGATGTGTTATGACTGTGATGTTATGACTGTGATGTTATGATTGTGATGTTATGACTGTGATGTTATGATTGTGATGTTATGACTGTGATGTTATGACTGTGATGTTATGATTGTGATGTTATGACTGATGTTATGACTGCGAATGTTATGACTGCGATGTTATGACTGCGATGTTATGACTGCGAATGTTATGACTGCGGATGTTATGACTGCGATGTTATGACTGTGATGTGTTATGACTGTGATGTTATGACTGCGATGTTATGACTGCGATGTTATGACTGCGATGTTATGACTGCGATGTTATGACTGCGATGTTATGACTGTGATGTTATGACTGTGATGTTATGACTGTGATGTTATGACTGTGATGTTATGACTGTGATGTTATGACTGTGATGTTATGACTGCGATGTTTTGACTGCGATGTTATGACTGCGATGTTATGACTGCGATGTTATGACTGCGATGTTATGACTGCGATGTTATGACTGTGATGTTATGACTGTGATGTTATGACTGTGATGTTATGACTGTGATGTTATGACTGCGATGTTATGATTGCGATGTTATGACTGTGATGTTATGACTGTGATGTTATGACTGTGATGTTATGACTGTGATGTTATGATTGTGATGTTATGATTGTGATGTTATGACTGTGATGTTATGACTGTGATGTTATGACTGTGATGTTATGACTGTGATGTTATGACTGTGATGTTATGACTGTGATGTTATGACTGTGATGACGACACCAGGACTGGCCGATATAGCAAAAAATTATGTTCTTCTGCCTTTTGATGATATTTAATAAGCATCTCAACGCTTATGTATTTATCTGAAATGACTCAAATAAAGAAGAACCATCATTTGTTTCAGCCATTAATGCCAAGAAGCAAATCTTCTTCTCAGTCATGGCCCGTTTTCAGCAATCAACTTTTTTAATTAAATTAATCCAAAAAATTATTTATACAGTACATTTGCATTTATATGCACCAGTATGGCAGTTTATGGACAGTCAAACCAAAAATTATTCTGACACCAGATATAATTTGTGATATTGTTTCACTAGTGTGTGAAGGACACTATAGTTCATTTATGTAAGTGAGGAGAGCAAAATAAAGTAAATTGTGACATATTACACACAATAATTCTTCATACAGTGACTACCAGTGAAACATTTAGGACCAAAAATGATTGTGACACTTTGAGCTGATCATGTTTTGCTGAAGTGTTTTTTCTTTAATAACTAATGCACCTTTTTACACCACAGACTGAACAACATGAAGCATTGCTTGGTGATTGGTTGAGCTAAACTGGTATTATCTAATTGTGTAGTTAAATTTAACAGCTGACAGATATTCAACATAATTCTTGTGTGAGAGTCTAACAGAAGGATGGACAAAACCAGTGAAATATATTATTACAGTCATATTTTATTACCATTTTCTAAACTATAGCGAATAAACTGTGATAACGTGAGAAATGTTGAAGGTGTCTGAATACATTTTGTTTTGACTGTACCTAAAATATTTCTTCTTTGACTTATGTGAATGTTTTTGAGTGATGGTTATGGAAGGGACAAATAAAAAGCACATTAATATCATTGTATATAATATGTTGTTAGCAAAGCCATCACAAATACTGTAATACAAAGACCGAGTCTTTGTTTTCATCTATACCTCGTATAAAACGCCATATTGCATGTTCTCTGTTGTCGGTGCTCTGGTTATCCGCTGTTGTCCAGAACTATAGACCTGTAAAGGTCATGTGACCCACGCTGGCATTCAGAGCCGGCTTTGAGATGAGCGCTGGGTTTACACACTGAATGCGTGGCTTTGTTGGCGGGAACATGACGTGTCAGCAGGTGAGCGATGAACAACAGCTTCTTGAATAATCAGGATGAGTTTGTGCAAAGCTGCTTGTCGGCTTGGCCTATAGTTGGCCAACTTTTTGTGCCAATATATAAAATTAAGCAACAATATCTCAAAGTGTTTTTATCGTTGACTGTGCAATGTGCATTAGTCTAGTTTCTCAATGCTTCTTTGTCTTGTCTTAATTTTGCTACACTGTAAAAAACGATTTTTCGAAGTCGTAAATAAAGAATATTGGAGTGTGTTTTACGAGAAAATACTTGCAAAACTTCACGTTTAATTCAATTGTTTGTGAAATTTACTAGCAATTTCTGAGTGGAAAAATTGCGTCACCATTTTTTTTCAGTAGGAATAAAAAGGTTTGATTTGGTTCCTTTAAAGTGTCTGTTTCAATGAAACTGTTTATCGCTCAAATGTTCTCCACGTGGCATTTTTCATATATAAAAATATATATGTATAAACTTTGGTGGATGTAAATCATAATGAATAAATATGATTCATTTGCACTGTCACACAGAAGTCTTGATATGCGATATTAATATCTTTTAGTAAAACATGTAGCCAAGTGTTATTATAGTGGTGCTTATAAATGTATAAAATGCAAAAAAGTACGAGTATCATTCATAGTTTAAACACACTAAACGAACAATGTGCCTCCAGTGCATCTGTCGCCATGGAAACAGCCCCATGGGGGGTCGTTTATAAGGAGCGCGCTGTGAATTACACATCCATGTCATATGACAGATGCTTGTAGTTGTTAGATTTGACCTCTGACCTTCACAGCCAGGAACAGTGAAGCGTGATTAGCAGCGTCCCACATGGCCTCGTCCCGCAGGAGGATTGATGATGCCGTAACACACGTGTGATGCTGAACCCGGTGTTGCATGTCATTGCATGAGAAACGAATATTACAAAACGTGCACTTGCTGTAAAACTGCTGTGGAAGGATTTGTATTGTGAAAAGCTCTGGCGGTTGTTATTAGTGTTGTAAACCTGATATTACTTATTCTGATTTGAACCACAGACGCAACTTATCATGTAAAGATGAATCTGGCACAGTATGTAAAATAAATAAACTGATTTATTATTAACTAATACCACACTCCCAGCTAACAGGGAATAAGTTATGAACGAACATTCTTCCAGTAGCTTTAATATAACGTTTGTTCAACATTATCTGATCTGTAATAATGTTCTCAAAACAGCAAAAACATATTTTCTCCTGACATGTTTTATTGGTTGTTTATCTAACATTTTTTAAATGTAACTAATTGTTTCGGAATGTTCAGAGAACATTCAAAAGTAACATTCCTATAATGTTTGAAGAATTATAAAATGGAATGTTCAATGTTCCCTTAATGTTCAAATAACCAAAAAAAAGAAAAAGTTTTTAAAACAATTAATAAACTGGATGTTTTGAACACTCAGCGCGATGATCATAAACACAGATAGAGAAGATCGAGTCACAGTCGTTTCCTCTTCATGAGTTTCATTCAGTTACGTTTATCAGTTTTGAATTATATGCTGTTTGATGATTGCATTATAATTTACAGGGTGTTTCCTGGGTCAAAAATACTCTTCCTTTCTTGCCCTCTTTTCAAAAAATGCTGATTTTACCAATTTCATAGCTTCGTAAGATAAAAATCCTTCTTTGCTAGACCTGATAATGTTGGTATATAATCATATCAATACTAAAAAATAGAATTATAAAATTGGCCTACAATTGAATAAAATTAGCAGCTAGCTAACAACAACAACTTGCTTTGTGCTTTTTCTGGTTTCCAGTCTAAACTAAACGAGTTTTAGGTAATTTTTCTACACTTTGTCATATAAACAGTTGAAAACTTGTCAATGGCGGGGAAAAGATTCCTAGAGATTGGATTATTTTGCTCATATTGCTTCCGTGTTTGTGTATCAAATCAAGACTTATCTTTTCAACAGGACTGTTTTCTCAAACCTGTTCAGTTCTAATGCATAGAATGATAGTTGTGAAGGAGTGCAGAAGTGAGATAAACAGTGTTTCCCGGTCTCTCGCTATATTTAGTGTTCCTCAGGAGAGAGAGAGAGGGGCGAGGCACATATTCCTGTCTCTCTCGCCCTCGTTCGCTCGCACACTTCCAGCCTTCTCTCTGAACTCATGTGACGTTTCATTATGCCAGAGAAACGAGCGCAGACATCTTTAGAAACCTGAGTTTGAACTTCAGGTTTTGCGGTCGCTCTGTATATTTCTCAAATAGTTATTAGCTTGTGAAGTGGATTTACTTATTTTAGAGTTAAGGAAAGTTATCATGAGCATTATAATGTTTGAACAAATGTCAGTAGACCGGGAAGATTTTAAAATATGGAAATATAAACCAGAAGACTGAACACCACAAGCTTCCACTGGTTTTCAATGCTGCTGAAAAGGGGCGGGGCTAAAGAAGCTCTGTAGAATCAGCATGGAGTTGTTTTGTAAATAGAGTTGGATCTGTGTTGATGTTGATGCGGTATCGTGAGAATCAGAATATAGATATTGGTTTCAGTAGTTCAGGGTGTGTTTTATTTGTAAAAAACAATGCATTTCATACACTAAAACTTGCTCTCTACACTGTAAAAAATTAGCAAAGCAAAGATTGAGAATGTTTTACAAGAAAATACTATTTCAGTTTGAGTTTTTTTTGCCTCAATTTCACTTTTAATTCAATGTGATGTAATTATTTGTGTTGGAAATTTTCTTTCTACACTAGTTTTTTCTGTGTCGCATTTACTTGCTATTGCTCATAAGTACGTGAAAACATTATCCATATAAAAACGTCATTTCCAGACAGCATCATCTGTCAGTGAAGTTTCTTTGTGAACTCTCTGTTACACTTTACAAAATAAAATGCTCTGAACAAACATAATCGTCCGAGGTTTTCCGAAACGCCATTAAAATAAACCATACGCTTGTTTCCAGTGCTGGAGATTTTCTGAAGTACAGAGACACAAACCAGCGGCTTAAACTCAAAGCAAACGTTCCTTCACTCTTCCATTTATCTTCCAAACTATATAAAAGTTGATTAAAAGTGCCCCTATAATGCTATTTTAAAGGTTCCTAATTTAGTTTTTCGTCTCCAACAATAGATTTATGTGCATCCAAGATCAAAAACACATTAATTTCCTCATAATCTCCACTCTTTTCTCTCAGTGTCTGAAACGCTTTCAGTCTCTCTAAGCCCCGCCTCTCTGAGAGCTGCTCTGCTGTGACTGGTCAGAAAGCAAACGCTCATTATCATATCTGAATCTCAGCTCTTGATCACAGTGATACGAACAGTAACGATGGCGTGGGTTTTACCGTATCAATCTCAGAAAACAGCGTCTTCTCGACACGAACAACACAAACTCTTCCAGTCTCAGATACACTAGTGTTTGAGGGCGGAGCTAAGAGACGCTGCTCAGCCAATCAGGACCACAGGTTGGCATTATGCAAATTAGAATCCTACGCAGGTTCAGCAGAAGTGAGACTGAATTACTGACGACTCGTTTCAGTTCAGAATCACTTCTTTCTTTTAGGAGACAATAACTTTATTAATCTGCACTTTGATTGACTTTTCAGCTCTATTACAGACTGCATGAAAGGGAATATTCATAAAAGCATTATAGGAGCACTTTAATAGCACAACTTTTGTATAATATAATAGTGCATTTTAGGGCTGTGTATCACCAACAATGTCACGATACGATACGCATCACGATACTAAAGCCACGATACGATACGTATCACGATATGGATCAATTTGGAATTTAAATTTCTTTTTGAGCAGAATTTAGTAACAGTAATATTTTTGAGTATATAACAGTTGTGATAACTGAAAAACTATTTAGTTTGTGTCATTAAAAAACAATGAGAGTTAAATTAAATAAGTTTTAGAATGTGCACCAAACACAGTAATTTCTTTACATTGTTGAAATCATTTTAAACAAATAAATACAATAGAATAAAGATAGCCTACCAATAAAGAGAAAAGTTTTTGAATAGGTCTAGCACTAGTATTCAAAAATACTAGAAACTTAATAAAGTAATTAAATGTAAAATAACATTGGGTAGTATTTTAGTCCTGACTAAATTAAATACATCGACTATAAATCCAGATTCCTTATAATTAAAGCTATCTTTTGTTGTTTTGACGACAATAATGACAGACACATATGGCTGCTGTCACTTTAAGAGCTAGTGCACGGATCCTGTTTTCATTATACTGTCACATGCATTTTATGCTTATTTAAGACATAACCGACCGTGTTGGATACTCACCAAGACTGACATTTTTTACATAATTTTGCTTGTTTTTGTCTGTAAAAGCGATATAATCCGTGAAAAAGAACTTTTGTTACTCTCAGGCTGTTTGTGAGGCGGCTTTACTCTATGTAAGCATGCAGAGAAAACCATCTCTCAGAGAGCGTGCGAGCACTGAATAGTTTAAAATCGCTTGAATGTTTAGCGTGGTAAGATTTAAAAAGACGAGCGAATGGTAAACTTAAGTGACAATGCAATGCTCGCGCGAATATGCAAGTGAATATTCCGTCATGTCCCAACTCCCGAAAGCGAGAGTGTATCGCCGCCTTCAGCGCGTTTGACGCTTGCCTTGAGCAACCCATTTTGAGAGACAGAAGACGCGGCACAGCTGAACACTCAATCAATGTTTGCGGGAATTTCCCGCATTATAAGTGGGAGACCTGTGGGAATGATTAGAATAATGCGTAATACTCGCAATCCTGTGCTGAAATTCGAGCCCTGAATTGGCTACATTCAAAAGCACGACAGTATCGATACAGCAGTTGCTTTATCGAGACGCGCGTCGTCAGGAGTTCATGACGATGTATCGTCGTATCGATATTCTGAGCACAGCCCTAGTGCATTTGCAATTGAACAGCAGAAGTTACTGTGTTTTTCACTAATGCGGATCTTTCTGCTTCCAGAAAAGTGTGTGTGTGTGTTTGTGTGAACTGCTTCCACCTCCTGTTTACTCCCAGAGCGGACGTCCAGTTTGTGTGTTGAAGTACAGACACAAAAGCATCTGTGTGTGTGTGTGTGTGTGAACTCTCTCACAGATTCGTGTAGATGGCGTTTGTAAGTAATGCATCTGTTTGAGGGCTGACCTACATTTGTGTCGAGGACAGGACGGTTTTAAGGATTGTGTTGTTGAGTCAATGGCGTAAATGTCATCAGTCATATTGTGTCTCTCTCTCAGATATCAACACACACGTACAGCGTTATTGTGTTTTACTGCGGTATAAACACACTAGTGATCTATAGCATCACATTTATATTTACAGTGTAAAGTTGTGCTGAAGATCCAGTGATTCGATGGAAGAATGTGTTTATTGGGTAAAAGCCTCAGTCGTTTTGAATAAAAGCAGCTCATTTCGATGTTACAATATCCACATTTTTATGTTGCCATATAAATAATGATAATTAATGCACTACGTTATTTAGCTGGCTGATATCAATTAAAGCTTGTATAATTTTATGAATTGTGTATATTTTGATATATATATATATATATATATGTAAGTGTATGAGAGAGAGTGTGTGTGAGTATGGACAGTCCCCACAAAGGGGTGTGTGTGTGTGCGATAATATCCGCTCCTGGCTGATACCAGATCTTCAGGGTGGGTGTGTGTTACAGTGATTACAGGCCAGTCATTTATACACACATACAGCGACGCAATCAAGACGTCTGTTCCCACCGAGACTGTTTCATGACCCCCCCCCCCCCCCCCCCCACACACACACCCTCTGCTGCTATGGCGACGGTCAGGCTCACGCCCATAAACCCCCAGTGTCCTCTGGGAGAAAGTGTGTGAGGGGTGTTTATTGTGATAGGGCTTTTCTCATATGACAGGAGCCACACACACACACACACACAAACACACACATAATCAGTGCACAGCCGAGGATCTCTGGTTAATGTGACACTGTTATATCACACACACTTTTCTCAGGTTCAGTTCCGCATGTGGTGGAAGTGTTTTCTTCTGGATTGTGTGTATTAACTGTTCTGGTGTTCCAGTTAATATTCAACTTTACAGTTTAATATATTAAAGTCGTTTGATCAAATATTTGCTCACTGGTTGATTTTTCACCTGAGAAAGACTGTAATTCTAGGAAAATTTGTAATTCTAGGTATTTGTGTGTGTGTGTGTGTGTATATATATATATATATATAATATATATATATATTTTTTTTTTAACACCAAACTCATAAGTAGCAATTTCTACTCATTTTAAAATATTAGAGCTGGAAAAAATGTATATTGGTTATAGAAGTTTCCCTCTTTTCCTGGTCTTCACAGAGCACTCGGATCATGTTGACACTCGACCTGCAGCTTTATAGGAGTTTATCCCAGATCCCGGTTTAACCCTGTGATCCCACACCTGTGTGTGTGTGTGTGTGTCGAGGTGCCATGTGCTGGAGAAACACCTGCAGGGGTGTGTGAGTGTGAGTGTGTGCTGAGAGTGTGCTGAGAGTGTGTTGTGTGCTGAGAGTGTGTTGTGTTGACAGTGTGTGTGTGTGTCCAGAAGTGAGCTAAACCTGACAAAACCTCCTTCTGTCTGAGTATAAATGACTAGTTATATATAAACCAAAAGAAGTCTCTGCAACGCTTCCGTTTAGATCGATAAGTAAATGTGTTTTCAGGATTTGCAGTTCTGTAGGGTAATCTGTGTCTGCTTGTATTGAATCAACACTTACACAGAAATTCTTCAAAAATAACTTTCGTTTTCATTTACATTTATGCATTTAACAATGAAAGCCATTCGTCACAGGGCCAATAATATTCATAATATTCAAGAACTTTTTCCTTAAAGTTTCACTTTGAAAACACAGAATGTCTGTGGACTTTCTTTTAATGGGCCAACCAGTCAGTGTAAATCATCTCCAAAAGACCGAATGTTACTTAATTAATATGCGTGACTGATGTAATATTTAATGTTTTGTAATGGCTATAATCCGCTCATTTTTTTTAGCTAATTTATTTTAAGTGATTCTGATGGCGGTTCTCAAACTCTTTGACTCCCTTGATTATTTCCCTTGAAAATAATTGAATAGTAATAATTATTATTATACTAAAACTATTTGCAATTTTATTACAATTAAAATAATTTAATTGTAATTTCAGAAGATTCAATAACTGAAAAAACCCACGCCATCGTTACTGTTCGTATCAAGAGCTGAGATTCAGATATGATAATGAGCGTTTGCTTTCTGACCAATCACAGCAGAGCATCTCTCAGAAAGGCGGGGCTTAGAGAGACTGGAAGCATTTCAGAGACTGAGAGATTATGAGGAAATTATGCACGTAAAATAAATACGACTTTAATGAAACGAATGAGTCCTGGTGGGGCTGTGTGTGCAAATAAGATATAAAGTTTGTAAAACTAGCTTTCTTGCAATTATAAAACCTTTATTCTTCTGCAGTGAAGTTTATTGGATTTCGACTAGTTTGTTCAGTCTCGAATCAGACGGTTCTCATACGCGGCTCTATTCATAACAGCACAGCCTGATCACAGATAGACGTTGTTTTCTTGCCAACACGTTGGGTCCGCTAATAAGATTAGCGAGCACAAAACGTTAGCATGTCTATCTCTCTCTGTCTGTCTCGCCCTCCCTCACGCGTCTTTGTCCTTTATTTAACACAATACGTTCATTGAGAAGTGTTTCTCAGCCTTTACTGAAACCCTCTCGCATTGTCTTTATCCTAACAGGGAGTGTTTCAGAACGTTCTGGCAAAAGATTGTCTGATCTATTATGAAGAGATTATTTACTCCGTCATGTTTTCTTGGTAAAGTCCTGAGAGCTGATAAAGATGTTTAACGTCGTCAAGGTTCAACGTGTTTAGACTGACGTTCTGTCATCATATCAGAACAATCCTGGTGTTTTGTCTTCATCATAATCCTCCTTCTGTCCTTCACCGGTGATGGGAACGAAATGCGTTCCTTGTCAGAAGACACATGCAATAACAATATTCGTCATTCAAAGAAAAAACATACATGTATATCTCCTATCTAGTGAAATATTTTGTTAAATACTGCGGTCCATCACTGAATACATTTACATGCACATTAAATTCAGAATGAATGAATGAAGCTTTATTACCGCATGCGTATGATTACGCCCAGCCCACATGGGCTTACAAGACACCAACATTAATATACAGAAAAAAAGAGATTAATATACAAGATAGCATTAGCATTAGAAACGGAATAGTAATAGTACATATGTATTCAGATACATGCATGTATGGTAATCACATACAGATGTATTTCGCATTTACTCAAATAACCACCAATATAAACCCATTAACATACACAGAACAAAATTAAATCTAGTTAAACAAACTAGCTTGCTTTCTTTTCCAAGCCTTTGAGACAAAATTTGCGAACTTAAATGCATCATAGTTAAACAAGCATACACATTTTTGATCATCAGCATACCAAAATATTTGTTGTGTAACTTCACTCTTAAACACAGATTCAAGTTGCAGCTCTACAGTCAAACCAATATTTATTCAGACACCTTCAACATTTCTCACATTATCACAGTTTATAGTTTAGAAACACAACTCAGTTATCAAATCAGTTGATATTTCACTGGTTTTGTCCGTCCTTCTGTTAGACTCTCACATATGAATTATGTTGAATATCTGTCAGCTGTTAAATTTAACTACACAATTAGATAATACCAGTTTAGCTCAACCAATCACCAAGCAATGCTTCATGTTGTTCAGTCTGTGGTGTAAAAAGGTGCATTAGTTATTAAAGAAAAAACACTTCAGCAAAACTTGATCAGATCAAAGTGTCACAATCATTTTTTGTCTCATATTTTGTCACTGTATGAAGAATTATTGTGTATAATATGTCACAGTTTACTTTATTTTGCTCTCCTCACTTACATAAATGAACTATAATGTTCTACTACACCCACTAGTAAAAAAAATATCAAACTATATCTGGTGCATGAATAATCTTTGGTTTGACTGTATTTTGTGAAATGCTGCGGTCCGTCACTGACTACATTTACATGCACATTAAATTCAGATTC
>JAPDVR010000002.1:68177112-68197112 GCA_026230005.1 Gila orcuttii | reverse complement strand
ATCAATCTGTATAATAATTCCAATCGTAATTTCAAAAGCAGTTCTGTTAAAAAAATATATAAAAAAACTTCATGGGGTTCCATATAGGCTACAGAAAGAGTTTTTAAAAACATGGTTGTGTAACAAGGTGCGATTTGCTGGTGGGGGATTTCCCCCTCCACAGTAATCAATGCTATAGCCTAATTCACCAATACACCATATCAAATATATTATATATTTTTAAAAATATGCAACACGCACGTTTAAACAACAAACAATAGCCTACAATATGAACCGGCGCTTCTGCTCCTGTATTGAGAGATAACATGCAGCGCGTTTCTGTTACGATCCTGGTTCCAGTGGCCTTAATACATTCACGGCTTTTCAAAATGTCACAAAGCGTTTTGAGATGTTTTTGAACGAAATATTAATGTTAATAATTAAGTGATTTGGCACACCGAGTGGCGCTACGCATTGTTCTAAAATTGGGTTTTATTCTGGCATGTTGAACTAACGCGGCGGCGCTTTCACTTGAATTTATTTTTTCTCATAACAGCTAAAAGAACTTAAAAGGATAGCCTACTCCGTAATTTTTGGTCATACAGATAAGATATCATCTTTTAAAACTGTAAAAGGTCTACAATATGCTAACGATTAAAAATTAAAGAATGACTTTACATCTGTATAATAGGCCTAATACCAATCGTAATTTCAAAAGCAGTATTTATAATTTATTTATCAATAATTTATTTGTCGAAATGTTGCAATATTGTTTCATTTAAGTTCATAATTATTCTATAAATGTTATTTAGGCCTAGTTTAACAGCAGCACAACGAAGGACTGTGGTTCGAGGTTTATTTGAATAAAAAAGAACAACTTATTGAAATTGAATGATAAATAAAGTTTCATGACAGAAATATCACTACATACATTATGTAATTCCTTCATTATCAACACTTTAATAGTCTAATGCTTAACTGTAGCCTAATGCTTAAGTGTTTAAGTGTGAATTGCGACTTCTTTTTGTTTTAAGTCAGTCTCAGACTCAGAGAGCCTGTGGGGTGTGTGTGTGTGTAAGTCAGTCTCAGACTCAGAGAGCCTGTGGGGTGTGTGTGTGTGTAAGTCAGTCTCAGACTCAGAGAGCGTGTGTGTGTGTGTGTGTGTGTGTGTGTGTAAGTCAGTCTCAGACTCAGAGAGCCTGTGGGGGGTGTGTGTGTGTAAGTCAGTCTCAGACTCAGAGAGCGTGTGTGTGTGTGTGTGTGTGTGTGTAAGTCAGTCTCAGACTCAGAGAGCCTGTGGGGTGTGTGTGTGTGTGTAAGTCAGTCTCAGACTCAGAGAGCGTGTGTGTGTGTGTGTGTGTGTGAGTCAGTCTCAGACTCAGAGAGCCTGTGGGGTGTGTGTGTGTGTAAGTCAGTCTCAGACTCAGAGAGCGTGTGTGTGTGTGTGTAAGTCAGTCTCAGACTCAGAGAGCGTGTGTGTGTGTGTGTGTGTGTGTGTGTGTGTGTGTGTGTGTGTGTGTGTGTGTGTGTGTAAGTCAGTCTCAGACTCAGAGAGCCTGTGGGGTGTGTGTGTGTGTAAGTCAGTCTCAGAGAGCGTGTGTGTGTGTGTGTGTGTGTGTAAGTCAGTCTCAGACTCAGAGAGCGTGTGGGGTGTGTGTGTGTGTAAGTCAGTCTCAGAGAGCGTGTGTGTGTGTGTGTGTGTGTGTGTGTGTGTGTAAGTCAGTCTCAGACTCAGAGAGCCTGTGGGGTGTGTGTGTGTGTGTAAGTCAGTCTCAGACTCAGAGAGCGTGTGTGTGTGTGTGTGTGTGTAAGTCAGTCTCAGACTCAGAGAGCCTGTGGGGTGTGTGTGTGTGTAAGTCAGTCTCAGACTCAGAGAGCGTGTGTGTGTGTGTGTGTGTGTGTGTAAGTCAGTCTCAGACTCAGAGAGCGTGTGTGTGTGTGTGTGTGTGTGTGTGTGTGTGTGTGTGTGTGTGTGTAAGTCAGTCTCAGACTCAGAGAGCCTGTGGGGTGTGTGTGTGTGTAAGTCAGTCTCAGAGAGCGTGTGTGTGTGTGTGTGTGTGTGTAAGTCAGTCTCAGACTCAGAGAGCGTGTGGGGTGTGTGTGTGTGTAAGTCAGTCTCAGAGAGCGTGTGTGTGTGTGTGTGTGTGTGTGTGTGTGTGTAAGTCAGTCTCAGACTCAGAGAGCCTGTGGGGTGTGTGTGTGTGTAAGTCAGTCTCAGACTCAGAGAGCGTGTGTGTGTGTGTGTGTGTGTGTAAGTCAGTCTCAGACTCAGAGAGCCTGTGGGGTGTGTGTGTGTGTAAGTCAGTCTCAGAGAGCGTGTGTGTGTGTGTGTGTGTGTGTGTAAGTCAGTGTCAGACTCAGAGAGCCTGTGGGGGGGTTGGAGGGACAGTGGCTTTATCGTGCGTGCACAATAGGTGTTAATGTTCGTCTTTCATATGGAGATGTCGGATAGCCAGCCTGATGAGCAGGCAAAGGCTAAATTCTTTTAAGGATAAATCTCTCGGTGTGTCCAAATGTAGGCCCTAGCCTATATCTTATTAAATTATAAATATTGTATATTTGTATTTAAAGTTTTTTCACACAAAATTTCAATTAAAGTGTTAAATCCAGTTGTTTCAACTAGTTTTTCTAGAGTTTTAGAATGTTTGAGCAGTGTGTATGTTTGTTAACAATCTGGCATTATCTAAACATGAACTGTCGACGAAACGCGTTCATGCCACAGCAGATACAGAGCTCTTTAATTCGCGATCAACCTCGTTTTATTGTAAAGTGAATTCAACAAGGCATGCTTTGTCTTTGAAGCAACAAAGGCTAAATAATTTGTTACAGTTTTTTTTTGGGAGGGAGGGAGACAAAATAAACTTGCTAAAAAGAGATCAAGCGCGAGAGAGAGGCAAAGAAAAACGCATGTTCTTAATTTATGTGGCTTTGGACTATTTTCGTTTTGTACTTTTTTAATTGTTTAATTTGGCTGAAATTTCTTTGGCAATACAAATTTAAAATGTTGCAAGAATAAGATTCTGTGTTTCTTATTTTGCATCGCAAAGGAAATAAACTCTAAACTCAATGCAACCCTGTTTTAAACAAATAAACTCTCCCGACACGTTATTTAAACCTTAAACATTTGCGATTGGTTTCAAACTTAATTAATTTTAGTGTTCTTTTACATTTTCATTTGTTTTTATATTGAAAGTAATACTATTTAGTTAGTCTGTCAAGTCAACAAAATCAGTCTTTTCTGATTTGTTCAATATGGATCTGTTTCTCCCGTTGCTATGGCCAGGTATCACTGTCAGTCAACTCAATTTCGTGAATGATTCACAAAACAATAATTTAGCAGATTAAAGACAAGCATCATTATTTTCATTTTCTGACGCGATCAGCTTTCTTTTTTTATTTATTTTCATTTCCCTCATCAGTTTTGTCGTGCAGCGGCTCTACGTGGAATGTAGCAAATTTACGTTAATGTGGCATTGGTTATTAAACAAACGCTTGACATTAAATAAATAAACAGTTAATGAACTCGCTAATAAACAGTTAGTCTACCTATTTAAGCATCAAGAACAGTAAAACATAAATGAAGTCGGCCAACAGAATGTTGGCTACATTAAGATTCGATCTCGGATCTCTTGAAGCGCATTGACTCATGTTGTTGCGTTAACCACTGAGCTACCGTCTGGGAACGCTATTTCATTCCGCCTTATGCTCTTCCAGAGCCTCATTGATAGCCTAATATATTTCTGTTGTAATGTTTTCACTATTTATTCTATTTAATTTCAGTATTGTGATTATGAATTCGTTTATGTTTCACTTGAATTCATCTGTTACCAGCTTTCAATCGCTCTGAATGAGCCGCGGCGCGGCGTTAGATTACGCAATAGAGAGAATAAACGGACACCTTTCAAAGTCTGTGATTGTAGCGCCTCTTAGCGGTAAAAGGCAGCAAATACAGATCCGAATTTTACCGCCGCGGGAGCGGCGGCGGTAAAAGTATTATTCTGGTTGAGTAACCACTGTATGTAGTCTATGTGATATTGTGTTATTTATTCTCTCCCCAACAATTCTGGATGGATTCAGAGAATTTCAGAATCGAGTCTGAGTTTAGTTTTTAAACACAGATGCGTGATGACGCTGCGCGTGCTTTAGAAACAACCGTATTCTGCTTGCTTCTAATTTTTTTCTCTCTCTCTCTCTCTCTCTCTCTCTCTCCCTCTCTCCCTCTCTCTCTCTCTCTCTCTTTCTCTCTCTCTCTCTCTCTCTCTCTTTCTCTCTCTCTCTCTCTCTCTCACACTCACACTCTCTCACACACACACACACACACACACACGACACCGCTCGAACCTTCCGAAAAATAATCTTTCATAAAGTTCGGGGTTTAAGCGAATTACAAGGACAGTCGCGGGCTTCATTGCACAGGTTTTGCCGCTTTGATGTTACTCTTGCAGTGCGCGGTCTTGGCCGCCGGAATTTTCCTCTCCACAAAGGCATCATTTATGTATTTTGGAATGCAGTTGGCTTATATATTAAAAATATGAAAATCACTGAGAAAGCTGCTTTCATTTTAAAATACTTACGCGCGCTTTGTGAAGAGTGCTCGTGCATGCGGCTGTGAGCGACTCATTGGTTAAATGTACTTGCATCTCAAAATGCTTTTGACGCGAAATTAATGTAAACACGGTCAGTTATATCTTAAACCAACAGGACAAACCACATTTACAATTTCAAAAGAGATATGTGCATTAGTGTGAATGCAGCTTATCGTATAGTTGGAAAATCACTCCAGCTCTCGAATGGAAAACGTTCAGACAGCCTACTTTTAAATACTGAAAGCACTCTTTGTTTATTGCTTGTAATGTTTTTTTTTTTTTCCTCTTTATTTACTAGCTTTTATATTTTGAAGCTATATTAGTTTATAGCCCATTTAAAATTCTTAACATGTAATTGGTTTAATTAAATGTGTTAATTAAATGTGTGTGTATATATGTATATTTAAAGTATGTATATTTACACATGTAATTAAATACATATTTTAAGTGTTATTAAGATTAATTAATAAGAAAAAAAATTAGATCGGATCATGAGCTGCCTAAAGATTCCCATCCCTACTGTACAATGATTTATTGCTTGTCTTTGTCGACTAATACAGAAGGTAAAGAACTTAAAGTAATCGCATATTAAATCGCAATCGCAATATTGGTTAAAAAAAATCGCAATTAGATTATTTTCCATAATCGTTCAGCCCTAGTCAGTGAGTGAGTGAGTGGGTGGGTCAGTGAGTGAGTGAGTCGGTCAGTGAGTGAGATTCAGTGAGTGGGGGGTGGGTTGGTGGGTTGGTGAGTGAGTAGGTGAGTGGGTCAGTGAGTGAGTGAGTGGGTGGGTGAGTGAGTCAGTGGGTGAGTGAGTCAGTGGGTCAGTGGGTGAGTGGGTCGGTGGGTGAGTGGGTCGGTGTGTGAGTGGGTCGGTGGGTGAGTGGGTCGGTGGGTGAGTGAGTCGGTGGGTGAGTGAGTCGGTGGGTGAGTGAGTCGGTGGGTGAGTCGGTGGGTGAGTGAGTCGGTGGGTGAGTGAGTCGGTGGGTGAGTGAGATTCAGTGAGTGGGGGGTGGGTTGGTGGGTTGGTGAGTGAGTAGGTGAGTGGGTCAGTGAGTGAGTCAGTGGGTGAGTGAGTCAGTGGGTGAGTGAGTCAGTGGGTGAGTGGGTCGGTGGGTGAGTGGGTCGGTGGGTGAGTGAGTCGGTGTGTGAGTGAGTCGGTGGGTTAGTGGGTCAGTGGGTGAGTGGGTCGGTGGGTGAGTGAGTCGGTGGGTGAGTGGGTCGGTGGGTGAGTGGGTCGGTGGGTGAGTGAGTCGGTGGGTGAGTGGGTCAGTGGGTGAGTGGGTCAGTGAGTGAGTCAGTGGGTGAGTTGAGTGAGTGGGTCAGTGAGTGAGTGGGTCAGTGGGTGAGTTGAGTCAGTGAGTGAGTCGGTGGGTGAGTGGGTGAGTGAGTGGGTCAGTCAGTGGGTGAGTGGGTCAGTGGGTGAGTGGGTCAGTGAGTCAGTGGGTGAGTTGAGTCAGTGGGTGAGTTGAGTGAGTGGGTCAGTGGGTGAGTGGGTCAGTGGGTGAGTTGAGTCAGTGGGTGAGTTGAGTCAGTGGGTGAGTTGAGTCAGTGGGTGAGTGAGTCAGTGGGTGAGTGGGTCGGTGGGTGAGTGGGTCGGTGGGTGAGTGGGTCGGTGGGTGAGTGGGTCGGTGTGTGAGTGGGTCGGTGGGTGAGTGGGTCGGTGGGTGAGTGAGTCGGTGGGTGAGTGAGTCGGTGGGTGAGTGAGTCGGTGGGTGAGTGAGATTCAGTGAGTGGGGGGTGGGTTGGTGGGTTGGTGAGTGAGTAGGTGAGTGGGTCAGTGAGTGAGTCAGTGGGTGAGTGAGTCAGTGGGTGAGTGAGTCAGTGGGTGAGTGAGTCAGTGGGTGAGTGGGTCGGTGGGTGAGTGGGTCGGTGGGTGAGTGAGTCGGTGTGTGAGTGAGTCGGTGGGTTAGTGGGTCGGTGGGTGAGTGGGTCGGTGGGTGAGTGGGTCGGTGGGTGAGTGGGTCGGTGGGTGAGTGAGTCGGTGGGTGAGTGAGTCGGTGGGTGAGTGGGTCAGTGGGTGAGTGGGTCAGTGAGTGAGTCAGTGGGTGAGTTGAGTGAGTGGGTCAGTGAGTGAGTGGGTCAGTGGGTGAGTTGAGTCAGTGAGTGAGTCGGTGGGTGAGTGGGTGAGTGAGTGGGTCAGTCAGTGGGTGAGTGGGTCAGTGGGTGAGTGGGTCAGTGAGTCAGTGGGTGAGTTGAGTCAGTGGGTGAGTTGAGTGAGTGGGTGAGTTGAGTGAGTGGGTCAGTGGGTGAGTGGGTCAGTGGGTGAGTTGAGTCAGTGGGTGAGTGAGTCAGTGGGTGAGTGGGTCGGTGGGTGAGTGGGTCGGTGGGTGAGTGGGTCGGTGTGTGAGTGGGTCGGTGGGTGAGTGGGTCGGTGGGTGAGTGAGTCGGTGGGTGAGAGTCGGTGGGTGAGTGAGTCGGTGGGTGAGTGAGTCGGTGGGTGAGTGAGTCGGTGGGTGAGTGAGATTCAGTGAGTGGGGGGTGGGTTGGTGAGTGAGTAGGTGAGTGGGTCAGTGAGTGAGTCAGTGGGTGAGTGAGTCAGTGGGTGAGTGAGTCAGTGGGTGAGTGGGTCGGTGGGTGAGTGGGTCGGTGGGTGAGTGAGTCGGTGGGTTAGTGGGTCGGTGGGTGAGTGGGTCGGTGGGTGAGTGGGTCGGTGGGTGAGTGGGTCGGTGGGTGAGTGAGTCGGTGGGTGAGTGGGTCGGTGGGTGAGTGGGTCGGTGGGTGAGTGAGTCGGTGGGTGAGTGAGTCGGTGGGTGAGTGGGTCAGTGGGTGAGTTGAGTGAGTGGGTCAGTGAGTGAGTGGGTCAGTGGGTGAGTTGAGTCAGTGAGTGAGTCGGTGGGTGAGTGGGTGAGTGAGTGGGTCAGTCAGTGGGTGAGTGGGTCAGTGGGTGAGTGGGTCAGTGAGTCAGTGGGTGAGTTGAGTCAGTGGGTGAGTTGAGTGAGTGGGTCAGTGGGTGAGTGGGTCAGTGGGTGAGTTGAGTCAGTGGGTGAGTTGAGTCAGTGGGTGAGTTGAGTGAGTGGGTGAGTTGAGTCAGTGAGTGAGTGAGTCGGTGAGTGAGTCGGTGGGTGACTGGGTGAGTGAGTGGGTCAGTCAGTGGGTGAGTGAGTGAGTGGGTCAGTGAGTGAGTGGGTCAGTGGGTGAGTGGGTGAGTGAGTCGGTGGGTGAGTGGGTCAGTCAGTGGGTGAGTGGGTCAGTGAGTGAGTGGGTGAGTGAGTCAGTGGGTGAGTTGAGTCAGTGGGTGAGTTGAGTCAGTGGGTCGGTGAGTGGGTCAGTGGGTGAGTTGAGTCAGTGGGTGAGTTGAGTCAGTGGGTGAGTTGAGTCAGTGGGTGAGTTGAGTCAGTGGGTGAGGTTGAGTCAGTGGGTGAGGTTGAGTCAGTGGGTGAGGTTGAGTCAGTGGGTGAGGTTGAGTCAGTGGGTGAGTTGAGTCAGTGGGTGAGTTGAGTCAGTGGGTGAGTTGAGTCAGTGAGTTAGTGAGTGAGAGAGAAATTAAACCAAACACCTTGTAATCACTGTTTATTTTGCTTACATGATGGAATATTATACACCTCACAAGTTGTTTTGGCAAAAACGACAAATTCAAAGTTATTTTGTCTAGAAGTCTGTTGCTCATAGCCGGACTATAGTTAACCTAGACGGTGAAATGACGACAATTGCTTGCTGGGAGTTTGAGTTTCTCAAACTGAGAGAAAGTTGACAAAGTCTCTGTGGTCAACCTGTGTGTTTCTCTCTCTCTCTCTCTCTCTCTCTCTCTCCGTCAGTGGGCGAGTTTGTGAGCGACGCTCTGCTGGTTCCTGATAAGTGTAAATTCCTGCACCAGGAGCGCATGGACATGTGTGAGAGTCACTTACACTGGCACACCGTCGCCAAAGAGGTCAGAGACCACACAACACACACACACACACACACACACCTACACCTGCACCAGGATCGCATGGACATGTGTGAGAGTCACTTACACTGGCACACCGTCGCCAAAGAGGTCAGAGACCACACAACACACACACACACACACACACACCCCTACACCTGCACCAGGAGCGCATGGACATGTGTGAGAGTCACTTACACTGGCACACCGTCGCCAAAGAGGTCAGCGACCACACACACACACACTCTCAACACACACACACACACACACACCTGCACCAGGAGCGCATGGACATTTGTTTGTTGTTAGTTAATTGGTGGTGGTTGAGGAAATCCCCCCCCCCCCATGTAAAGCGCTTTGAGTGCGGAGAAAAGCGCTATATAAATGAAATTAATTATTATTATTATTATTATTAACTAATGTGCACCAGTGAAACCTGATAGTAAAGTTGTCATCAGTATTTCTCGAGTGTGATTCCGTCTCTCCACAGTCGTGTGGCGACCGCAGCATGAATCTCCATGATTATGGGATGCTGTTGCCGTGCGGGATCGACCGTTTCCGGGGCGTTGAGTTCGTCTGCTGCCCATTGGAGGAGGAGAAGGAGTCTGACAGCGCAGTGATGAAGGATGAGGATGATGATGATGACTCTGACGTGTGGTGGGGGGGGGCAGAGGCCGATTACAGCGAGAACAGGTACAGCTCCCGCACGCCGAAACCGGTCTATTGAGGCTCGTTTTATCCGGTGCATGACAGGCTTCAACAACTAATCCATAAAGAAAATCATCGACAACGAATGTCATTATCGATTAGTCGTGTCTGATAATGCTTTTCCATGGACAAAATGGAAAGCTTAAAAAAATTATTTATTTTAAGCTTTAAGCTAATGCGTAAGGGTAATGTTTAACATTGGGACTTACCATTCACAACGCTTTCAAAATAAAAGTCCCACACACTGTCAAAATAAAAGTCCCACACACAGTCAAAATAAGTCACATCATTTATTAGGATGGGACATGATTTTTTCCCCTGATTGAATAATGAAAGTGTCTCTATATAACAGATGGTTGAAGTATTATGATGCCGGTTTATAAAGATGCTTTTTGACGAATCAAGTCCATGTTTGCCGGTGTTTTCCTGCAGCATGACTCGAGACGCAGACGCTGAACCCGCTGTGGTGGAGGATGACGAGGATCCAGACGAGGAAGAGGACGAGGCTCAGGACAACGACGAGGACGGAGACGGAGACGAGGACGAGAAGGATGACGAAGATGATGAGGTCATTGACGAGCGCCGTGACAACGGCCAGAGCACAAGCGTTGCCATGACGACCACCACGACCACCACGACCGAGTCTGTGGAGGAGGTGGTGCGAGGTGAGCGAGAGCATCCAATCACGTGCTGTTCTCACTAGTGCTCGAACGATATCGATATATAATTTATTTATTGTTTTAGATGTGATTTATGAATGCAGACCTAAGGTTGGTCTCTACTCCAAAAAAATTTAAGTGCAAAAAAGTTCCAAAATGGGATGCATTTTGTGCGTTTAAGCTTTCGAATGATTCCTAATTTGATGATTATGACAAAATGTGAGCGCTATCAGTTAACAGTGCGAGGTGAGCGAGAACATCCAATCACGTGCTGTTCTCACTAGTGGTCGAGTGATGTATATATCGATTTATTTTATTATTATTTTTATTTATTTTGATGGCCGATGCACAGATGTTATTCATGAATGCAGACCTGAGGTTGGTCTCCACTCAGATTATTGAACAAATGAAAGTACTTAAAAATGAAAGTGCAAAAACGTCTCAAAACGGGATTAATTTTGAGTGTTTTAAGCTTTTGAATGATTCCTAATTTGATTACAAAAAATAGGTGAGAGCTATCAGTTAACAGGCTAAACATATTAAAAACGCATACATAACAATTGCTAAAATCAAATTAAATTTTACGTAATATTTACTAAATTAGTAATTAAGTTGAAAATGAATTCGAAAAAAATATTAATCTGTCAAACAAACAGATTTATACTTTACATTGCAACCTGATTCTTAAATCCGATTGTTAATTGTTAATTTTGTTACACACAAAAAAGCAAGTAAACAATTTAACCATAATAATCATATTTTTACAAATGAAGACAATGTTGGATTTGCCACTCAGGCGCTGCCATTCACAATGCTTTCAAAATAAAAGTCCCACATAAAAATATTCAGATAATACTGTTTATTTTTATGAATTATTCATAATTTGTTTATATTATAGTTAAATCCAATTTAATTATTGGATTTGACTCTAGACCATATTAAAGTAACAAACACCATAATGTGATTTTTTTTTTCCAAGTAAGAAAGGATATTAAATGAAAATATGAAGGATGGGACAATACCATTCACAACAATTTCAAAATAAAAGTCCCATGTGCTGTCAAAATAAGTCACATTTATTAGACAAAACTGTTAAACAGATACAGTAAACTAATGCAGACGCTCGGACACTCAGGCGCTGCCATTCACAACGATTTCAAAATAAGTCACATCATTTATTAGACAAAACTGTTAAACAGAGACCGTAAACTAATGCAGATGCTTGGACACTGCCATTCACAACGATTCCAAAATAAAAGTCACATCAGCCAAACAGATGCAGAGAAACTGCCAAATATCGATATATCGGTCGACCACTAGTTCTCATGTCATCAGACGCTGCTCTTCATGCGTGTCTGCGTGTGTGTGTGTCCCGTCAGAGGTGTGTTTTGCGAGCGCAGAGACGGGCCCCTGCAGGGCCATGTTGCCGCGCTGGTATTTTGTGCGCGAGGAGGGCCGGTGCGCGCCTTTCATCTACGGTGGCTGCGGAGGGAACCGCAATAACTTTGAGTCGGAGGAATACTGTCAGTCTGTCTGCAGCAGTGTGTGTAAGTCACCGACAGAACCGACACGCGTGCCACTAACACTCATTCACTCGCACTCATGCCCAACAAACGTTTCTTCAGCCAAACACAACAAGAGACGTTTAGCAAGATGCTGTTAATCATAATGAAAGCAGACAGCGACCAGGAGCTGTCAAAAAGCTCCATACAAGTATCATAAACGGGTTTTCTGGGGAAAAACAATTAATAAATAAATAATAAAAATAAATTAAAATACAAATGTAGTAAAAATTTATTTAAATGAATTATAAAGACTAAATTAAAAAATAAATAATTAAATAATGAAATTTATTAAAATAAACAAATAATTAATAAACATAATACCATAGTGAGTAGAAAAAAATAAGCTAAATATTTTCCAAATAATATTTCACATATTTAAAAAAAATAGTAATCACAGTATAAATTGGTTCTTTATACATAAAAGTGTATAGCTGCCTTTTTAAATGTTAGTTTGGATCGGGGGTCTGGGGAAAAACAATGTAAAAGATAAATAAATAAATAATAAAAATAGATTAAAATACAAATGGATTAAAATTAATGGATTAAAAAACAAATAATTAAATGATAAAATTTGGATTGCAATAAACAAATAAATGATTATCAGTGCAATACTAAAATAAATGTTTTCCAAATAAAAAAAATATATATTTTTCACAGTATTAATTGTTTTTTTATACATACAAATTTGGCATTTAAATAAGTACACTTGATGTGTCGACTAACTATATAGTACTTTATTATCTTAAATGCAGTGTATTATTTTACTCTTAAAGTTTTTTTTTATGCACTGAATTGCAAATTTATCATTTGAAATGTGTAATTACAGTTTCAATAGTGTATTTTAGTGGTGACACTTTTCAAAACAGCCTCATTTGCTGTCATTATGCAATGCATTAACTGACAGGAGATAACAATGAGCAATATATTTTTACAGCATTTATTAGTTATTAAAAATGTTCATGTTAGTTCACGATCCATTAACTAGTTACAACTTTTGAGTTTAAAAAATCTGATAGGAAAAACTGAGATTAAATGAACTCGGATTAATAAATGCTCCAGAAGTATTGTCCATTGTTTGTTCAGTACATGAAGTACAAGTCTATTATTTCTATTAGTAGTCTAAGTGTACTTCTTTTTCACAAGGGTTATGATGCATTTATAGTGCTTTTTGTGTCATCCTGCTAAACATCTTTTGTGTTTCACTGAGGAAAGAAAGGCATACGGGTTTGGAAAGACATGATGACGAGTGAATGAATTATTCCTTCAGTTTGAGACTCTTTCTGATATGCACTGACAGTTTCTCACGTTTGTGTGTGTGTGTGTGGCTTTGGCTGCTGATTAACTCGATCTTCTTTCTGAATTTCTCTCCTGAAATTCTTCAACTAATCTTGTGGTATAATATGTGAGACTGAAGTGTGTGTGTTTTACATTTGCATGCATAAAAGCATCAATGACTTCACTACAAACCTTGAGCTTCCTCGCTTCTCTCTTCACGACTTTATCTGTCAAATGCTGTTTAGACTTTTTAAGTGTCGTTTAAATCATGCTTTCAATCAAGTCCTTTGATATGGTAAGTAATGCATCAACAAGAGAGAAAATTGTGCTTGTCAAGCCATTTCATGTTGGATCCTATTGCTGGTTTGAGATATGAATCATTTTCAACAGCTCTATTTTACGGTGTATAAATAAACAGACATCATACAGAGATTATCTGTAACTTAAACACAATCATTTGGCACAAATCATTCAGAATGTTCTGCTCAAGGTTCCAGTTTCTTGTGTGTTATATTGCCCCGCTTGTGTAGCTTCGCTACAGATTAAACAGGAATATGTAATAAACATGATCAAACTCTCTTCTTAGCATTTTAACCCCGTTTAAGCTGCGTTCACACCACGTCGTATTTACCGTAATTTCAAGATGACAACACGTGATGTCAAAACTGAAAATTCCCAGCTTACAAGTTGTTAGGGATGCACTTATATGGAAATTTTGGCCGATACCGAAAACCGATAATTCTTTATATTTGAAAGCCAATAACCGATATATAGGCCGATAAATGTAAATCCAAATATTTGTAGAATTTGAGAGCCTGATTATAAAAACAAAATTTTCACCATTAAAAGCCATGTTCAAAACACGAATCTAATGTTCTCATTATAGTTTTATGAAGCCGATATGACACTTGCGCTGCACATGTTGATCTTCACTGTATTTTCCTTTTTTGAAGTGATTCAAATCATATTTCAAGCAATTCAAAACCCTCATGTTGAACAGTGCACATCTCAAGCGTCAAGGAAATAATACATTATTTATCGGCTGTAATATATCGGCCAAACTTTCTTATCAGACCGATAACATTAAAAAAAATATACAGTAGTCAACATTTGAAGTGGATAAAAAAGTTAATCAAAGTTGTCCTAAGACAAGAACAGGTATTGTTCAAAATTCATGTGTAACTTTGATGAAAGGTTTCGATCCACTTCAAATGTTGATTACTGTATATCGACCGATACCGATATGATGGCCGATATATCGTGCATCTCTACAAGTTGTAATTACGAGCTCTATGAAGATGTGAGATCTTACCGTTCTTTACTTTTAAAGTTAATATTTTTTTAAATTGCAACTTTATCATTTGAGATTCGGAATTAAATGGTTACGTTCGCTGCGTTCACATCATGTTGTAATTACCATAATTTCAAGATGACAACACATGATGGCATTTAAAAAAAAAAAAAGTTAACCAATAAAGTTGTAGTTACGAGCTGTATAAGGACGTGAGATCTTACGTTACCAGTCTCTCCTGATGTTGTTTCTCTGGGATCCGCAGTGCCGACTCCCTCCTCCAGTCCTCCTGATGCCGTGGACCGATACCTGGAGACGCCAGCCGACGAAAACGAACACGCTCACTTTCTGAAGGCCAAGGAGAGTCTGGAGGCCAAACACCGCGAGCGCATGTCTCAGGTTCGACACGCAGACAAACTCATACTTTCATTCGGCGAGGACGCATTCAATTGACCAGAAGTGACATTTATAATGTTACAGAAGAATCGATTTCAAATAAATGCTTCAATAATCCTGAAAAATTAAATGTTTTTTCTTCAAAAATATGCCGCAGCACAACTGATTTCAACACTGATAATAAATATAAATGTTTCTCAAGCAGCAAATCATCATATTATACTGATTTCTGAAGGATCATGTGACACTGAAAACTGGAGTAATGATGCTGAAAATTCAGCTTTGATCACAGGATATAAATTACACTTTACTATATATTCACATAGAAAACTGATGTTTTACATCATTGTATTTAATGTAAAATGAGGATAAAGTGCTGATTGTCATGTGATCTTGTTTTGTAGGTGATGAGGGAATGGGAAGAGGCCGAGAGACAGGCGAAGAGTTTACCACGCAATGACAAGAAGGCCGTGATCCAGGTCAGTTCAGTCCTTTTCCAGGAATTTAACATGGGAATTTCCCATGAGGCCTTTCTTCAGCTTTATAGAGCGAAACAGTCGTAGAAATTAGAAATTAATTTTCTCCATAGGGGAATTGATTTTTAATAATAACTTTAAAGACCGTTAAAGTTTGTTAATCGATTGTATTTGCTTCTGTCGAAGGCATCAGCCCACATTATTTTAGCTTGACTCTGAAAATAATTGTTTAACAGCAGGAATTTCAGGTGAAAAACTGTGAGTTAATGAAATTGTGAGTTATTTTGAATTTAAGTTGAAAGAATGTGAGGAATGTGCTTAAATTACTATTTATTTATTAATCAAATCTAGTCATTTAAAGGTAAATAAAATAAAAAATAACAAAAAATCTCCAAAAAATTGCATTAAAAATAGAAAAAATATTATCAAAATGAAATAAAATAAGCTTTCTGGACAAAAAAAAAAAAGTATAATTTTAGGGCCTCGGGTCATTTTCAGCTTTGGGACCCGAGAGGGTAGGATGAGTTAATTTAAAAATCCCTATGGGAGAAATGAATGGAAAAAGTACTTCCGGAACCAAAGCCGCTGAAAAAGGGGGCGACCGTTATTGCACTATTGTTTGATTTCCCATGAGTCTTTGCCTGATTTCTAGTGTTCCCGCAGCGCTTCCAGGAGAAGGTGGAGGCGCTGGAGCAGGAGGCGGCCGGTGAGCGTCAGCAACTGGTGGAGACACACATGGCTCGCGTGGAGGCGCTTCTGAACGACCGGCGCCGGCTGGCCCTCGAGAGCTACCTGTCCTCCCTGCAGACCGACCCACCCCGGGTACACGCGTGTGCTCTAACACACACCTCACGTGATGCACTGATACACGCGTGTGCTCTAACACACACCTCACATGATGCACAGATACACGCGTCTGCTCTAACACACCTCACATGATGCACTGATACACGCGTGTGCTCTAACACACACCTCACATGATGCACTGATACACGCGTGTGCTCTAACACACACCTCACATGATGCACAGATACACGCGTGTGCTCTAACACATGCCTCACATGATGCACACATAACACGCGTCTTACATGATGCACTGATACACGCGTGTGCTCTAACACACACCTCACATGATGCAGTGATACACGCGTGTGCTCTAACACACACCTCACATGATGCACAGATACACGCGTGTGCTCTAACACATGCCTCACATGATGCACACATAACACGCGTCTTACATGATGTACAGATACATGCGTGTGCTTTAAAACGTGCCCTTCACATGATGCACTCATAACACACGTCTCACATGATGCACTCATAACACACGTCTCACATGATGCACAGATACACGCGTGTGTGCTTTGATACACACGTGTGTGCTTTAACACACGCCTCACATGATGCACAGATACACGTGTGTGCTTTAACACGTCTCACATGATGCACAGAAACACGTGTGTGTGCTTTAACACATGCCTCACAGGATACACAGATACACGCGTGTGTGCTTTAACACACGTCTCACATGATGCACAGATACACGTGTGTGTGCTTTAACACACGCCTCACATGATGCACAGATACACGCGTGTGTGCTTTAACACACGCCTCACATGATGCACAGATACACGCGTGTGTGCTTTAACACACGCCTCACATGATGCACAGATACACGTGTGTGTGCTTTAACACACGCCTCACATGATGCACAGATACACGTGTGTGTGCTTTAACACACGCCTCACATGATGCACAGATACACGTGTGTGTGCTTTAACACACGCCTCACATGATGCACAGATACACGCGTGTGTGCTTTAACACACGCGTCACATGATGCACAGATACACGCGTGTGCTTTAACACACGCCTCACATGATGCACAGATACACGTGTGTGTGCTTTAACACACGTCTCAAATGATGCACAGATACACGCGTGTGCTTTAACACACGCCTCACATGATGCACAGATACACGTGTGTGCTTTAACACACGCCTCACATGATGCACAGATACACGGGTGTGCTTTAACACAAGCCTCACATGATGCACAGATACACGTGTGTGCTTTAACACACGTCTCACATGATGCACAGATACACGTGTGTGTGCTTTAACACACGTCTCACATGATGCACAGATACACGCGTGTGCTTTAACACACGCTTCACATGATATACAGATACATGTGTGTGCTTTAACACACGTCTCACATGATGCACAGATACACGCGTGTGTGCTTTAACACACGCGTCACATGATGCACAGATACACGCGTGTGCTTGAACACACGCCTCACATGATGCACAGATACACGCGTGTGCTTGAACACACGCCTCACATGATGCACAGATACACGTGTGTGCTTTAACACACGTCTCACATGATGCACAGATACACGTGTGTGTGCTTTAACACACGTCTCACATGATGCACAGATACATGTGTGTGCTTTAACACGTCTCACATGATGCACAGATACACGTGTGCTTTAACACTCCTCACATGATGCACAGATACACGCGTGTGCTTTAACACACGTCTCACATGATGCACAGATACACGCGTGTGCTTTAAAACACGCCCTTCACATGATGCACAGATACACGCGTGTGCTCTAACACACGCCTCACATGATGCACAGATACATGTGTGTGCTTTAACACGTCTCACATGATGCACAGATACACGTGTGTGTGCTTTAACACGTCTCACATGATGCACAGATACACGTGTGTGTGCTTTAACACGTCTCACATGATGCACAGATACACGTGTGTGCTTTAACACACGTCTCACATGATGCACAGATACACGTGTGCTTTAACACTCCTCACATGATGCACAGATACACGCGTGTGCTTTAACACACGTCTCACATGATGCACAGATACATGTGTGTGCTTTAACACGTCTCACATGATGCACAGATACATGTGTGTGCTTTAACACGTCTCACATGATGCACAGACACACGTGTGTGTGCTTTAACACGTCTCACATGATGCACAGATACACGTGTGTGTGCTTTAACACGTCTCACATGATGCACAGATACACGTGTGCTTTAACACTCCTCACATGATGCATAGATACACGCGTGTGCTTTAACACACGTCTCACATGATGCACAGATACACGCGTGTGCTCTAACACACACCTCACATGATGCACAGATACATGCGTGTGTTTTTACACACGCCCTTCACATGATGCACAGATACACATACAAGCACTTTCTGTAGAAACTTGTTCACACGCATCATAGACGAGTTCAAAAGTTTGGAATTAAGATTTTTCCTTGATTGACACGGCAGTTTAAACGGAGACAAAGTAGTTGGTTCCAAAAGCTTGCCTAATCAAAAGTATCTTCATTAAAAGAGTGCATTCTTTTAGGGTGTTGTATAAATAAGAGAATTGGGACGCAGCATATAGAAATACAAATCATTTGAGTTCTGAATGTGTTTTCTGATGAAAAATATCAAAAATAATATCTGTTGTTCTGAATGTGAGTGTTTGCTGATGCTGTTGTGTCTCCCGCAGCCTCGGCATGTGTTCAGTCTGTTGAAGAAGTACGTGCGCGCCGAGCAGAGAGACCGACAACACACACTCAAACACTTCGAACACGTGCGCATGGTCGACCCGAAGAAAGCCGCGCAGATCCGGCCGCAGGTACGAGTCTGACACTGATAACAACCTGCAAAAAGAGCACATTATTGCCTGTCAGTCAGCGTTTGTGCTTTTACAGTATGTTTTATGTAAATAATAAATAAAAAAATATCCCCATAACAATGTTGAACACTTAGTTAACACTTTACAATAAACTCCCATCATGGTTCATTTGAGTTTTTATTTTATATTTTTTAGTTTTGATGTTAATTTTATTTTTTGTAGTTTCGTTAAGTGCTTGTCATTTTATTATTATTTTTTTTAATTTAGGTTTAAGTTATTTTTATTTAAATTTTAGTTTTATTTATTTCCAGTTAATAATTTTAGTGCTTCTCATTGTCATTTTGTTAGTTTTATTTTATTTTCGTTAACAGAAATGTTTTTAATAGCTTGTTAACGATAACCCTGGGTCAAATTAGTTAATGCATTAAATAACAATGATAAATGTTACATTATTTATTAATCTTTGTTGATGTTAATCAAAACACAACTGTTAATCCATTCTTCACACCGCTTTAATTTAATTTAATAATTTATTTTAATTTAAAGCTTGTTTACAACACCATTATATTACTAACTTCTAAACTATTCGTCACACTCTATTGGAATGAATTGTTTACTGACTGATATAGAGCGTTTCAAATCAGTCACATGTTCCCTATGTAGGCCGTAGACAGCACACTGCAAAAAATGCTTTTCTTACTTAGTATTTTTGTCTAGTTTCCAGTCCAAATACTAAACATTTCTTAAATCAAGATGCATTTACTAAAGTAGTAAAATGACATAAGATATTAAGTCTTGTTTTCTGGGTAAATACATTAAAATTAAGTGAGTTTTTGCTTAAAACAAACAAAATTATCTGCGAATGGGGTAAGAAAAATAATCTTGTTTCTGTTTGAATTAACATGATTTTTCTGACCCCATTGGCAGATGTTTTTCCTTTTTTTAAGTATCAACTCACTTAATTTTGATTAATTCCCCCGGAAAACAGGACATAATATCTTATGTCATTTTACTCATCTAGTAAATGCGTCTTGATTTAAGAATTTTTTGATATTTGGACTGGAAACATGACAAAAATACTAAATTAGAAAAGCATTTTTTTGCAGTGCCGCTAGTTTACTAGGTTTTGCTGATTGTAGATAATTATCTGATTGTGAAAATGAGCAAACCGTGAGTTAGCTGGATCTTTGAAGATCCTTTAGGATTGAAGCGGATTAAAAGCTCAGTGACCCGCTGACCTTTGACCTTTGACCTCAGGTGCTGACCCATCTGCGCGTGATCGAGGAGCGAATGAACCAGTCTCTCGGGCTCCTTTACAAGGTGCCGGGAGTCGCTGAGGATATCCAGGACCAAGTCGGTGAGTTTGTGATGACAAACCATGTGACCCTGGGCCACAAAACCAGTCACATGGGTACAATGAGATTTATACATCATCAATAAATACGCTTTCCATTGATGTATGTTTTTTTTTTAGGATAGGACAATATTTGGCTGAGATACAACTATTGAAAATCTGC
>JAPDVR010000002.1:67917112-68174612 GCA_026230005.1 Gila orcuttii | reverse complement strand
TAGTACAAACACTGATAGCAGAATATTAATCTGAATATGCCAATATTTCCATTAGTATTGAGTCTGTAAATGCCTGATTCAGTTCAGTTTAAGACAATATTCTGGTTCCACAAATTCTGATTCCCATCTATGAAATAATAAGCCTGTTTTAGGGCCATTTAAAATCCATTTTATCCCCCCCCCCCCCCCCTTGTTTAATTTAATGTTTAAATTAAATTTTAGTAATCATAAAGTATGTCTAATTAATTGAAATCATAAAACTTATACAATTTAACAACAATTAAAATATTAATTATTTATTACGGGGTAATTTTTGATATGTATTTTTTTTCCTTGTTTGATTTATTTTGTTCTGAACATTTGAGTTTGAGAAAGGTGCATTAAAATAACATTTATTACTATTATTAAAAGTTAATTTTGTTAAATTACATGTTTAGGGCTCTCTGAAATAGGTTTTTTTCTTCTTCTCAAATTCCTTATTTTTACCTATTTTATTTTTTTCTGTTTTAAGTTTTCTGGATTCAATTTTGATGGTTTAATTTAATTTTAATAATCAAAAAGCATGTGTAATTAATTAAATTCATAAAAACTAAAATGTATTAATACAAAAAATATATATATTTTAATTTCTATGAAATTATTTTTTTTCCCCCGATAAATTGTGTATTTAAATTTTTCTGGCAATCACATTAATTTTTATCTTTTAATCATATTAAATTAAACCGCTTTTTTGTCAAAGTACACAATGAGCTCTACTGTTGAACTGTTTCATTCAGTCGATTACAATTATGAACAAAATAATTAACCCTTATGTAGCATGATGAAAAGTTTTCTTAGTTAAAATCAACACATTTAGTCGACTAAAACTTGACTGAACAAACAGGACGAGGTTGAATAAATAGTAAATTTGAGACAAAACTTAAACTAAAACTAAATAAAAAAAAATAAATAGCTGACAAAATGAACACTATCTGAAACGTGTCAGAATAAAAACATTCGTGAAGGCCCATACTAAGACCGATAGCATCTACACCAGTGCACAATAATCATTCTGTTTATTATAAGAAATTTTAAAGAAGAAAATAAAGATTTCTTTTTCAGTTTCTAAGCATTTTATGACGTCTGTCGCTTTAAATGCTGGAGCTCTTAAAGCAAGATTCTGATTGGCCGTTCCAATTCAAACTTTTAAATTATTTTCAACAGGGCTCGAATTTCGGTGCGGGATTGCGGGTATTGCGCATCATTTTAATCATTCCCGCAGGTCTTGCGTTTATAATGCGGGAAATTCCCGCAAACATTCATTCAATCTAGCATGTAGGCCTATGAGTAAATTTAACCTAACAGATTATAAGATCAAATCAGTCATTTTAAAACTTTCTGCGAGACGCAATTTCACAAACAGCGTGAGTGATTCCGCCAATGCCGCGTCTTCTCTGTCTCTTAAAATAGGTTACACAAGGCAAGCCAATCGCGCTACAGCTGCAGGCGGCGACTCTAGACTCTCGCGTTTCAGGAGTCGGGACATTTGATGGAAATGTCACTTGCACAATCGGGCCATTGCATCGTCACTAATGTTTATAATTTGTGCGTCTTTTTAAGTCTTACCTATTTAAACTTTCAAGCGATTTTAAACCGCATAACAAACAGCTTGTGAGTAACAAAACTGAGTTATTTTCCTTGAATTATAGCGCTTTAACGGTCAAAAGCACACAACATTGTCTAAATTCCAGTCTTGGGGAGTATTCTCTCAAACAATCGGTTATGTCTTAAAAAAAATAATACAAAAAGAAAATGCATGTGACACTATAATGAAAACAGTATGGGCCGTTCACGTTACGTCTTTTGCGTGCTCATCTTTTGCTGAATCGTCTTCATGGAGAACATGGCTCATGATTGCTTAGCAACAGGGAGCCCTTTTTAAAAGAGGAGAAAGTGGTGCGGACTGCGCTTTACACGCAACATGTGAACGTGGATCCGTGCACTATCTCTTAAAGTGAGAGTAGCCTAAAATGTGTCTGTCATTATTGTATATAAAACAACAAAAGATAGCATTAATTGTAAGGAATCAGGATTAATAGCCTATGTATTCAAATTATACAGGACTAAAAGACTATTCCGTGTTATTTTACATTTGATTACTTTTCCGTTTCTGGAGTATTTCTGAATACTAGTGTTAGACCTAAACTTTTCTCTTTATTTCATGTATTTATTTGTGCTCCTTTTTTCAATTTAATTCAAAGATTGAAATCAAGCTTCCTTTTGTTGTGTAAACTAAAAAAAATGACCCCATTGTAAAAATACAAATACAATGAGTGAGCAAACATTTAGCTAAACGTATTTTTTAAAAATTGTCTAAAAAAAAAAACTCCCCCCTTAAATTAAACAATCCCCCCCATAAGAATCACCTAAAGGGGGATTTCCCCCCTATTTTCCAAAACGAAATTCAGGCCCTGATTTTCAAATCAAATTTATACTAATTAAATTATACTAATTAATACTAATTACTAATTCCGCTCACCTAAAATTGAACGCATAACTCAAATTATCGGATTGCCGATGTTTTTATCGTTCATCAGAACGATTTCGCTCCTCCGTCATTATCGTTATAGTTGTGCTATAGACTCTGCTATTCTCTTATAGTGATTTATAAGTCCTTGGTGTGACCGGGCCTTTAATGCAACACACCACTCACTTCAGTGCATTATTTGTGATGTTTAATTCCCGTCTCTGGTTGTTGTTCAGTGTCTGGCCTGAAGCCGGATGATATTCCGGAGCTGCGGATGGAAGCCGAAGAGAGACACAGCGAAGTTTACCACCAGAAACTGGTACATACACACTCATATTAAAGTATATTTTAGCTAACGTACGCTATTACGGAAGATGAAAACCAAGTCGGTTTTCCTCATGTTGGATGTGTTCCACGATTCGGTCGCCATGGCAACGAGCCTTAAAAAGGTCTTAAAAACTTGCACTTTTACAAATTAAGGCCTTAAAATGGTCTTAAATCAGAGCGGAAATTCATAAAGTCTCGTGACATTAAATGTTGCATGCATGCTTTCCAGTACTAATATCTAAACAAGTTTAAATCGAGATACATTTACTTGAGATGGAAATGTAAAATTAAGTGAAGTGAGCCATTTGTAGATATTTGTAACTTAATTTCGATTAATTTCACAGAAAACAAAACTTCATATTTCATGTCATTTTACATGAAATATGAAGAAAATGTACAGGCGAAACTTGAAAAATTAGAATATCGTGCAAAAGTTATCATTTTGATGATTATGGCTTACAGCTTATGAAAACCCAAATTCAAAATCTCAGAAAATTTGAATATTACATGAAATCAATAAAAAAAAGAATTTTTAAATACAGAAATGTCGGCCCTCTGAAAAGTATAATCATGCATATGTATATAGTTATATATACTAAATATATTAGTTTCACCTTTTAATTTGAATTACTGAAATACATGAACTAAATTTTCGAGTTTCACCTGTATCTTGTTTTAGGAATCTTTAGTTGTTTTTTTGTTTTTTTTTTTGTTTTTTTTTGCAGGTTGATCAAGAAGGAACAGTAAAAGATATTTCCATATTGTAGAGGTTTTAAGCAAAACGATTCAAGCTTTTATTATTATTTTTTTTTTATGTATGAAAAAGTTACAGATATCTGTTGGAAGATGTATTTTCAAACTCTGAAGTGTTTCTCCATAAACATTTACATTTAGAGAACATATTGATGTATTGAGTTCCACTTAAATTTATTTCTTACATTTCTGTTACTTGGTCTTAAGTCCTAAATTTACCTTCATAAAATCTGCAGAAAGAGGACAGTGCCTGTAATCTCGTCATCTCTCTTGTTCTCGATGCTCAGGTTTTCTTTGCTGAGGACGTGAGCTCCAACAAGGGAGCTATTATTGGCCTGATGGTCGGAGGCGTTGTCATAGCAACCATCATCGTCATCACCCTGGTGATGCTGAGGAAGAAACAGTACTCGTCCATTCACCACGGGATCATTGAGGTCAGTGCCAATTAGACGACCGCATTTAGGCCACGCCCACACCGGGGGGGGGGGGGGGTCGTCTCCATTGACTCTGTATTGTGAAGCTGACGCCTCATCATTTGACTTATGACAAAAAAACAAAACAATGTCTAAAAGCTGCTATGTGACCAGATGTATAGCAAACAAGCTAAAAAAAAAACAGAAATACGTTTTTATAAGCTGACGACCTAAAAAAAACGAGCGTTTATGAGACAAAAGTGGATTCAGGCTGGAACGAATGAGTAAATTGTGGGATCCTGACACTCAGTATGCACTAAAAAAAAATACACTACGTGTGCAGGAAACATTTAGTCACTTACCAGTCAGTTTTATATATTATATTTCTGTAAGCTAAGCTATCCTGTTGCCGATTACGTTCTCCTCCAGTAGTTGTCAGAGTAATATGACACTTGCGCTCTGTCTCAATTCACCCTTTGCAGGGAGTTTGATTGACAGGCGATCTGACGAATCATAATCCGCCATCCGACAAAGCAGTCAGGAGAGTTAGTAGATTAACGTTGGAGGATTTGAACTCGATAAACGGAGTCAACTGACGTCTTTCTGCGGTTAAAACAACATTCCTTCTGATGTTCATTCATGTTTATTTGATGCTATAAATGAACTAGAAGGAAGAGATGATCGGTTCACGAGCAGCTTTAACTGAGGCGATCTGTCACAACACATTAAAGAGCCACAAAACATTTAAATTTCTTTAAAAAATGACCAAAGTTGAAAGTTAAGACTTTATTTCATATCAAAAGTACGTATCCTGTCTGTCGGTGTCCTCTTTGCTCCGCGATGTATTTTTCACTGCGTGAGAATAATGTGTGGTGTGAGAACTGAATGGCTTGTAACATAGCAACAGTAACTAAAGGGGGCGGGTTTTTGCTTGTCGGACATAGCAACAGTAACTAAAGGGGGCGGGTCTTTGTTTGTCGGACATAGCAACAGTAACTAAAGGGGCGGGGCTTTGCTTGTCGGACATAGCAACAGTAACTAAAGGGGGTGGGGCTTTGCTTGTCGGACATAGGAACAGTAACTAAAGGGGGCGGAGCTTTGCTTGTCGGACATAGCAACAGTAACTAAAGGGGGCGGGGCTTTGCTTGTCGGACATATTAACAGTAACTAAAGGGGGTGGGGCTTTGCTTGTCGGACATAGCAACACTAACTAAAGGGGCGGGTCTTTGCTTGTCGGACATATTAACAGTAACTAAAGGGGGTGGGGCTTTGCTTGTCGGACATAGCAACAGTAACTAAAGGGGGCGGGTCTTTGCTTGTCGGACATAGGAACAGTAACTAAAGGGGGCGGGTCTTTGCTTGTCGGACATAGCAACAGTAACTAAAGGGGCGGGTCTTTGCTTGTCGGACATAGGAACAGTAACTAAAGGGGGCGGGTCTTTGCTTTTCGGACATAGCAACAGTAACTAAAGGGGGCGGGTCTTTGCTTGTCGGACATAGCAACAGTAACTAAAGGGGGCGGAGCTTTGCTTGTCGGACATAGCAACAGTAACTAAAGGGGGCGGGGCTTTGCTTGTCGGACATAGCAACAGTAACTAAAGGGGGCGGAGCTTTGCGAACGGTCAAATGCCTGTATCCACTTTTGTCTCCTTAAACGCTCCTTTGTTTGGGGTCGACAGCTTATAAAAATGTATTTGTTTTTTTTTTAGCTTGTTTGCTGTACACCTTGTCACATACAAGCTGTGAATCAGTGTTACAAGTTCTCCAGGCACATGTTTTACCAGGTTTGTAGCATAAACGCCATCAAAGCGGTGAGAGCTTCGGATCTTACAATGTTTCTCTATGGCGCTGAAACCTAAAGATGTTCAAGTTCCCCGTGCAAATGATACTCAACTACCATTGGCTCATTTGTGATCGAGGGGCGGGGCTTACCGATAGGTCAACTGTAGATGTGAGCAGGTGTGTAATGCATATGGATTTGATTGACAGGTGGACGCCGCTGTGACCCCTGAGGAACGTCAACTGTCTAAGATGCAGCAGAACGGCTATGAGAACCCCACCTACAAGTTCTTCGAGCAGATCCACAACTGATGGCGTAACTTACCCCCACCCGAACCCTCCTCATCTCCAGACGCTGCAGAGGACACCTGACACACACATCTCGTCTGCTATTGGCCAGTTCCCTTGACTGGCAGTCAGAGACCACCTCCCATTGGCTGGACGGACAGTCACATGATCAGATTAATGCGGTTGGGGTCAGTTTCAGGTTGTTGAAGATTCCGTTTCAAATTGAATGCACAGTTCAAATCGCAAATCCAACTGAAAGCATCTTTCAAATTCATTCCAAATCAAATCGGACGCATAATTCGAATTAAATTTAAATTGAACACTATTTATATTCAAAACACAAATTAAATTGAACACACAATTTAAATTCAATTCAAATCACAAATAAAATTGAATGCATAATTCAGATTCAACTGGAATTCAGATCACACATCATAATTCAAATTCATTCCAAATCAGATTGAACACATAATTCAAATTAAATTAAAATCACAAATCAAATTAAACACAATTCAAATAAAATTGAATGCATAATTCAGATTCAATTGGAATTCAGATCACAAATCATAATTCAAATTACAAATCAAATTAAACACAATTCAAATAAAATTGAATGCATAATTCAGATTCAATTGGAATTCAGATCACAAATCATAATTCAAATTACAAATCAAATTTAACACAATTCAAATCAAATTGAATGCATAATTCAGATTCAATTGGAATTCAGATCACAAATCATAATTCAAATTACAAATCAAATTTAACACAATTCAAATCAAATTGAATGCATAATTCAGATTAAATTAGAATTCAGATCACAAATCATAATTCAAATTCATGCCAAATCAGATTGAGTGCGAAATTCAAATTCAGTTCCAAATCAAATTGAAGGCAAACTTTTGAATTAATTTCAAATAAAATTTGAAATGAATAATTCTAATTCGGTTCAAATTGAACGCATAATTAAAATTTAGTTCAAATCAAATTGAATCCACAATTCAAATCACAAGTCAAATGGAACGCACCATTAAAATTAAGTTCATATTCAAACCACAAATCAGATTGAATGCATAGTTCCAGATTTTTAAACCATGACCTCCCATTGGCTGAATGAACACGATCAGATTAATTCTGTCAGATTTTTTACGTTTTTCAAGTGAATGCACAGTTGTGTTGTGTCCACTGCAGCGTCTGCTCTCTCTCTCTCTCACTACTAAATGAGTGAAACACTGGGATATCTGAGGGATGAACGTCCGAGACTTCATCCCGTCTCTCCCTCCTCTTCATCACTTCATCTCTTCATCACACACTGACTGCAGCTGCGCTGTGTTTTGGTGATCACGAAAAAATCTAGTGGTTAAATTGATGTCCTTCTGAATGAGATCTTGAAATTGTTTGATTTGTTTCTGGTTTGTTTTTCAAGAAAAAAAAAAGAATAATTAAAAAAAAAGAAATTTGCCCAAAAAAATTTTTTTTTTCTTTTTTTAGTTTTGTCAATATTAAAGTAATGCAAAAAAAAAAAAAAACCTAGTTGTAACTATGTAGTGCATGATAGAAAAAATGAAGAAAATCTGCTATTTGGATCTTGGTCTTTTCTCATGTAGAGACATTTTTAGCAGAGTTAAACAGTAACTTGTGAAAATGTGATTTGAGTTGCACAAAAAACTCTATTGGCTTCTGCTTTGATACAACTTAAACTCGATTAAACGGATCCATGCTTTTATTTGAATATTTTTTTATCAGGCTGAGATCCAGCGCTGGCTGTTGATGTACATTTACTGTCTTTAATGTTTTCGTTCTATGCATTTCAGAGATTTATTTACTCCTTCTTTATAAACTGCTATTTAATTTAGATTTTCCATTGGACTCGTGGTTGTGTGTGTTTTTTAAGCGGGTGTTTCGGGCGGGCGGGTTTTCGGGGTGTTTTCTGTATGTTTGTATCCAGTCGTTTGTTTGTATGTTTGTGTTCTCTCTCTCTCTCTCTCTCTCTCTCTCTCTCTCTCTCTCTCTCTCTCTCTCTCTCTCTCTCTCTCACACTATCTCACTGCAAAATCAAAAGAAAATAGTTTTGCATTGCAACATTATACTTTATTTCACCCCCAAATTTTTATTACTGTAAAATGCGATTACTGTAAAATCATTAAATATTATTTAAAGTGGCTATATGTACGAATTTGCATGTATTTCTCGCTTTTCTATTGCTAATGTGTGAACAGTTTGTAAGGAAACTTAAAAAACAAGGCCTTCCCCGAATCCCTAGGTTGTCTATGAAAGCTGTAGTGTAGACTGGTGTTTATGACGTGAAGAACTCGGGACGTTTTTCCCGGGAAAATCAAAGGATGTGACGGTTACGTTCCCGAGAGCCTCTCTTCCGTTTAACACTAGAACTCCCAAGGCAGTCATTTTGACTGCTTTAAAAAATTGCAATGTAATAACTTAGTTGAAATAAAACCCATGTAACTATAGGACCCTTACTTTTCCTAAATGTGCCTATATTTTATTCTATCATTGTTATTTTCTTAAAATTACAAGACACAAAAGAGTTTTGAGTATTTCTACCTTGAATGGCCATAACAGTCATACTGACCGTATGCATTACAGACCGTGTGTCGGTTGCTCCTTTTTCCTGCTCTTGAAGATGCATCACCGTTGCCTAGCAACAATTTCTCGTTAGTCTATTGCAAAGCTGAAATCTAGCCTTATCTTCAAGATAAAACCAAATTGAAATATTGAAAAGAGAATATTAGAACAATGTCAGCAAGAAGAATGACTGCCACAGAGGCTGTAGCCATGCTTCAGAGCCTTGATGAGGCTGAGTCCGATGGAGAAGCAGGTTCTGATAGTGATGTCTCTTGAAACTGGCTCTGAGAGTGATTCAGAGATAATTCCCCTGTGTAAAAAAAGCAGACTGGACACGTCCAATTCTGCATCTGCTGTTATTCCATCTGCTAATGTTTCAGAATTTATTGCGATCTACTGTATATTCTTAGCCCATACATAGGCTAATATTAGCCCTGATAAAATAGATATTACATACATCATAATTAAAATGTAGTGTTCTGATGTTTATTATTAACTATCCTAACTTTACAGATCCATTTATTCTTAGATTTGATATAGCTTATTGAAATTATATGCAAATAATGTATGAGCAGTCAGAATGACTGCTATGGCCATTATAGTAGTTATAGAATTCCGGGAGTCCTAGTGTTAATAGCACATAAAATAAAAGCTTCTGTTTAGGATAATGCCGAAAGAGTCATTCTGTGCAAATAGCCTCTTTATATAGTATTAATAGTAACATCTGTACAGAACTGAATTGATTTAATGCTAATTTATTGGGGGTTTTGTTTCTGCTTAATTGACATGAACATAATATGAATAGGCATCGTGCAAAATGTTATTGCATATTTTGTTCTTTTGATTTTGGGGTGAAATATGATTTGTTGGAGATTGTCATGTGTTCTGATATCTGTACGTCACTCTCACCTCTTGTAGAAAGCGTCTCATGACCGAATGTGTGTCTGGTTATTATCAGATTTCCAGTATAAACGGATGGTTGTTATTATTATTATGTGGCATCCAGCATTTACAGTTGATCAAAGTTTCCTAATCCATAATCAACCCGTCAGATGAATGTCATAATCAATCGTTTTCAGAATCGTCTCAGTGATGACGTCACGCGTCGTTCGCACTGCTGTTCTCAGATCAGTGATGCATCATGGGTAATTATCAGTGTGCTGAATAATCTACAGATGGTGCTGATGAGGTTCTTTCAGTGACGTTTTTCTGTGTATCATTTGCTTGGACTGGAAAACTGCGCTTTCTACACTGTATTCCATAAATAAAGTTTTGAATGTACATACAGACTCTCTTTGTCGTGGCTCTTTTGTAATAATATATCAAACTTTATGGACAGGATTGTTGAAGCAATGGATTGCAATATGAGTTTCAATGACATTTAAAATGTCAGTGTTTAAATAGATGTGGAAAACTAAAATGGATAGGAGCATGTGGAATTAGATTTGTGTATGTATATATATATATATATATATATATATATATACTATAAATGTATATAAAAATAGGAGCATGTGGAATTAGATTTGTGTTTGTGTATGTATGTGTATATATATATATGCATGCTATAAATGTATAACAAATCAACTAGAAATGTGTGTTCACATGAACACAATACTCAGGCTATGATTTTATTTGGAAATATTTGTTACCACATGCCTGTTATTATTTGTCATATTTACATATTCATTGTATTTCAATGTGCTTAATGATGGTTTATTTTTCACCATCACTTTGTACAGTATTTTCTTATGTCATGTTTTTATACAAATATGTACCGTTTGTATTTATATAAATTTAAAGTCAGTATTTAGTCTTCACATGAACAGAATCCTTAATGATTTTTTTTAATTATTGATGTATATTCTGTTATGAACTGTCATGTTGCCGCCATATATAATGGCTTAATCATTTTCACACAATATTTGTACATTCTCTGCACAGAAACTGTATAAACCTTTACAGTCTTTGATATAAACACACTGTCTGCTGTCTGCTGTCCAAATATCATTTTTCATAGATGTTTTCTAATATTATATAGGCATATAATAGGCATATAATCACCGAAGCGCTATTTAAACACACGCACACACAATTAAAAGAAAGGCCTTGCTATTTCACAAAACCGAAAATATAGCCTAGTATTTTCAAAGTTGATGGAGACCCAATTTCGAGGGAGGACTCGAATATATATATTTTAAATTTATTATATATATGTGTATATATATATATATATATATATATTAATGCTTAACAATACACAAATACTAACAGATAACAACAGAATAGAAAAAAGTATATAATATATACTAATATACGAATATATAATAAATAAATGAAACATATTGACAAATTATGAGAATTACATGACACTGAAAAAAGACAAAGAATTACAAACTGATAATGTTCTCAGACGTTTAATGTTTTGTCTAATTTGTCTAATGTTTTGTTCTCCGACAACTTAATTGAAAAGAGATGTTTTTAAGTTCTTTCACAAATATAAGAAAGAGAGTTTTGGCATTTAGATAGGGAGGACCCGAATCGTCATAACACCGGCAGTAAATGTGACGAGTGACGCATAATACCCATAAGCACGCGCGGTGACCCGGAAGCACTTAGCGTCATCATCTGTTCTTCGGTGCCTCGGGTGTCAAACACAAGGTTAGACGTGATATTGTTCTTTATCTTGTTTGTTTCGAATGAAAATGAGGATATAATTGTTATGTTTGTGTCTATAAACTCTTGTATGTGTTTTAAACAACTGTAGCGCTTTACTGCGCGTGAGGTCAATGTTATTAAACGAGTCACTGGTGTTAATGAACGTTTAACAACTCAAGATTTGAATTAATATGATAATCAGGCGTTAATTAAACATCAGCGAGAGAGATTAGTCAAAATCCCCTGATTATTTAACATAAGTACCTTGTAGTATCATGTAAATAATGATTTGTGAAATTAGCACAAATATATAGAAGAGAAAAAAAAACATGCTTTTGTAAATCATGTTTATGACACAAAAATGTGAAATTATGGCATCGTAAGTCATGATTATAACAGTATGCAATAATGTCGTCTTTATCTCAAATTTGACTTTTTATGTCATAATTAAGATTTATCAAAGCATGATTTGTATGTGTAATGTGCCATAATGGGATTCACACGGGTATCAAAAAATATTAAAACCAAAACCGCATTCATTTTTATTTTATTACATTTGATGTGTTTGTAATGTTAGTCAATATGTCGTAATCGCACTTTAACAATGGTTTATTTATGTTTTATTTATTTAGGATATGTAATTTATGTTTAATATTCTTAAGAATGAAAAGTTCTTTGAAAAGGGTGTATTTTATGTCATTATAATCAGTGGCTTTAAATGGTTTTAAAGGGATAATTCACCCAAAAATATTCCCGTAATTTACTCAACCTCCATATAATCCATATTTGTAACTAACTTTATAAACTATAATTCATGGGATTTTAGGTGAACTATTTCTTTAAGATGACAATAATATGGTTAATGGCGATTATTTCCGGGACGATAAACCGCCCAACGAAGAGTATTTGTGGTGATGGATGTGTGTGTGCTTCTGTCAGTGATTCTCCGTGTGTGTGTTTGTCCCTCCGGCAGCGTCATGGCTCTTCATCGGCTCTTCCGGCTGTCGTCTCTGTTGCGTTCGGCCGTGAGTGTGTCGCTGCGCAGGAACATCGGTCTCTCCGCTGTGCTCTTCAACAAAGCCAGAGACCTGGATCCTGTGCAGAAGCTGTTCCTGGACAAGATCCGCGAGTACAACTCCAAGAGCAAGTGTGTTGATGCAGCTGATACTCACTCACTCACTGACACTCATTCACTCACTCACTCACTCACTCACTGACTCACTCACTGACACTCATTCACTCACTCACTCACTCACTCACTGACTCACTCACTGACACTCATTCACTCACTGACACTCATTCACACACTGACACTCACTCACTCACTCACTCACTGACACACTCACTGACACTCATTCACTCACTGACACTCATTCACACACTCACTGACACTCACTGACACTCACTCACTCACTCACTCACTCACTCACTGACACTCATTCACTCACTCACTCACTCGCTCACTGACACACTCGCTCACTGACACACTCGCTCACTGACACACTCGCTCACTGACACACTCGCTCACTGACACACTCGCTCACTGACTCACTCACTGACTCACTCACTGACTCACTCACTGACTCACTCACTGACTCACTCACTCACTCACTCACTCACTCACTCACTGACTCACTCACTGACTCACTCACTGACACACTCACTCACTGACACACTCACTCACTCTCTCACTCACTGACACACTCACTCACTCACTCACTGACACACTCACTCACTGACACACTCACTCACTGACACACACACTCACTCACTGACTCACTCACTGACTCACTCACTCACTGACACACTCACTCGCTCTCTCACTCACTGACACGCTCACTCACTCACTCACTCACTGACTCTGACACACTCACTCACTCACTGGCACACTCACTGACACTCACTCACACACTCACTGACTCACTCACTCACTGACTGACTCACTCACTCACTGACACACTCACTCACTGACACACTCACTCACTGACACACTCACTCACTGACACACTCACTCACTCACTCACTGACACACTCACTCACTGACACACTCACTCACTGACACACTCACTCACTGACACACTCACTCACTGACACACTCACTCACTGACACACTCACTCACTGACACACTCACTCACTGACTCACTCACTCACTCACTGACACACTCACTCACTGACACACTCACTCACTGACACACTCACTCACTCTCTCACTCACTGACATACTGACACACTCACTCACACACTCACTCACTCACTGACACACTCACTCACTCACTCACTGACACACTCACTCACTGACACACTCACTCACTGACACACTCACTCACTGACACACTCACTCACTGACACACTCACTCACTGACACACTCACTCACTGACACACTCACTCACTGACTCACTCACTCACTGACTCACTCACTGACTCACTGACACACTCACTCACTGACTCACTCACTCACTGACTGACTCACTCACTCACTGACACACTCACTCACTGACACACTCACTCACTGACACACTCACTCACTCACTCACTGACACACTCACTCACTGACACACTCACTCACTCACTCACTGACACACTCACTCACTGACACACTCACTCACTGACACACTCACTCACTGACACACTCACTCACTGACTCACTCACTCACTCACTGACTCACTGACACACTCACTCACTGACACACTCACTCACTGACACACTCACTCACTCTCTCACTCACTGACATACTGACACACTCACTCACACACTCACTCACTCACTGACACACTCACTCACTCACTCACTGACACACTCACTCACTGACACACTCACTCACTGACACACTCACTCACTGACACACTCACTCACTGACACACTCACTCACTGACACACTCACTCACTCTCTCACTCACTGACACACTCACTCACTCACACACTCACTCACTCACTGACACACTCACTCACTCACTCACTCACTCACTGACACACTCACTCACTGACACACACACTCACTCACTGACACACTCACTCACTGACACACACACTCACTCACTGACTCACTCACTCACTGACTCACTCACTCACTCACTGACTCACTCACTCACTCACTGACACACTCACTCGCTCTCTCACTCACTGACACGCTCACTCACTCACTCACTCACTCACTGACTCTGACACACTCACTCACTCACTGGCACACTCACTGACACTCACTCACTCACTCACTGACTCACTCACTCACTGACTCACTCACTCACTGACACACTCACTCACTGACACACTCACTCACTGACACACTCACTCACTGACACACTCACTCACTGACACACTCACTCACTGACACACTCACTCACTGACACACTCACTCACTGACACACTCACTCACTGACACACTCACTCACTCACTCACTGACACACTCACTCACTCACTGACTCGCGCACACACACTCACTCACTCACTCGCACACACACTTTCTCTCTCTCTCTGTCTCTCTCAAATTCAAATGAGCTTTATTGGCATTGCTTTATTGACTTGTCTTGTACAGTATTGCCAAAGCATTGGTCATTACATAAGCAATGAACAAATAATCAATAAATCAATCAGTAAACAAATGCATGAATTATTTTTTTATAAACAAGACTCAACAAGAAAAATATTTTTGACTTTAGTTTTGTCCACTGGCTGACTCTCGTAGTTTGTTACATATTCTGAGTTTTCTCCCAAAACATGATTGATTTTTTCTGAATTTGGTAATGCCATAAAACTTTAGTTTGAGTGTAGTGAGATATGTCTCTCGGTCTCAGGTCCTCAGGCGGTGTGGTTGAAGCGGGTCCAGCCTATCAGAAGAACCTGACGGATGAGATGACGAAACTCCAGCGCCTGTACGGAGGAGGAGATCTGACCCAGTTCCCCCAGTTCAAGTTCCCCGGTGAGCCCATCAAATCAACACACAACGTCTGAGTTAGTGCAACCATATGTTCCTGCCCAGACCCCTATACAGCGAAAAGCGCTATATAAATGTAACTAATTATTATTAACTTAGTTTCTAGAACTATCCGGTGCGAAAGCCTCTATTAATATTTAACATGAAAAATAAAAGAATGAATATGAATATGAATTTTGATCCTTAATGTAAGGTGATATTGTTAGAGTACTGAGCAATAGTGATGGGAGAAACGAAGCTTTTGGAATCTGAATCAATCCCAAAATGAATCGCCATTCTGAATCGTTTGAATCGCTACACTGGTGACCCCTGCTGGTCAGAACAGTGGAAATGCATTGGAAAACATGCATAAAAACACCTTTACAATGCAGTTTTATTCAAAACATTTGATTTATTTTAGTTTTAACATTTTATTTATATCTATTAAATTAACAAGTCATCTAATTACTGTTAAATATGAAGTGTCTCTAAAAGATGTGATATTTTATTAAATGATTGGGTTTGTTTTATGGAGCGCTTGGTTAATCAGACCAGTTCGAGATTTTAACTACAACTCTTCCTTTATTTATTATGTGAATGTCATTAAATGTGTACAAAATTGATCAGAGATCAGGAAAAATATACCATATACTTACTTCAAAAATCTTTTTATTATTAGATACAATTATTGTGTTAACTTAATTTCATTCTCCTTATTAAATGTTACATGCTGTAATAACAGTGATCATGAAATAATTAGTTTAGACCAGGGGTCTCAAACTCAACTTAACTGGGGGCCGCTGGAGGTAGAGTCTGGGTCAGGATGGGCCGCATCAAGTATTCCACAAAAAATAGTATTAAAGTATTCCAAAAAAGGAGCACAACTGATCCAATCTTCTCAATCTTTATTATTAACGTTTCTTCTGAATAGAAGAATTCCTTTTTGTACATGATTGGTTCTTCATGAGCTGTCCTTCTGACAGTTGAAGTTCATTTTACAAACTTTCTTTGTCTTTTCCTTATACACAACATCTTTGTGATACTTTATTTTACAAACATTATTTTTTTATAACACATCTTTATGATACTTGTATGAAGAAAATAAAAAGGACATGAGCAAATATAACACATTAATATGATATTGAATGTTTTTTTGGAAGGCACATTTCCTTTTATTATACTTAGAAAAACAATTATTTAGGGATGCACCGATATGAACATTTTGGCCGATACCGATAACCGATAATTCTTTACATTTGAAAGCCGATAACCGATATATTGGCCGATAAATCTAAATAAAAAAAATGATATACTTTGATAGCCTGTATAACAAAATGCTCACCATTAAAAGCCTTGTCTCAAACACTTTTAACATAAATCAAACATATACAATACAGTATATCCTAGTTTGAACCAGTGTAAGATTCCTTAACTTTTAAAATTAATTTTACGCTCATATGGACAACTTTCTTTATTAAAAAATGGTAACACTTTATAATAAGGTTTAATTTTGTTAGCATGAACCAACAATTTTAAAAAACATTTTTAAGAAAGTTGTATCTGTTAACATTAGTCAATGCACTGTGAACTAAAATGAACACACATATTTTATTAACTAACAATAACACAGGCTATTGCTCTCTGTTAGTTAGTTAATGCATTAACAAATTAGACCTTATTGTAAAGTGTTATCAAAAAATCTATTGCCTAACAAAAAATAAAATACATAAATAATGCAAACAAGTCATTGGATAACATTGGGCTGCACATAAAGAAACAAAATGCATGTGGCATTGATCAATAAAATGGAATCGCCTCCGCACGGACAATAAGAAAAATATATTTTAATCAAACCATATCGTTGATGAAAATAATACGAGAACAAAATAATGTTAGTTATTAATTATACGAGAACAAAATGTTAGTTATTAATTATACGAGAACAAAATAATGTTAGTTATTAATTATAAAGCAAAGTTTTTGAAAAAAATTTAACATTTTTAATATTACAGTGATAGTAAACATCTTTAATAGCTTAGTTACTATTGCTATGTGAGCGCGCGCGCGCGCTGAAGCTGAAGAGAACGAACGTTAAACTGAATCGCTTTGCTAGAAGGTTAATCAACTCGACGGTTGCTGAAGAATGCAAACCCAAAGAATTTACAAATGTATTACAATAGTGAATACAATTATAATTGTATGACAGTCCCAATCATAGCTTTTAATGTTTTGCATTGTTGTTTAATCTGCGCGCGCTGGAGCTGAAGAGAACGAGCACCGGGAAACTTTTCTAGCATGTTGGTTAAATCCACGAAACGCATCATATGTGAGATTAATCAGATATTTATATTACATCAACTTTATATTACGACTTATCTGCGCAAAATGACGTGAATGCACAATCGAACTTGTGCTGGTCATAATGTGTAATATCCCTGTTCTGGACGCGCTATTCCCACAACAACGCGCTGAAACGGCAACTAAACAGAGAATTCACAACGTTTTATTACAATAGTGTTCTCATTATAATGGCATCTATGACAGTCCCAATTATAGTTATAAATGTGCATTGCTGTTTGAGCTGCGCACGCTAAAGATAAAGATGATCACCGGTACAATGAAGCGCTACTGCATCGTTCATTAACTCAACCAAACGCATCCTATATTAGATTAATCAGATATATATACACAACATAAACATATTATAACTTACAATGGCACAGAATGCTGCGAATGCTCAAGAGAACTTGACTGTGCTTGTCATGAAGGCTTAACTCCATAGACGCGCTCTTTCCGCCACAACGCGCTCTTTAACGCGCTGAAACGCTGGCGAACAAGAATTCACAACATACTTTTACAGGCGTGTTTTTATTATAATGTTATGAAGCATATGTGACAGATTTGTGCTGCACATGTTGCACTGAACTGTGTCTTCCTTTTCGAAGTGAATCCAATCATTCAGAACCATCATGGCGAACAGCGCGCGTCTCTCAACTGAAGTAAATAATCTATTATCTATCGGCTTTGATATATCGGCCCAATTTTCTTATCGGACCGATAACGATAACATCAAAAAAGACCATTTATCGGCCGATATCGATATGTGGTCGATATATCGTGCATCCCTACAATTATTGCTTTTGAAATACAAATATTTGCAGTCATGTCTGCTAGGGGTGGTGAAAAAAATCGATTATCGATTAATCGCAAGTATGTTATGGACGAGTATGAATCGATTATTAAATTTTCAAAAATCGATTTTTTATTATTTTAAAAAAAAAATGTTTTGCATTATTATTATTATTGCCGCATCGCTGGATCTAGAGAGAAGCCGCCGCCGTCGAGGAAGCGACAAGCCAGCTTAGGACAGCGCCTGGAGAAGCCGGCCGTCTTCGCCACCTTCAGCCATCCGTGCGAGCTACGCTATCCGGCGACGTATCTTTTCTTGCAAAACTTACTGTCTTAAAGAGCAGCGAGCGTCTTTTTCAAGATGCCTTGCACTTCCTGCAGCTCGTGCAGAGCCCCGCACAGCGACGGAGACCGCCATGTGATCTGCGCTCTCTGCCTGGGCCAGGAACACGCAGCTCTTGCCCTCAGGGGGTTTGTGAGCTCAGGGACGCACTTCCGATATCGACCCTGCGGGCTGGCTCGAAGTATTCAACCCTCGAGCCTCGCTCTCGCCTTCTCCGCCTCCCCTCACAGACGCGCAGCTGCCTCTCACGAGCCGCACTGCCGTCGTTTTCTGATGCAAACGCTCCCCGGAATGACTCTCTCGAGCGTCTATCTCTCCTTCTCCGCCCCCCCTCCCGCCCGCGCTGCCGCCGCCGCCTCAGGGGACGAGGCGATTGATATGGATGAGGACGCGCTGCCAACAGCTGTTCTAACCGCATATAATGCAAAACATTTTTTCATTATAAACTTTTGCTTTACCTTGACATGTTTCGACTGCAACCTGCAGTCTTCCTCCACCTGAACAACACCTTGTCTTTCTAGAAGAAAATTGTCCAATTTCTACAGTATGTTGGTTCTGATCTACTTCCTAAAGGAAATAAGCCTTTCATTTATTTGTTATTGTTTAGTTCAACTTGATCAGTCACAATACAATGGGATGTATTCATTTCTGTGTTCTACAGAACATAAGCTACATACAAATAATTCTGAAGTTATAACTATTGTTGTTACTCAATAAAAGAGTTAAGTAATTCAGCAGCTGACTTTTTTTAATACTGCAATCACTTTGTAGTGTATTTTCGTTTAATGTTGTGAAATGGAAAATCAATAATCGCTAATCGAGAATCGTTAATAATCGAAAATCGACTGTAATCGAATCGGGACTTCAATAATCGTAATCGAATCGAATCGAGAAATCAGACAGATTAACCACCCCTAATGTCTGCCCGTCTTATTGAATTCTTTCTACACATGTATAGTGTCTCAGGCAAATTACTGACTTTGCACAAATCAAAGCAAACCTTCTTATCAAACTGTTGAACACATATTACAAGCTCAACATGATTATTCTCACATTGTTTTAGAGCAGGGGTCTCCAACATGCCGCTCGCGAGCTACAAGTAGCTCGTGGCCTGATTGGTGGTACACATATCACGCTCACATATTTTGCGCGCTCAAGTTCGTCATTTCAAATGTAGGCGCACGGCAAGCGCGCTCATAATTGAAGCGACACGCTAATTTTTTCCAGGCGCAGTATGTTTGTACTTCGCGGTTGTCTATGACAACTATTGACAACAAACCCACTGTAAGCTGTCACAAGACTTTCTATGGTAGCCCATAAGGGATAAAAAAAAAAAAAAAACACGGCACACGCAACGACGGGCTGCACTAACATTAAACTTTAATGTCAAGTAGGGGGCCACAAAATATCACCCCGCGGGCCGCGAGTTTGAGACCACTGGTTTAGACCCATGATGATTGAGTCTAGTTTGAAGTTTGATGCGTCAGATGATCTGCATGAATGAAATGTTTGAGGTTTACTGGTTTAATGTTCACTGGTTTAGTTGGTCTGGTGGTTAAGCTAGCCGTTAGCTTGTTTAATGACACATTTGTTGTTGTTTCCTCAGAACCCAAACTGGAGGAGGTTCTGCCCAAATGATCAACATCTGTCTGTGTGCTGCTGAAAATCTCTACACAATATTTAATAAACACACTTTGGTTCAAAACTCATTTTGTGTCTGTGATCTTTGAATCGCTCTCCTGAACATTCATGTTAGTTGAAATGCTTCCAAAGATTTTCTTCACAATTTTTATGTTCTACAGCTCTTGAGAAAGGCATGGGTCACCCAGACATGAAAACTGTCTTCATGTCCTCATCCGCAGGTCGACTTGCTCATTAAAATGTTAGCAGTAAATGTTAAAATAACCATTTAAGTCCCCCTGTGGTGAAAATCCAGCTTTTAATGTTTATGTGGTGTTTTTAATATGCTTTAACACAAACCATGTGTAAATTCATAAGTCGACAGCATTGCTGAGTATTTTCTCCTTAAAACTGCAGTGAACCAAAGACAGTCTCAAAAACATGGTTTGAAATCGCTGGTGTTTCTGACGTCACAAACTACCTTGTAACCAATCAGATCAACATGTGATCATCAACAAGTGGATCTCTGAGTGAGTGAGTGAGTGGAGGCGGGGCTCATTTGCATATTCATAGAGCCGCATATACTAAATGAGGCAAGGGTGTCGAGTTACATTCAAGGTAGGATTTTTTTTTTCAAGGAAAAAAATGTTAAAATATGTAATTTTGGTGATAAAATAGGAGTTAAGGGATAATGGACTACAGGGGTACTTTAAAATAATACTGAATACTTGAGTCAATACCATTTAATACATTAATTAAAAACCATGGAGTCAAAAGTTGGTCTGTCTTTAAAGATATGAATAAATTAGCACTGAAAATCTATTTCTGTATGTACAAAATGAATAGGATTTGTTTCTTAAAGCGTCACGTGTGGAATGGAAAACTTGAGAGGTGATATTGTAAATTAAGATGCTAGACTGTCAGTTGAACAACAATATAAATCACTGAATAATGATGTAATGTTTTAAAACTAGATCTAATCCTATGAAAATGGACTTTCCGTTTTTCATAGGACTAGATATAAAGTATACTCCATGATACCATGATTTTGTTTGGTGTTCATAAAAGAGTGTCAAACATTTTCAAAGTAACAACACAGTCTCACTTGTTAGTGCAGGTTTAATGCCAAGAGCAAATATTGATCTCATTCTGTTACATGCAGAGAATAAAATTTATCTTGTACATGGCAAATAATTCTCACCAGTCAATCTGATTAATACTGTTCAGAACTGGCACTACAGTAGAGGCAGCTGCGCTAGAAAACTCTGGAATGTAATGAAACTGCTGTAATGAATCACAGTCTGAAACATGCGCGTTCATCGTGTGTGTGTGTGTGTATGTGTTAGTGTTTATCCCTGAAGGCTGTGGTTCCACACGATCCTTCCGTCGTCTCGGAGCTTCACGCCACCACTGGACACCAGCTCTAGGGCTGCTGGGAAGGCTCGATGCTCCGCCTCCCTGATGCGCTCTGATAGGCTGTCTTCGCTGTCAGTCACCAGGATGGGAACCGCCTCCTGAACCACGATCGCCCCGGCGTCCACTTCCTCCTGTCAGAACAAAACTACAGGATTATTATCTATCTATAAATTACAGGAACGTCTGTCTGTCTGTGTGTGTGTGTGTGTGTGTGTCTGTCTGTTAATCGCATATCTCTCGAACCGTTAGTCCGATGGATCTCAAACTTGACAGGTGTCTTGCTACGGGCACGAGTAAGTGCAGTGCCGAGTTTGACGTTGTTTGGATTAGAAATTCAAAAGATATCGCTAAATATATCGCTAAAAGAAGCACACATTGGCTTTTGCCGCTCTAGCCGCTGGCCACTCCCCCTCTCACACTGCACACTGAGTGAGCACAGCGCAGGACCAGAGACAGAGGGACGAAGAAAGCAGATTTGCTCCCTGAATCGTCGCGCTTATTCATTTGTTAACTGAATCTGTAAGTCAGCTACGCTGTTTACTTCTTAATATTATATTTAATGCGTTCGCAGTCTCTTTCACGGCCATCATTTGTAGTAAATGCTATTAACGTTATGTGTCATGCGCGCTGAAGTTAGCATGTATATGTTAACTATGTGATGTTTAATGTGCTATGTTAACTATGTGATGTTTAATATAGTTGCCTTGCCTATTCAACAGTATAAAGCAGGCTTTAACGAGCTTAACGAGTATAGTAATCCTCTTACCGATCGTGTGACAGCAAATCTATGAAGGACAAAGAATCGCATGCACAGGGTAAGATTTGTGAAAGCGTACATAAGATTGCAAGCGTAAACCAACAATTACTAAAAACACACACACAAAAACTGATTTTGCACGGGCACTTTGCACTAGTTGTGAAGAAAGAAGAAAAAAAACTTCACTTAACTACAGGGTTATTATTAGGAATAAAAAAAATAAAACTTCACAAAACTACAGGATTATTATTCTGAAAAAAACCCACCTTTTCACAAAACTACAGGGTTATTAGGAATAAAAAAATACTATTCTCAAAACTACAGGGTTATTAGAGAAAAAAAAACCTTTTCTCAAAACTACAGGGTTATTAAAAAAAACTTCTCAAAGCTACAGGGTTATTATTGTGAAAAAAACCTCAAAACTACAGGGATATTATAAAAATAAAAACTTCTCAAAACTACAGGGTTATTAGGAATAAAAAAATACTATTCTCAAAACTACAGGGTTATTAGGAATAAAAAAAATACTATTCTCAAAACTACAGGGTTATTAGAGAAAAAAAAAACCTTTTCTCAAAACTACAGGGTTATTAAAAAAATACTATTCTCAAAGCTACAGGGTTATTATTGTGAAAAAAACCTCAAAACTACAGGGATATTATAAAAATAAAAACTTCTCAAAACTACAGGGTTATTAGGAATAAAAAAATACTATTCTCAAAACTACAGGGTTATTAGGAATAAAAAAAATACTATTCTCAAAACTACAGGGTTATTAGAGAAAAAAAAAACCTTTTCTCAAAACTACAGGGTTATTAAAAAAATACTATTCTCAAAACTACAGGGTTATTATAAAAAATAAAAACTCAAAACTACAGGGTTATTAGAAATAAAAAAATACTATTCTCAAAACTACAGGGTTATTATAAAAAATAAAAACTCAAAACTACAGGGTTATTATTAGGAATAAAAAAATACTATTCTCAAAACTACAGGGTTATTATTAGGAATAAAAAAAATACTATTCTCAAAACTACAGGGTTATTATTAGGAATAAAAAAAATACTATTCTCAAAACTACAGGGTTATTATTAGGAATAAAAAAATACTATTCTCAAAATTACAGGGTTATTATTGTGAAAAAAACCTTCTCAAAACTACAGGGTTATTATAAAAATAAAAACTTCTCAAAACTACAGGGTTATTAGGAATAAAAAAATACTATTCTCAAAACTACAGGGTTATTATTAGGAATAAAAAATACTATTCTCAAAACTACAGGGTTATTATTAAGAATAAAAAACTACTATTCTCAAAACTACAGGGTTATTAGAGAAAAAAAAACCTTTTCTCAAAACTACAGGGTTATTATTGTGAAAAAAACTTCTCAAAACTACAGGGTTATTATTATAAAAAAAAACTTCTCAAAACTACAGGGTTATTGTTGTGAAAAAAAAATACTATTCTCAGAACTACAGGGTTATTATTAGGAATAAAAAATACTATTCTCAAAACTACAGGGTTATTATTGTGAAAAAAAAAATACTATTCTCAAAACTACAGGGTTATTATTAGGAATAAAAAATACTATTCTCAAAACTACAGGGTTATTATTAGGAATAAAAAAAATACTATTCTCAAAACTACAGGATTATTATTAGGAATAAAAAAAATACTATTCTCAAAACTACAGGGTTATTATTGTGAAAAAACCTTCTCAAAACTACAGGGTTATAAAAATAAAAACTTCTCAAAACTACAGGGTTATTATAAAAATAAAAACTTCTCAAAACTACAGGGTTATTATTAGGAATAAAAAATACTATTCCCAAAACTACAGGGTTATTATTGTGAAAAAAAAACCTTTTTACAAAACTACAGGGTTATTAATAGGAATAAAAATGAATATTTGTTTTGGAAATAAAAGACAAAAATGCAAGATGCTACAAATAATCTGGCAAGTGATTGAATCTGCATTAATTCTTGGGATTGTAAGATTACAAAATCCTGAGTATATTCTGCTTAAAGTGAATGTGGAATGCTGGTTTGTGTGAGAAGCGTACCGCCACGAAGTGAACGGTGCATCCGGTGAGCCGAACGCCGGCCTGGAGCGCCTGTTTCTGAGCGTTCACTCCCTTAAAGGACGGCAGCAGCGACGGGTGGATGTTCAGCATCTTCCCTGAGACACAGAGAAACCACAAACACACAGTCAGTGCTGGAGCAAATACACAACCAGTTTAAAGAGGAAAAAACTACAAACACACAGTCAGTGCTGGAGCAAATACACAACCAGTTTAAAGAAGAAAAAACTACAAACACACAGTCAGTGCTGGAGCAAATACACAACCAGTTTAAAGAGGAAAAAACCACAAACACAGTCAGTGCTGGAGCAAATACACAACCAGTTTAAAGAGGAAAAAACCACAAACACAGTCAGTGCTGGAGCAAATACACAACCAGCTTAAAGAGGAAAAAACTACAAACACACAGTCAGTGCTGGAGCAAATACACAACCAGTTTAAAGAGGAAAAAACTACAAACACACAGTCAGTGCTGGAGCAAATACACAACCAGTTTAAAGAGTAAAAAACTACAAACACACAGTCACTGCTGGAGCAAATACACAACCAGTTTAAAGAGTAAAAAACTACAAACACACAGTCAGTGCTGGAGCAAATACACAACCAGCTTAAAGAGGAAAAAACTACAAACACACAGTCAGTGCTGGAGCAAATACACAACCAGTTTAAAGAGGAAAAAACCACAAACACAGTCAGTGCTGGAGCAAATACACAACCAGTTTAAAGAGGAAAAAACCACAAACACAGTCAGTGCTGGAGCAAATACACAACCAGCTTAAAGAGGAAAAAACTACAAACACACAGTCAGTGCTGGAGCAAATACACAACCAGTTTAAAGAGGAAAAAACTACAAACACACAGTCAGTGCTGGAGCAAATACACAACCAGTTTAAAGAGTAAAAAACTACAAACACACAGTCACTGCTGGAGCAAATACACAACCAGCTTAAAGAGGAAAAAACTACAAACACACAGTCAGTGCTGGAGCAAATACACAACCAGTTTAAAGAGGAAAAAACTACAAACACACAGTCAGTGCTGGAGCAAATACACAACCAGTTTAAAGAGGAAAAAACTACAAACACACAGTCAGTGCTGGAGCAAATACACAACCAGTTTAAAGAGGAAAAAACTACAAACACACAGTCAGTGCTGGAGCAAATACACAACCAGTTTAAAGAGTAAAAAACTACAAACACACAGTCACTGCTGGAGCAAATACACAACCAGCTTAAAGAGGAAAAAACTACAAACACACAGTCAGTGCTGGAGCAAATACACAACCAGTTTAAAGAGGAAAAAACTACAAACACACAGTCAGTGCTGGAGCAAATACACAACCAGCTTAAAGAGGAAAAAACTACAAACACACAGTCAGTGCTGGAGCAAATACACAACCAGTTTAAAGAGGAAAAAACCACAAACACAGTCAGTGCTGGAGCAAATACACAACCAGTTTAAAGAGGAAAAAACCACAAACACAGTCAGTGCTGGAGCAAATACACAACCAGCTTAAAGAGGAAAAAACTACAAACACACAGTCAGTGCTGGAGCAAATACACAACCAGTTTAAAGAGGAAAAAACTACAAACACACAGTCAGTGCTGGAGCAAATACACAACCAGTTTAAAGAGTAAAAAACTACAAACACACAGTCAGTGCTGGAGCAAATACACAACCAGCTTAAAGAGGAAAAAACTACAAACACACAGTCAGTGCTGGAGCAAATACACAACCAGTTTAAAGAGGAAAAAACTACAAACACACAGTCAGTGCTGGAGCAAATACACAACCAGTTTAAAGAGGAAAAAACTACAAACACACAGTCAGTGCTGGAGCAAATACACAACCAGTTTAAAGAGGAAAAAACTACAAACACAGTCAGTGCTGGAGCAAATACACAACCAGTTTAAAGAGGAAAAAACTACAAACACAGTCAGTGCTGGAGCAAATACACAACCAGTTTAAAGAGGAAAAAACTACAAACACACAGTCAGTGCTGGAGCAAATACACAACCAGCTTAAAGAGGAAAAAACTGAAAACACACAGTCAGTGCTGGAGCAAATACACAACCAGTTTAAAGAGGAAAAAAACCACAAACACACAGTCAGTGCTGGAGCAAATACACAACCAGTTTAAAGAGGAAAAAACCACAAACACACAGTCAGTGCTGGAGCAAATACACAACCATTTTAAAGAGGAAAAAACTACAAACACACAGTCAGTGCTGGAGCAAATACACAACCAGCTTAAAGAGGAAAAAACTGAAAACACAGTCAGTGCTGGAGCAAATACACAACCAGTTTAAAGAGGAAAAAACCACAAACACAGTCAGTGCTGGAGCAAATACACAACCAGCTTAAAGAGGAAAAAACTACAAACACACAGTCAGTGCTGGAGCAAATACACAACCAGTTTAAAGAGGAAAAAACTACAAACACACAGTCAGTGCTGGAGCAAATACACAACCAGTTTAAAGAGTAAAAAACTACAAACACACAGTCACTGCTGGAGCAAATACACAACCAGTTTAAAGAGTAAAAAACTACAAACACACAGTCAGTGCTGGAGCAAATACACAACCAGCTTAAAGAGGAAAAAACTACAAACACACAGTCAGTGCTGGAGCAAATACACAACCAGTTTAAAGAGGAAAAAACTACAAACACACAGTCAGTGCTGGAGCAAATACACAACCAGTTTAAAGAGGAAAAAACTACAAACACAGTCAGTGCTGGAGCAAATACACAACCAGTTTAAAGAGGAAAAAACTACAAACACAGTCAGTGCTGGAGCAAATACACAACCAGTTTAAAGAGGAAAAAACTACAAACACACAGTCAGTGCTGGAGCAAATACACAACCAGCTTAAAGAGGAAAAAACTGAAAACACAGTCAGTGCTGGAGCAAATACACAACCAGTTTAAAGAGGAAAAAAACCACAAACACACAGTCAGTGCTGGAGCAAATACACAACCAGTTTAAAGAGGAAAAAACCACAAACACACAGTCAGTGCTGGAGCAAATACACAACCATTTTAAAGAGGAAAAAACTACAAACACACAGTCAGTGCTGGAGCAAATACACAACCAGTTTAAAGAGGAAAAAAACCACAAACACACAGTCAGTGCTGGAGCAAATACACAACCAGTTTAAAGAGGAAAGAAATCTATATTTCAAAAATATTCCACATATTTTTATCATTCTTACCATTTTATTCCTGTCCTCAACAGTGTTATTTTAATATCACTGAGATACTATTCGTCTTTTTTTTAAATATTTTGAATTAGTTTTTATTTTTGTTTCATTTAAGTGATTTTTTTTAAATATGTCCAAACTGTTTTTATTTTTAGTTCAACATCAAGTTACTAAATGAAATTAGTTTTTATATTTTATTTCAGTTGATGTTTATTTTATTTCAAGTAATAAATGAAAAAAAAAAAAAAGAGGATGCTTAGTTTTATGATCAAAGCTCTGTAGTTTTAAAACATATAATGCAATGCAATACAATGATGATTGAGAGATGAACAAATAAACCTTCCTCAAAAGCCTGAAGATCATATTTGATACTCATTTTTCTAATAAATGATGTCTGGATAATCAAGTAAACCTGACCTGCAAGTTCATCTAGAAATATTACCAACAATTTCAAAGTTATTGTGTTTACTTTAAACTGAATCTGTGCAGCTTCACGTGTTTTTGCTGTGAAATCTGCACTGATTTAATATTTAAATTTTTACATTTTTATGCATTTGGCAGACGCTTTTATCCAAAGAGACATTGCATTTCAAGGTACACATTTACATTCTTAAGCCTGTTTTATGCTTCTGCGTCAAATCGACGGCGTACCCCCGCAGACCCCTCTGCGTCGACGCGAACCCCTCTCCGACCCCTCCGCCGTAGCTCGACGTGCACCTCCAAAAAATTGCAACTACACGTCGAGGCGACGCAGACCCCAAGGGCTGTGATTGGTCAGATGCACCGCGATGCAACGCAACCTGACGCAGAACCATAAATTGTCCACGACGCCGTAGGAGTGACGGCGTAGCTACGCCGTGGAGTTGACGCAGAAGGCCTTTATCAGTTCTTGCTTTCCCTGGGAATCGAATCGAAACCTTAGCGTTGCAATCGCCAACGCTCTACTGTCTCAAGCTACAGGAAAGCACTCGAGCCAGTGGCGCCCCCTGGTGTTGATGTTCACACACTCACCGCTCCACTTTCTGACGAAGGGTCCCGTGAGGATCCGCATGAAACCCGCCAGACACACCAGCTCCACCCCGAACTCCTCCAGGACCCGGTCTATGGTGCCGTCGAACTCGGCTCTGCTGCCGTACTGCTTATGATCCACGACCTGACAGACCAACAACATCCAGAACCAACAGAGCTGTCAGCGATTGGATAAAAGCGTAATGTAAACGCTTATTATTCTGATATTCTAAAGTGACTTACATTGCATTTCAATGTACCGGTACACATTTTACATTCTTATCAGTTCTTGCTTTCCCTGGGAATCGAACCCATGGCCGTAGCGTTGCAAGTGCCAACACTCAACTGTTTGAGTTTAAATATATGTTTTAACGATATCGAGCATGTCAGAAACACGAGAGGAAAAAGTCTGAACTGCAAGTTATAAACTCGAAGTTGCAATAAATAGTCAGAATTGTGAGATGAAAAAGTTGCAATCTTTTTTTTGCGTGAGGGAATAAACTTCCATAATAAGCTATATCACATCAGCAAGTGTGTTGTTTTTACAAAATATCTGCAAATATGATATCAATTTCATACAAAAAGAAGTTAATATTTTGAGTTACATTTTCACACTATTGTCTGTTTGGAATTATTTTCGTAGGCAAAATAAACCAGAGGTGCAACCGAAGTGTTGTGTATCTCCGAGTGATGCTTCGTTACTAAATGAATCAGCGTTTCTGAACGAATCAATTATTAATTCATAAAGAGAGTCGCTTGCTTCGTTCCTGAATGAATCAGCGGTTTGAACAAACTGGTTGATTGAGATATATATAAATAAAAATAACAATTACATATTTTGATATTCAAAACCTTATGCAAGTGTAGCTTGCAAAACTGATTTTGTTGACCGTTTTCATTTCTATGAAACCAATTTCTGCCAAAAAAAAAAATCATGCTTTGGGTAAATCAATTATTTATTATATGACATAAAAAGTCAAAATTATGAGATCAAAACTCAATGATGACATACTTGGTCAAAATTATGACATACTATCTCATAATTATGAATTTAGTCATAATTGACTTTGTATTTTATAATTTTGGCTATCTCATTTGTCATTTGATTTATTAAGTCATTATTGTGAGAAAAAGTCAAAAGTATGTCATGATTGACATAAGTCAATTATTAGATAAAACGTCAATTATGAGATGGTCAATTATGACAGAAAGTCAAAATTTATACACTAAACAATTTATCTCATAATTATGACTATGAGAAAAGTATGTCTCATTATGAGATTTAGTATGTCATCATGACTTACTAAGTCATAATTGACATTAAAAAGTAAATTATAATATTAAAAAGTCATAATGATAATACTAAAAAGTCAAAACGATGACTTTGTCATAACTGGCTTTTTATGTAATGTAATAATTATTACTTAGTAGTAGTAAAAATTGCACTTATAAAAGGTATAAACCCCCGGAAATCAATTTTATTGTGTGACAGGAACGAACCTGCAGGCGCTGATTTTTAGGTGGCAAATATCACCCTTACTGAAAAAGTTAATTTCGTCAATGATATGAACTGAAAATATGAAGAATATTAAAATCTTCACGAGTCAGCACAAAAACACACTCAACAAAGTATCGTCTATAACTATCGTTTTCGACAAAATCACAAAAAACATTGAACTACAGTCTTGTCTGAATATCGCACACCTCTAAACTAAGATTTAAAAGTGTGGCTCGTTCTTCATCCATCAAGTCTGGTAAGGACAGTGTTATATGCATAATTCTTTTTTTTGTTTTTCAGACAAACCCGCGTTTGAATGCCGGCCATAGACGCCCTCTTTAACCCCATGACGCCCGGTCTGTTGGAGATGACCACCACGATCTCCGCCGAGCTCGAGGGTTTCTTCGCCTGCTCCATCAGCGCCTGCAGGTTCGTTCCTGTCTCACACACACACACAAACACACACACACAGAGTATCTGTCAATGTCAGCATCACCTTTATTTATATAGCACTATTAAAACAACACAAGTTGAACAATGTGCTTTACATCACCGAAAAGTAGAAAAAAAAAATACTACAATAGTAATAGAATAAAAATAAATAAATAAAAAAATTCCATCAAAAAGACGAATAGGCCATAGCAAACAAATATGTCTTAAGTTGTACTTTAAAAACATGTACAGAGTCAGCATCCTGACATGGATGCATATCCAGCATATCTGTCATGTGATCAGCAGTGTTGGGTGTAACTCATTACAAGTAACTTGAGTTATGTAATCAGATTACTTTTTAAGTAACTAGTAAAGTAACACATAACTTTTAAAACTTACAACAATATATCGGAGTTACTTTTCAAATAAGTAACGCAAGTTTTCCCATTTATTGACTGACAGCTCTCTTGTCCCCAAGTTGAGAAAAAAAATTGAAGTAAAGAGAGGTGTGTGTCTGTGTGTGTGTGTGTGTGTGTGTGTGTAAACATGATGGTTATTGTAGTTCTAGACTAAATGTGAGCAGGGATTTACTCATCTCACGTACACACAAAAAATATTTAATATTCAAATCATAAAAACAGTGAAATGCAGAATCAGAATACTATGCAAACTTCCAATAATTAAATATGCTAAATAAAACATACATTTAATCTTACTTTATTGACCAATGCACTTGCTTTTGACCTTCGATGATTCAGTGAAAACATAAGCAAAAATTAAAAAAAAAAATTATTTACACTACCGTTCAAAAGTTTGGGGTCAATATGATTTTTTTTTTTTAAAGAAATTAATACTTTTCTTCAGAAAGGACGCATTAAATTGATCAAAAGTGACAGTAAAGACATCTATAATAATGCAAAATATTTATTTTTTAATTAAATGCTTTTCTTTTGAACTTTCAAAGAATCCTGAAAAAAATGAATCACGGTTTGCACAAAAATATGAAGCAGCACATATGTTTTCAACTCTGATAATAATCACAAATGTTTTTTGAGCATCAATCATCATATTATACTGATTTCTGAAGGATCATGTGACACTGAAGACCGGAGTAATGATTACATATATTCACATTACTATATATATATATTCACATAGAAAACTATGGAAGAGGATTAGGGCCAAGCAATAATAAAAAAAATAAAACCATCTCGAGATTTAAGTCATTATAAAGAGAAATTAAACTCGTTAAATTTCGAGAAAAAAAAACTCGAAATACAATCTTGAGAATAAACTCATTAAATATCGAGAATAAAGTCGTTGTGTTTCGATAAACTCGTTAAATTTCGAGAAAAAAAGTTGAAATGAAATGTAGAGAATAACGCATTCGATCAGTGTTCATTGCATAGCTACTGATAGAGGACATGGCAGAGTTGGGTCACTTAGTCAAGCTATAGCCTATTTTAGACTTTCTTTCAGTAACAAAAAAATACTATCAACTTTAGCTAATTATGACAGAATAATAATAAGAATACGAACTTTAAAGAGAATTTGCAAGCGGCTAGCTCTTTTTAGAAGAACAAATCAGTCCAATTTGCGCGATGTACTCGCTTTTGTCCAACATGAAATGACAGCCAGTGACATGACAGTGAAATGAAATGACAGTGAAATGAAATGACAGTGAAATGAAATGACAGCCAGTGACATGACAGTGAAATGAAATGACAGTGAAATGAAATGACAGTGAAATGACACCGATTTTATTCTCGAAATTGAATGAGTTTATTCTCAAGATTGTATTTCGAGTTTTTCTCGAAATTTAACGAGTTTTTTTCTCTAAACACAACGACTTTATTCTCGATATTTAATGCGTTTATTCTCAAGATTGTATTTCGAGTTTTTTTTTTTTTTTTTTTTAACGAGTTTAATTTCACATTATAATGACTTTAATCTCGAGATGGTTTTATTTTTTTATTATTGCTTGGACCTAATCCTCTTCCGTAGAAAACAGCTGATTTACATCGTAATAATATTTCATAATTTTACTGTATTTTGCTGAAATAAATGCAGTCTTGGTGAGCAGAAGAGACTTCTTTTAAAAACATTAAAAATCTTACCGACCCCAAACTTTTGTACAGCAGTGTATGTTTTGGTACAGTAAGTGTTAAACGTTTTTTCAAGGGAGTAACGCAATATTGTAATGCATTGCTTTTCAAAGTTCCCCAACCCTGATCAGGAGCAGAGCTCATCACACACACACACACACACCGGTTCCCGAGATCAGCACGGCCACTCGGGTCCTCTTGCGTGAGGATTGTTCCCCGTTCTGCAGAGCGCTGGTGTCGGGAGAGCGACCCGGACTCTCCTTCAGACTCCGCTCCAGGTTCCTGATCACCACACACTCCGAACCTGTCCGTTCAACAGCAGCAGAAACACACACTTTACAGTAAACTCTCGTTTCTTAAAGGGGTCATATGATCCTTTTTCTTTAGTGTGTTATGTAGCTATTAGTGCAAGTATGAGATCTGCAGAGTTAAAAAGTGTCAAACCTAAAGAGATATTCTTTATAAAATGTGTATGTGTATGACGCCTTTGGCTTTTGGCTTGCTTAGTTGGGGACATTTAATTTTATATTTAACAATATTATTACAACATTATTTTCCTGTTATCTCTGTAAAGCTGCTTTGAAACAATTAGTATTGTAAAAAGCGCTATATAAATAAAGGTGACGACTTCACTAAAAGTTAAGGCGCAGCTACGCCTTCCTAAAACACTTCGTTTAAACACACCTCCACAAATCTACGTCAGTGTGTGAGGCACACAGACTGTACAAAAAGATGGACGACGACCCTTCATTCTCTTCCATTGGTGAAATCTAAAGCCACCAAAGTCCTAATATGGTGCTGGCATCTTGCGCTGATTTGGGACCGGATTCTGCGCAGTAGTGAGTGTGTGTGGATCCGAGATATCAAGGTCCCGCCCACATTGTCACACACACACACACACTCTTGCAGAAACCGTTAGTACAGTTTACTGCAGAACAACTCATTATGTCAGTGTGAAATAAACAGTTATGGACATGTAAAAATTAAAGCTGAAGCTCCAATCTCCTTCCGAAAATCCCCCAAAAAGTACGTTGGTGCCTCAGTGACTACTTCGTTTAGAAAAGCTGTCAATCATGACGTCACATTCCCGTTTTCATAGCATAAAATAACTAAGACCAAACTTATTATTTTTTAAAACGAACACTTAAATTTACATCAGCGTGAAAAAACCCCACCTAAAATGACAGAAAAGATCTTTGGAAAAAATTTATTTGAAGTGTTATTTGATTGTTTAGTTTCATTCGCGTCTCATTAGACTACATGGGGAGGCGGGGTTTATGAGCTATACTGGGACCAGCCACCGGGGGACGATCGAGACTCAGGGTTTATGAGCTATACTGGGACCAGCCACCGGGGGACGATCGAGACTCAGGGTTTATGAGCTATACTGGGACCAGCCACCGGGGGCGATCGAGACTCAGGGTTTATGAGCTATACTGGGACCAGCCACCGGGGGCGATCGAGACTCAGGGTTTATGAGCTATACTGGGACCAGCCACCGGGGGACGATCGAGACTCAGGGTTTATGAGCTATACTGGGACCAGCCACCGGGGGACGATCGAGACTCAGGGTTTATGAGCTATACTGGGACCAGCCACTGGGGGACGATCGAGACTCAGGGTTTATGAGCTATACTGGGACCAGCCACTGGGGGACGATCGAGACTCAGGGTTTATGAGCTATACTGGGACCAGCCGCCGGGGGGGGCAATCGAGACTCAGGGTTTATGAGCTATACTGGGACCAGCCACCGGGGGGGGGGGCAATCGAGACTCAGGGTTTATGAGCTATACTGGGACCAGCCACCGGGGGCGATCGAGACTCAGGGTTTATGAGCTATACTGGGACCAGCCACCGGGGGGCGATCGAGACTCAGGGTTTATGAGCTATACTGGGACCAGCCACCGGGGGGCGATCGAGACTCAGGGTTTATGAGCTATACTGGGACCAGCCACCGGGGGGCGATCGAGACTCAGGGTTTATGAGCTATACTGGGACCAGCCACCGGGGGGCGATCGAGACTCAGGGTTTATGAGCTATACTGGGACCAGCCACCGGGGGGCGATCGAGACTCAGGGTTTATGAGCTATACTGGGACCAGCCACCGGGGGCGATCGAGACTCAGGGTTTATGAGCTATACTGGGACCAGCCACCGGGGGGGGCAATCGAGACTCAAGGTTTATGAGCTATACTGGGACCAGCCACTGGGGGACGATCGAGACTCAGGGTTTATGAGCTATACTGGGACCAGCCACTGGGGGACGATCGAGACTCAGAGTTTATGAAATGTACTGGGACCAGCCACTGGGGGACGATCGAGACTCAGGGTTTATGAGCTATACTGGGACCAGCCGCCGGGGGGGGGCAATCGAGACTCAGGGTTTATGAGCTATACTGGGACCAGCCACCGGGGGGGGGGGCAATCGAGACTCAGGGTTTATGAGCTATACTGGGACCAGCCACCGGGGGCGATCGAGACTCAGGGTTTATGAGCTATACTGGGACCAGCCACCGGGGGGCGATCGAGACTCAGGGTTTATGAGCTATACTGGGACCAGCCACCGGGGGGCGATCGAGACTCAGGGTTTATGAGCTATACTGGGACCAGCCACCGGGGGGCGATCAAGACTCAGGGTTTATGAGCTATACTGGGACCAGCCACTGGGGGACGATCGAGACTCAGGGTTTATGAACTATACTGGGACCAGCCACTGGGGGACGATCGAGACTCAGGGTTTATGAGCTATACTGGGACCAGCCGCCGGGGGGCGATCGAGACTCAGGGTTTATGAGCTATACTGGGAGCAGCCACCGGGGGGGGGCAATCGAGACTCAGGGTTTATGAGCTATACTGAGACCAGCCACCGGGGGGCGATCGAGACTCAGGGTTTATGAGCTATACTGGGACCAGCCACCGGGGGGGGGGCAATCGAGACTCAGGGTTTATGAGCTATACTGGGACCAGCCACCGGGGGGCGATCGAGACTCAGGGTTTATGAGCTATACTGGGACCAGCCACCGGGGGCGATCGAGACTCAGGGTTTATGAGCTATACTGGGACCAGCCACCGGGGGCGATCGAGACTCAGGGTTTATGAGCTATACTGGGACCAGCCACCGGGGGGGGCAATCGAGACTCAAGGTTTATGAGCTATACTGGGACCAGCCACTGGGGGACGATCGAGACTCAGGGTTTATGAGCTATACTGGGACCAGCCACTGGGGGACGATCGAGACTCAGAGTTTATGAAATATACTGGGACCAGCCACTGGGGGACGATCGAGACTCAGGGTTTATGAGCTATACTGGGACCAGCCGCCGGGGGGGGGCAATCGAGACTCAGGGTTTATGAGCTATACTGGGACCAGCCACCGGGGGGGGGGGCAATCGAGACTCAGGGTTTATGAGCTATACTGGGACCAGCCACCGGGGGCGATCGAGACTCAGGGTTTATGAGCTATACTGGGACCAGCCACCGGGGGGCGATCGAGACTCAGGGTTTATGAGCTATACTGGGACCAGCCATCGGGGGGCGATCGAGACTCAGGGTTTATGAGCTATACTGGGACCAGCCACCGGGGGGCGATCAAGACTCAGGGTTTATGAGCTATACTGGGACCAGCCACTGGGGGACGATCGAGACTCAGGGTTTATGAACTATACTGGGACCAGCCACTGGGGGACGATCGAGACTCAGGGTTTATGAGCTATACTGGGACCAGCCGCCGGGGGGCGATCGAGACTCAGGGTTTATGAGCTATACTGGGAGCAGCCACCGGGGGGGGGCAATCGAGACTCAGGGTTTATGAGCTATACTGAGACCAGCCACCGGGGGGCGATCGAGACTCAGGGTTTATGAGCTATACTGGGACCAGCCACCGGGGGGGGGGCAATCGAGACTCAGGGTTTATGAGCTATACTGGGACCAGCCACCGGGGGGCGATCGAGACTCAGGGTTTATGAGCTATACTGGGACCAGCCACCGGGGGCGATCGAGACTCAGGGTTTATGAGCTATACCCGATGTGTGTGTGTGTGTGCTGACCGTGTTGTCTGTGAGCGAGTGACCCGATGACCCAAGCCTCCTCTTGGGCCCTCAGGAGTCTCAGCACTCGTTGACCCTCTGGTCTGCTGACCACGAGCACGGCCCCCAGGCCGAGGTTAAAGGTGCGGCTCATCTCCTCCTCCGACACACACCCGTGAACACACAGCCACGAGAACACACTCGGGATCCTCCAGCGCGACGCGTCTGAAACAATGCAGATCAGAGAATACCACATTAAATATTACAATGCATCAAATCTTTCCGAAAAGAAATAAACTTATTCATTAATACTAAATATATAAAGGTATTACAAATAAAGTATAATTCTACATTAAATATATATATATTTTTTTTTTAGTTTTTATAACAAACCCTGACTTATTTTTGCTCAGTGATTGTCATATAAAGTTTATCATTATACTAATTATATAAGAACAGAATATAAATTCAGTAATCGGTGTTATTTTTTTATTTTGCAGATTCAATTTCGCAAAAAAGATTACATTTTTTATTATTATTTTTTCATTTACAAACCCTGAATTATTTTTGCTCAATGATTGGTTATGGAGTTTGTATTCTGATCTCATATAATTATTATAATGATAAATGTTTATATTATAATAATGTTTTTATTTTGCACATTCAATTGTCATCAATCAAACATCATTTATATTTAATAATAATAATATTAATAATTCATTACATTTATATAGCCCTTTTGTCTACAATAACTACTACACACCCAGTAGTCTTAACACCCAGTAAAATATTATTGTTTTTTAATTTACAAACCATGACTTATTTTTGCTCAATGATTGACTTAAGCAGTTTATCATTATAATAATTATATGAGATCAGAATACACACTCCATAATCAGTGTTTTTTTTTTTTTATTTTGCACATTCAATTGTGCAAAAAATAAATAAATAAATAAATATCCTTTTTCACTGCAAACTGACTCAAACTGCATCTATCCAGCACTGAAGGATGGGTCGTAGCTCACCGAGGTCCACTGCCAGTTCTGGTGGCAGAACGCGAGGGATGTTCTCCAAGAGCCCGCCTCCGGTGATGTGGGCGTAGGCCTTCACGGCTCCGCTGCGCAGGATTGGCTGAAGCAAACGGCTGTAGATCTTAGTTGGCGTGAGCAGAACGTCACCTTCAAACCACAGTGCAGATGTGAGGACTCAAACACTAGGGCTGGGACAATATATATTTTGCATCGTGAATCGATAAATGATTTTTCTGAATGCATCTTCTCTCTCGAATTGATTCTGAGTTTAGTTTTTAACAGCAGGTGACACTGCGTTCTCTAGAAACAGCCGTAATCTGCTTGTAATCTTCCAATGCCTTACACACACCACTTGAACCTTCAATAAAATAATCATTCATAAAGTTCGAAAAGGATTGAGCGAATTACAAGTGTGTTTGCAGTGGCCGTTTACATTAATCCAGAGGTCTTCAATCCTGGTCCTGGAGGGCCGCTGTCCTGCAGAGTTTAGTTCCAACCCTAATCAAACACACCTGAATCAGCTCATCAAGCTCTTCGGGATCGCTTGAATATATACAAAGGCAGGTGTGCTGAAGCAGGTTGGAACTAAACTCTGCAGGACAGCGGCCCTCCAGGACCAGGATTGAAGACCTCTGCATTAATCTCACGTCATAAAAGCATCCTGAGGTGTACTTTCTCAGAATCAGCCGAACGCACGAGCACTCTTCTTTGTGAGCATTTGAGCGTGCGGTTAAAAACTAGCCTAGAGTGCCATTAGCTGTTAAAAACTAAGCTCAGAATCGATTTGCGATGCAGATAAGGTTCAGATTTTCTCTCTGCGGAAGCTTTCCGTTTAAAGAGCTGATAAAATCTTTCAACTCAGATCAATATTTCGTGTCTAATTATTTACTTATGTGACAAGCAGCCGTGTAATAAGTGGGATAATGAACATCCAGCCGGTTGTTCTCTCAGAATAAACCTCCTTCAGGTGTAGGTGTGTGTGTGTGTGTGTGTGTGCGCGTGAGTGATCTTAGAATAAACCCCCTTCAGGGGGGTGTGTGTGTGCGTGCATGAGTTATCTTAGAATAAACCCCCTTCAGGTGTGTGTGTGTGCGTGAGTTATCTTAGAATAAACCCCTTCAGGGGTGTGTGTGTGTGTGTGTGTGTGTGATCTCAGAATAAACCCCCTTCAGGTGTGTGTGCACGTGAGTGATCTCAGAATAAACCCCCTTCAGAGGGGTGTGTGTGTGTGTGTGAGAGATCTCAGAATAAATCCCCTTCAGGTGTGTGTGTTTGTGTATGTGTGTGTGTGTGTGTGTGTGTGTGTGTGTGTGTGTGTGTGTGTGTGAGAAAGTGAACTCCCTCGGGCAGAAGCAAGACCTGATCCTGATCACCTTGTCGCGTTTATTCTGAGATAACAACTGGCTGGATGTACATTATCCTTTACTTATTGTTTTATGCGTCTTTTCTTACTCCATTTTGTTGATGTGTACAACTGTGTACATACAATCACAATAAAGCAATAAAGATTACATTTTACATTTATGCATTTGGCAGACGCTTTTATCCAAAGCGACTTACATTGCATTTCAAGGTACACATTTTTACATTCTTATTAGTTCTTGCTTTCCATGGAAATCGAACCCATGACCGTAGCGTTGCAAACACCAACGCTCTACAGTTTGAGCTACAGGAGCTATAAGAGTATTATATTATATTATTACGTATCATATTATCTCTGACTCCGTCATACCGATGCTCTGTCCCGGGTGTCCGAACGGAGCCGGCGAGCCATACTGGAGGTCGAGCCGCTCCAGGACCTTCCGCACGAGACTGAAGCCGTTGCTGTGGAGCCCGGACGAGGCCACACCAATGAGCAGATCTCCCTCAGTGATGTCCCTGAGTCTGGGCAGAACGGCCCCGCGCTCCACGGCCCCCACGCAGAAACCCGCCAGATCGTACTCACCGGGGCCGTACACACCCGGCATCTCTGCGGTTTCTCCTCCTGAACACACACACACACGACTGATGTCACTCACATGAACATGAAAACATCTGAGCGATCAATGTCCTCGTCTCCAGTCCAGAAGCCTAAATCACACCCAGATCAAAACGACAATTTCTGCATCAAAACAATTAATGGTAACAGTTTAAAATATGGTTCATTAGTTAAAGGGGTGGTATAATGCCCCTTTTCACAAGATGTAAAATAAGTCTCTGTTGTCCCCAGAGTGTGTATGTGAAGTTTTAGTTTAAAATACCCCACAGATATTTTTATATCATGTTAAAATTGTCACTTTTTGAGTGTGAGCAAAAACGTGTTGTTTTGTGTGTGTCCCGTTAAATGCAAATGAGCTGCTTCTCCCGGCACAGAGGGCGGGGCTTCAAGAGCGTGTGTGTGTGTGTGTGTGTGTGTGTGTGTGTGTGTGTGTGTGTTAGCAGCTCACGCAGACAAGCACTAAAATGTCAAACACTGTGCTTCCTTTTATGTTTAAACTGGACAATGATGGAGAGACTCAAGAAGAAGTGAAAACATGTAGAAGCAACAGGACATTTCTGAATGGTTAGTTGATGAATTTATGCATCTTATGTGGAGTTAACTATCTTCAATTAGCATATTCTGTCATGATAATCTTTAAAATCGCCTGTGTGGGAACTGTTGCCTACTGAGTCACATGCTATTGGATTTGTGTTTGTACTGTATTACATGTGAAAAGACAGATGACAGGTTGAGCTTGAACTCACAAATGTGCTCGACTACAACAACACTACCTCTTCTCATCATGGACTGCGTGTTCCCGGGGGCGGGGCTTATGTAAATTTTAGGGTTTGTTTGTGATGTCACTAAACCGAGAGGAAGCTTGTGTAGTTCCTACCAGCCATTTGTTGTAGTCCTTAAAAAACGATTTCTGTAAAACCAAATATCTCCCTTTGCTTTGAACTTTGAGCGTCGTAACTTTGCAGATGTTGTTTATGCTCAAACAGCAACATTACACACTAACTAAAGTTATAAAAGTGAAATCATAATCAACCCCCCCTTTAACATTAGTTGTTCATTCTTAGTTAATGTTAACTAAGGTAGTTAAGATTAATAAATGCTTTAGAGGCATTAAGTTCATATTAATTTCAACATTTACTAATAAGTTATTTAAATCAAAGGTTGTATTTGTTAACATTCAAGATATTTTAAGGCCTGAAGACATTTATTTTTTAAGAAAACCCCCCAAAAATATGTAATTTTGGTGATCAAAGATGAGTTTTAAGGAATAAAATTATTGACTACAGTGGGACTTTAAGCACAAATTATGGTCCAAAAGCCTAAATCATAAGTCGCACCAAAAAATATTTGGCCGAAAAACATACAAACATACTTGTGACTTAAACTTTCAATATTAATATTTGTCATTCAAATTAACATTAAAAACAACATTTGAGTGATCAATGTCCAAGTCTATAAGCCTAAATAACATAAAAAACAAAGCGATGCATCAATTTTTTCTTAAATTTAATTGCACGATTTAGCATCGTTTCTTTTTAAAAACACAAACAGCAGACGATCAGTTATTGTGATGATTGTGTGTGTGTGTGTGTGTGTGTGTGTGTGTGTGTGTGTGTGTGTGTGTGTGTGTGTGACTGACCTATCAGAGCACACCCGGCCACCTGACAGGCGTCTGCGATTCCTCCGATCACAGCAGACGCGACTTCCACATCCAGCCGTCCACAGGAGAAGTAATCGAGGAAGAACAGCGGCTCCGCTCCCTGAGCCAGAACATCATTCACACACATCGCCACCAGATCCTGTCCCAGAGTGCAGTGCAGGCCACACGCCTGAGCCACCTACACACACACACAGGTGATGATGATGATCCGGTGTCACTGAAGCATTGTGTCGGTTAGTCAAACTCAAGTCAAAGTTACACCCTAAACCGCAGACACACACACACAGGTGATGATGATCTGGTGTCACTGGTTTAGGGTGTAACCGACACGATGCTTCACAGAGACACACACACACACAGACGGACAAACACACACAGACACATACACACACACAGATGACGATCTGGTGTCACTGAAGCATCATGTTGGTTCACACACTACCTTCAGTTTAGTTCCCACTCCGTCTGTTCCAGACACCAGGATCGGGTCGATGAATCCTGCAGCTTTCAGATCGAAAAGCCCCGCGAACCCGCCGAGATCCGCGTTACACCCTGAACACACACACACACTGAAAATCACTGCTGACAATGTCATTATAGGGTTCCTACACATTTTCCATTTCAAAATTCCATACTTTTCCTGACTCAAATTTCCAAACCTCTCTGTAGATTTTCAGACCATATTTAAAGTGCCCCTATTATGCTTTTTCGAATATTCCCTTTCATGCAATGTGTAATGCAGCTTTCTGCAAAGTTATGAAGACGAAAGAGCACACGATAAACAAAATTGTTGTTTCTAAAAAGAAAGAATCGACTCTGAACCGCCTAATGCTTGGCTCACACTACAAGAGTGTTAAATAAAACCGATTTTGAAATCTGGTTGCAGCACACAATTAAGGAGAATCTTTGCAGATTTTCTTCCCACACATCTTGTATCTTCTGTTTACTTCACTTTTTTTTGTTTCGGTTTCATTACTGAACATGTACTAGTCTTCGTGCCTGCTGACAACACTTATTTATTTAGCAATAAATAAAGATAATACCGCATATCACGCTGTTGAGTCACTCAAAATTACCCCAATGGAAATTCCTTCACCACGACAGCCCTACTTGTTTCTTATTGGCTATTGTGACAGTACTGACGTAATCACAATCTTGCTCATCCCGATAAATATCAAACATGTTTGATAAGATCGGGGCGAGCCCGATTTGTGCGCGAGCAGATCGCAAGGTGCAAGATTCGATCTGTGAACGCCTCACATTTCCAGATAATCTGCGATCGAGGTCCTCAACAAGATATTTTCTACGATCCTCGGGGGGAAATCGGGCATAAAACGGCCAAAAACTCCTGTAGTGTGAGCGAGGCGTAAACGAGTCATCAGGAATTCGAATCTACCTTCTGTGACGGCTTCACGTCACTGGGTAACACATTTGCATAATGCTCTATGTTTTACGTTGTTTGCCCGCAAAAAACTCGCCCCATCCTCAAACACTGTAGCTGGTTTGTGTTGTGCATGTCGAGAAGACGCTGTTTTCTGCTCTGCCAAAGCAAATTCTCTTTGTAAACCCTTTCAAAGGATGAGGATGTGAAGAGTCTGGTTAAAATTACCACAGCAGTATAACTAATAAATGATGTTTACAAAATACTTATCCATTAAAGACAGGACAGTATCCACTTTATAAGTATGATTATTTATTGATGTATATATTTTCTACCGGGTGTTCAAAATATGTAGTTTTGTATTTTATATTGTGTAGTTTTCTAACCGGCTAACTTACGATGTTAATGTTACATCAGTCATTCGGCTAACGTATGCACTATTATTAATACAGTTAATGATGCAGTTTCCACATGTGCACCACAATAAATTAGAAATATAATCGGTTTGTTGATGGACATACACTTGTTAATGCTGATGGTGAGGAATTACAGCTGCAACATCTCATAATGTTCCTCAAACTGAGTAGTGTATCACTGAGAAACACTGAGTCCGGCTCGAGTCGTGCTTGCGATGAAGGTTCGGTTGAATAACTAGTTCTTCTAATGTTTCATCATCGGACTCGGATTGATATGTTAAAATCGACGTCATCGTTACTGTCTTTACAGTGTGTAATCGCTGAGGACTGAGGAAGCCTCCGGAGCTGAAGTTCAGATTTATGTCAATATTTAATCAATTATAAATAAATTAGAAAACAAATGTTTAAAATAAACATGCTTATACTTTAGATGGCAACTTCTTGAATCTGCAATCCTATTACAGTATGTTTCAAAAATAAAGTAATTGTTTAAATATATATGAATATGTGTATAAAAAGGAAGTAAACTGTTACAGGGCACTCAGTCATTTCGTGCGCACTGGTAATCATATTTTTTCAAATAAAGACAAGGTAACGCTAATTTTACATACAGCACACAGTGAAAACTATATGAATATGACACAGTGGGCAACTGGATATAGCACAGCATATTTTAATATAAAGGATTTCAAGTTTTCAATCGCATCCCCTGTGAAGCAGATCTTCTGTTCACATTCACTCGCTTCACACGGACCGACCGTCACTCGCAGTAACACTTTTATGCCGGCTATAAATGCACACTTCACAAGATATCACAGCTGTATTCGATTAAATAAACCATGACACGAAATAGGCTGATGGCACAATATGGGTGTGTGCATTGTCCTATTTGCCAAGTTCAAGGGTCTATAAAAAGACTGGGACTTTTATAAAAAAATAATTTTAAAAAAGGGACTAAATTTGGCTTTCTTTAGGGCAGTACATTATATTTCAATGCCTCAGGTCTGCTTTAACACATACGCAATGGCGGCCAAGAAACCACACCGTGAAATGGGCCGATGGTGCAATAAGTGGCTCAGTGTGCATTGTCTATGCCAAGTTTAATGGTTTCTCATGCGCACACACACACACGCACACACACACACACACACACACGCTTTCTGCTGCTCAATGCTTGAGTGTTCCAGGTGGTTGTGACCAGTGTTGGGATTAATGCATTATTAAGTAGTTACTGTAATTTAATTACTTTACAGAAAAATTTAGAGTGGTATTTACTTTTACAAATGTAATTTAATTAGTTACTTCTGATGTCATTTAATTAGTTACTTCTGATGTCATTTAATTAGTTACTTCTGATGTAATTGCATTAAATGCTGTTTAGACTATAGATAGAACAGTTCTATTTAAACAATAGTGGATTTAATATAAAAATGTATCTTTTTAATGTGACCTTCTACCTTAAAATACTTTGGTCAGTTCAAGAATAATTTGTGCAATTTTATATTAATTATTTGAAAGAATTAAAATAGCAGTTTCATGTCAATCCTTGTATTGTTCAACTGGTCGAGGGTGAGATGGGATTTAGAACGTAATTAGTAATCCGATATTTTTTTAGAGAGAGCAATTAGTACAGTAATCTAAATGTTAAAGATGAAATTAGTAGCTAGTAATAACTAACTGACCCAACACACACACTTTCACACATTCTCTCACACACACTGAACTATAATAGTTGAGGTTAGTGTTTTGAACAAACCTATATACCTCTCATAACAGAAACAAGTTCATAAGCGTATCGCATTAAATGTGGTTTGTTTGTAGTTTGAGTGACACGCTGAAAGTATTGTTCTTATAACCGACAGCATGTTGATTGATGTCGTTAGTGGCTTTGAACTCAGAACCTTCCTGTCAGAAGAACAAACAACGAGTACAGACACATCAATCAATCACTCAGTGAATGAGAAGAGAAATCAACTAGCGGTTACAAAAATGGGAAAGCAATTACAAGGCTGTGTGAAACTGGAACATCAAGCGATCTGAGATGTGATCTGAGAAATCACCTGGTCGAGACGTGGCCTTAGCCAGAGGCTTGATCAAGTCCACGAGTCTGTTTCCAGCAGCGATGTCCACACCACTGTCTTTATACGTCAGTCCTCTGTGGGACAAATACAACGGTCAGCTGATCTAAATCACCAAATCATACTCTGTGTGATCAGTGCTGCTTATCTGCACAAAAACACACCACCATGATGCAATGATTTCAGTGTTTAAACCATAAAGATGTCAATGTTTAAAGGTATAATTCACCCAAAAAAGAAAATTAGACCCATGATTTACTCAAGAATGTCATATACACCTAGGATGACTTGAGGGCGAGTAAATCACAGGCTAATTTTCATTTTCATTTTCAACTTTAATAGTTAAGGTTAGTGATTCAAACAAATATATAACTCTAAAATCACAGCTGTAATAGTGCTAGTGATGCTTGATTTGCAGACAACACTCAAAAAGAGGCCAGAATACGGTCTTTATGACTTTGTTTATTAGAAAAATGTATACAAATCACAGACATAACACTGATATTAAATCTGAAGTGTTGCAGTGTGAACGGGTTACGGTGAGAACAGGTTACAGTGTGAACGGGTTGGTTACAGTGTGAACGGGTTACGGTGTGAACGGGTGGGTTACGGTGTGAACGGGTGGGTTACGGTGTGAACGGGTTACAGTGTGAACGGGTTACAGTGTGAATGGGTTACAGTGTGAACGGGTTACAGTGTGAACGGGTGGGTTACGGTGTGAACGGGTGGGTTACGGTGTGAACGGGTGGGTTACGGTGTGAACGGGTAACGGTGTGAACGGGTAACGGTGTGAACGGGTAACGGTGTGAACGGGTTGGTTACGGTGTGAACGGGTTGGTTACGGTGTGAACGGGTTGGTTACGGTGTGAACGGGTTGGTTACGGTGTGAACGGGTTGGTTACGGTGTGAACGGGTTACGGTGTGAACGGGTTGGTTACGGTGTGAACGGGTTGGTTACGGTGTGAACGGGTTGGTTACGGTGTGAACGGGTTGGTTACGGTGTGAACGGGTTGGTTACGGTGTGAACGGGTTGGTTACGGTGTGAACGGGTTGGTTACGGTGTGAACGGGTTGGTTACAGTGTGAACGGGTTGGTTACAGTGTGAACGGGTTGGTTACAGTGTGAACGGGTTTCAGTGTGAACGGGTTTTCAGTGTGAACGGGTTTTCAGTGTGAACGGGTTTCAGTGTGAAGGGGTTGGTTACGGTGTGAACGGGTTTCAGTGTGAACGGGTTTCAGTGTGAACGGGTTTCAGTGTGAACGGGTTTCAGTGTGAACGGGTTTCAGTGTGAACGGGTTTCAGTGTGAACGAGTTTTCAGTGTGAACGGGTTTCAGTGTGAACGGGTTGGTTACGGTGTGAACGGGTTTCAGTGTGAAAGGGTTTCAGTGTGAACGGGTTTCAGTGTGAACGGGTTTCAGTGTGAACGGGTTTTCAGTGTGAACGGGTTTCAGTGTGAACAGTTTTCAGTGTGAACGGGTTGGTTACGGTGTGAACGGGTTTCAGTGTGAACGGGTTTCAGTGTGAACGGGTTTCAGTGTGAACGGGTTTCAGTGTGAACGGGTTTCAGTGTGAACGGGTTTCAGTGTGAACGGGTTTCAGTGTGAACGGGTTGGTTACGGTGTGAACGGGTTTCAGTGTGAACAGGTTTCAGTGTGAACGGGTTTCAGTGTGAACGGGTTGGTTACGGTGTGAACGGGTTTCAGTGTGAACGGGTTTCAGTGTGAACGGGTTTCAGTGTGAACGGGTTTCAGTGTGAACGGGTTGGTTACGGTGTGAACGGGTTTCAGTGTGAACGGGTTTCAGTGTCAGGGTTTCTGCAGGTTTCAGTAAGTCCAATTTAAGACCTTTTTAAGACATTTTAAGACCATTAAGATTGAAATTTAAGACCTACACGACACATTATCCAAGTTAGATAGATAGTTACCTCGGGATCATTAGAGTATCTATCTATCTATCTATCTATGTGTGTGTGTGAGAGAAGGAGAGGTAGATATTTTTTAATATAAAATTGTACTTTTGCATATTATACTGTAAAAACACAATTATTGTTGATTTTAGTTGATCATAGTTGATCATAACTAGAGAGGAAATGATGAGATGATTAAAGTGACCAAAATTATCAAGGTTATCACAGAATCCTGTTCAAAAAGTACTGATACTACAGAATGAAGTCAATTCAACTAGTTTTATGTCGAAAAACAGCAAATAAATTGATTAGCATCAATATGCACTTTTTGTTTACATAAACATTAAAATACCATTAAAACTGATGGCTACATTTTAAAAGAGTGTCTTGCAACATGTCATCTACTAACATGTACAAGTTCAAATAAAGTTTTGACAAAAAAGGTTTTATACAAAGATAAACCTCATATTTCAGCCTTTAAATATTTTTTTATAAAGAGAATGAGTCAAAAAGATAAATTACTGACATGTACACATTAGCTTATATTTATTAGTAGTGTTTGGGTGAACCCCCCATCCTTCATGTTGACAGAGCATTCAATGTTGTTATGGAAAGGGGTGATTGGTTGGTTCCTGTCACATGACCTGCGGTGCGTGCATTTGCGCCATTCTGAAAAGTTTAGATTTTTTCCATCTCGTTGCGCCTGGTAAAAAAATTAACGCGTCGCTTCAATTATGAGCGTGCTTGCCGCGCGCCTACACTTGAACAAACTTGAGCGCGGAAAAGACGCGATATGTGAACGGCCTCTGGCGAGCTAGCTCATATCAAGCCACGGGCTACTGGAGCACGCGAGCGACGTGTTGGAGACCCCTGCTCTAGAGCTCCGCTTTGTAGGCTACAACTCGATACTTTTTTGCTACTTTGTAATAACTTTCTGCGGCCAGCGTTTCTGGAAATGAACGAGGGTAAACACTTTTTTAGACCTGACTAAATGAAATTTAAGACCTAGGATGAAAATCTGGCCGTTTTTAAGACTTTTTAAGGCCTTAAATTTAAAGTCCAGAATTTTAGACTTTTTAAGACTTTTTAAGACCCCGCGGAAACCCTGCAGTGTGAACGGGTTTCAGTGTGAACGGGTTTGGGTTTCAGTGTGAACGGGTTGGTTACGGTGTGAACGGGTTGGTTACGGTGTGAACGGGTTGCTTACGGTGTGAACGGGTTGCTTACGGTGTGAACGGGTTGGTTACGGTGTGAACGGGTTGGTTACGGTGTGAACGGGTTGGTTACGGTGTGATTGGGTTGGTTACGGTGTGAACGGGTTGGTTACGGTGTGAACGGGTTGGTTACGGTGTGAACGGGTTGGTTACGGTGTGAACGGGTTGGTTACGGTGTGATTGGGTTGGTTACGGTGTGAACGGGTTGGTTACGGTGTGAACGGGTTGGTTACAGTGTGAACGAGTTGGTTACAGTGTGAACGGGTTTCAGTGTGAACGGGTTGGTTACAGTGTGAACAGGTTGGTTACAGTGTGAACGGGTTTCAGTGTGAACGGGTTGGTTACAGTGTGAACTGGTTTCAGTGTGAACGGGTTTCAGTGTGAACGGGTTGGTTACAGTGTGAACGGGTTTCAGTGTGAACGGGTTGGTTACAGTGTGAACGGGTTTCAGTGTTAACGGGTTTCAGTGTGAACGGGTTTCGGTGTGAACGGGTTTCTGTGTGAACGGGTTTCTGTGTGAACGGGTTTCTGTGTGAACGGGTTTCTGTGTGAACGGGTTTCAGTGTGAACGGGTTTCAGTGTGAACGGGTTGGTTACAGTGTGAACGGGTTTCAGTGTTAACGGGTTTCAGTGTGAACGGGTTTCAGTGTGAACGGGTTTCAGTGTGAACGGGTTTCTGTGTGAACGGGTTTCAGTGTGAACGGGTTTCTGTGTGAACGGGTTTCTGTGTGAACGGGTTTCTGTGTGAACGGGTTTCTGTGTGAACGGGTTTCGGTGTGAACGGGTTTCGGTGTGAACGGGTTTCGGTGTGAACGGGTTTCGGTGTGAACGGGTTGGTTACGGTGTGAACTGGTTTGAGTGTGAACGGGTTTGAGTGTGAACGGGTTTCAGTGTGAACGGGTTTCGGTGTGAACGGGTTTCGGTGTGAACGGGTTTCGGTGTGAACGGGTTTCGGTGTGAACGGGTTTCAGTGTGAACGGGTTTCAGTGTGAACGGGTTTCAGTGTGAACGGGTTACAGTGTGAACGGGTTACAGTGTGAACGGGTTACAGTGTGAACGGGTTACAGTGTGAACGGGTTACAGTGTGGACACACACCTGGTGCGGGTGAGGTACGTGATGGCGCGGTGGCCGATGTCGCGCCGGTACACAGCATCAGGGAAGCTGATCGCTGCCACGGCTTCATTGGCACAGCGTAAGGCGTTCTGAAGAGTGGGCCGGACCGCGGTCACAGTTAAGACACGCCCACCACTCGTAATAACCCCGCCCCCTTCCTTAAGCACAGTGCCTGCATGGAACACCTGAACACCCATCTCTGACACCCGGGACAAACCTGTAGAAAACAGCAAAGAATTAATTCATTTAACATCAAAACTGCCAAATCAAAGTCAGTCTCTGCGTCTGAATATGCCTACTTATATACTATATAGTGTGGTGCAATAGTACTATAGAGCAGGGGTTTTCAAACTTTTTGCGTGTGTGGACCATTATTTGTAATCAAGAATTTTCGTGGACCACCTCATTATCCAGATAATAAAATAGTCTATGTCTACACACAGTCCTACCTGAATTAATCCGCACCCCTAAATAGGCTTACTAGCACTAAAACTATAACTGGTCATCACATCAGTACGACAGGCTTGTAAAAAGAAAGTTTACAGCACACAACGGCTGCCAAATATTTCATTTATTTATTTAACGTTACTCAAGTGCCCGAGGGCATAATCAGGTTCATTTGAACAACAGGCTTACTTCCATAGCAATGGAGTATGAAATCTATACAGTAATAAGAACACTTGGATATAGTGAACATTTCAAAACCTTTGGCGATTTTAGGGGATTATTAATCTTCAGAGTTTTACAAGTCCTCAAAAAGTAGGCTTGAGTTTGTCCACTTAACAGCACATCTGCAAAACATTTCAGAAACGCGAGATCAAGAAACTAACTGGATTATACACTAATTTATAAACATTTCTTTACCTCTGCCTCTTTTCTCTTCAGAGAACCTGTTGCTATCCACCGATCCATGTTGTGGTTCTAACGGCACTGAACTTGACCATCACGGCCGAGCGCCACTAGCCTATTTTAGTAATCACACTATAACTTGACAATTTAATTAAAATTTTATATCAACATAGGCCTACATATTCTTTTTACTTTTTATGGGAAATTCCTGATAAAATGAAGGTAAAAAAAAATATTATTTTACATTTTATTTTGCTTTTCCACGGACCACTAGTGGTCCACGGACCACAGTTTGGGAATTGCTGCTATAGAGGATCTATGAATGGAAGTGACACTGGTAGATCACATGACAATGACAATGTAGTACACCCAAATAGATTCCTACTATACTAGGCTATATAGAACACACTTTTTTAACTGTCGCAAAGCAAGATTTCAACCAAATTTAGGACCTGCTTTACAGTATGTGATATCGGACGCAGCAAGTGTGATGTAACCACTACAGACGGGTCATGTGACAAGAAAGCACAAAATAAGGGAATGACATCACAGAGAGGATAATGTCTCCTAAAAATGCCAGATGATTTGTGGTATTCAAATTCTTTACTTTTTTTGTTAAGACTGTTAAATCCACTTCAAACAAAAACTATATGTATTAGTTAAATTATAAAAAAAATATTTAACAATATTTAATATAATAACAATATTAAAAAAAAGTAAAATAAAAATGTTTATTACAATATAATATTATTAGAATAATATAATATTATTTTTTAAATGTATTTTTAATAACAATATTTTCTCAAATATTATATTATTAATTTTAATTATTAAGTATAACATAATACAACATCCCAGATTATAAAAAATAGAAATACACTGGTACTCTTATTTTGAAATGTTTATGCTTCACTACTCCCACCTGCTCATTCATAAAAATAAGGGAGATAAAATATGCACTCGTACAACCATCTACTACAACAATGTTTAATACAACAATGTTTCCTGTTTATATTGTAAAATGTTGTAGATGGTTGTAAGAGTGCATATTGTATCTCCCTCATTTTTATGAATGAGCACCTGGAAGCAGCAAAGCACAGACATTTCAAAATAAGAGTCCCATGAAGTTGTTGCTAGTATAATGTGGTACTTTTTCATTTTAAACATGTAAAATTAAGTAAAATTAAATAAAATTAAATAAAAGTCAGGTAACGCACCGGTGATCTCCAGACCCTTCTTATATGAGCCGGGATATCCTCCGCTGGCCATGACCACAGTGATGGCCACACCGTCCTCCCGCCACTGCACTGGACTCGAGCTCAGGTCCGACCGGAGCGTGTTCTTCAACACCTCGTATAAATCAGACTTCAGCAACGGCATCAGGACCTGACAGACACACACACACACATCCAATTCAAGTGGTTATTGATTGATTATTCTTTATGGGTAGGCCTACTATGATATTAGACTACATAGCCTATAATAAAAGAAAATGAATTTCAAACCTGAACCAAACATATTTTTATTCAAAGATCAACAGTCTGTCATTAGTCTTTAGTCTGCCACAGAAAAGTGGCGTGTTTGGGTTCCAGTATACCAGCCATGTCAACGAAATGAATGAATGAAAATTTGCTTATCAATGCATATCTAAATTCGCGCCTACGTATCTTTGTAGAACTTAAAAAAAAGAAACAAAAAAGATGCTGGAGCCAATAAGGACGACTCAACCTCCACGGACAATTTTTAATATTTTATCAGACAATAACTATAAGATTTTTGCTTTAGTATAATTTTCGGGCCAATTAGGACTGGATTCGGGATAACAGCTTAGATTTCGGGACGTCTGGTCACCCTACCCTCTGCTGTTAACACGACTGGATCACTGAGTCTGAATCAGTGATTCTGATTCTTTTGAGTCGGTTCGTTACAATGAATCAGTTGACTGGATTCACAAATCGGACTCTTTTTGTGAGAAAAAGACTAAAAATATTGAAATGCTGTGATCAGATCAGATGGAGTAACTGAAGGAACTGTGCTTCAATATTTTAAGTCAATTCCTAACAACAAGCATCACATGACTTCAAAAGAGTTGTAATGCGTGCACAGGTCATTTGGACTGCAGTTATGATGCTTTATGTCATTTTTTAGGCATATTTATGGAAAAGAGCTGCAAGCCTGCAAGGCATTTATACTAAATAATTTAGCGTTCCCCGAAAGTCACAAGAAAAAAACCCCACTGATGTTGTCTGACTGAATCTCTTTAATTGATTTGTTTACCTGAACACCCTGTCATTAAAATCAACGGTATTATATTTCATACGGTGAGATTTCGCCTCAAGGATCAACAGACAGGAGCAAATCAAACTTCCACAGAGCCAACTGATGCTCACCTGAGATATAACTTGCCAAAAGCATATAAACATGAATAAAATGTGCTATAAATCATCTCACCTGACACTCAGGGTCACCGAAGCGACAGTTGAACTCGAGGACTTTCGGTCCCTGTTTAGTCAACATCAGTCCGGCGTATAAAACACCTGAGGGAGGAAGACGAGCGATGAAGAATGATTGACGGAAAATAACGAAAATATTCTGTTCCAACTCAAGTTTCAATTCTGCTGAACGACTTCAGAAGACATGAAATACAGCGCATGACACGTCCCTCTTTATTATAATTACATGGAAAGTCTTCAAAATATCTTCTTTTTATGCTTAAAGGGATAGTTCACCCAAAAATGAAGATTCCTGTCAGTAATTACTCTCCCTCATGTTGTTCAACCCCGTAAGACCTTCGTTCATCTTCGGGACACAAATTAAGATATTTGTGATTAAATCTGAGAGCTGGATCACTCCTCCATAGGCTTCTAAGGGATTGAAACTTGTTCCCCGAAAAGTTATTAAAGACATCGTTAAAATAGTCCAAGTGACTACAGTGGCTCAATCTTAAGTTTATCAAGCGACGAGAATACTTTTTGTGCGCAAAAAACAAACAAAAATAACGACTTTATTTCAACTATTCATTTCCTTCTCAACTATTCCTTCCTTCTATAAAGTCATTATTTTTGTTTTTTTGCGCACAAAAAGTATTCTCGTCGCTTGATAAACTTAAGATTGAGCCACTGTAGTCACTTAAAAATAAATAAAGTAGAAAATAATTTCGTGCAAATAATGCACAACAATCTATTTCCATTAAAAATATAAATCAATTAAAAATACTATTTGGCCAGTGGAAAAGATTGAGAATAACTTTCTGAAATGTAGCCTATTTAACACTATTTGATTTATTTATTCAAAAACAAGGAAAGGATAGGCTACTAAATTATTTTTATTAATGTAATGTGACGGCACATCCGTATTTAATATTTTCCTAATGTCTTGTAGGCCTACCGTTAAACATGTTATCACGTGGATGAATATGCATATGCAAATAATATGCAGATGAGGATATGCATAGTAAATGAGGCTCCATATATGGTTGTTTCGGGGAGGAGACGCATGTGCGCACAATCTTCCACTGATGGGATTTATAAAGTGAATTCTGCGCAGGTTCTGGCAGACACACGATGTTATAAGTCTAAATATTTTTTTGCGTACGCCATTTTTGGCTTTCGGGCGCACGTACACTTTTAGTAAGGACTTTCTTTTCATCGACAACACCGCTGACACAGGTAAATACACGCGCTAGAAGAGTTTTTGTTTTGTTGTTTTAAAAGACCACGCCGAAAATACACACACACATTCTGGTGCCGCTTCGGATGCCACGATGCCATCAAGCGGTATCTCTGGTCGTAATCAGTCCTTCACTGACCAATCAGCGTTCATTAGCAGAATGCTAGCGTGTAATGGGCAACAACAACTCAATCTGTAAGAAATCGAAAGGACATAAGTACTCGTTCATTCAACTTTCGACCTATAACCCATGTTGAACTTGCAAAACCTACAATCAAATCTGAGATTTCTCAACGGCAATCGGGTTAAAGAGACACATTTAGCCGTCTAGCTCCATAGACTCCCATTCATTTTGCACTCAGGGCGATCGCCCCCCAGTGGAACTCTGGTGGAACTACAACCAAAATTCGGTACAATAGGACTTAATAGGGAGTGAACAGGCTCTCCGTAGACGGGCTTTGACTGTATTCTAAAATGATCTGATATTAACTTTAGCATGACACGTTGAGGTACCATCGTAGTAGTTTTGAGCTTAACACATAACGTAACGCCTAAATGTGCGTAACTAACGTAAATCAAGCAAGCTAGTATGCATAGGCCACGAAGTGTGGGCGAAATAACAGATTAGCGGACCGGAGGGAATAATATGGCATTTTTTCCAGAAAATTTCAGGTGAACAGGTGAAACTCGAAAAATTAGACAACCGTGCAAAAGTTCATGTATTTCAGTAATTCAAATTAAAAGGTGAAACTAATATATTTAGTATATATAACTATATACATATGCATGATTATACTTTTCAGAGGGCCGACATTTCTGTATTTAAAATCCTTTTTTTTATTGATTTCATGTCATATTCTTATTATCTGAGATTTTGAATTTGGGGTTTTTCATAAGCTGTAAGCCATAATCATCAAAATTATAACTTTCGCAAGATATTCTAATTTTTTGAGTTTGACCTGTATGTATGTTTATTTTCAAAAACTTTCCAGGGCCTTGAATTATTTTCCTCTTCAGATTCACAAACTGTCAAGGACCCGTGGGAACCCTGTATTAGTCAGTCTGTAACTCACCCACATACGGCGTTCCCTCGTCTCTCATGCCGTCCACAGTTTTCTGCAGAACGGATCTCTTGATCTCCTGCAGCTCCTTCTCCGACACCTTCACACACATTCAACAACTCCATAAACACATATAAAAAAATGAAAATATAATATATTTAATACAGGTATCCAAGATAAAAATAAGACCGAACTGCACGATTCTGGATAGATTGAGAATCTTTTTTTTTTTTTTTTTTTCAAACCGAGATCATGATTCTGATCAGACAACTAAATGAAATTACATGTAATTTACCAGAGGTTCGGAAAAAATGTATATTCAAAAATGATTTAATTCATTTGAATGAATTAAACAAAATCGGTTTGAGTGAATGATTCAATGATTCATTACTGGATGAATCAGCATTTTTGAACAAATCACTTGAGCAAATGATTCAATGACTCACTCATAAATACTTGTTTCATTACTGGATGAATCAGCTTTTTTTTTGTTTTGAACATTTTTTACAGTCACTTCTCGCCTCCTACTGGTGTAACAGTGTAATTGATACAATCGTTATTTAAAGCGTCAAGTTACTTTCAAAAGGTGATTTGCTCCATCGCTACCGTAGACATCAGTGTTTATATTTCAACTCTAAACTTTTATCCCAGTACTTCTGTGATCATTTGAATTAATGCAATGGAAATTGTGATAGAGTAGTTGTTTTTGAATTCATCTTAAAACTGCTCTTTCTGTGTCAGTGGTACTGCAGATTCCCAGTCTGTCAGTAACGCTCGGTTTACTTCCTGTCTCTATGAAGCCCCTCCTTCTGAAAAGCACACTGTGCTCTGATTGGTCGGCTGGATCAGTGTGTTGTGATTGGTCGAGCGCTTCGAGTGTGTTTGGGAAATGTCCCGCCCCTTCCCATAACCACCAGTTTAACACACTACTAACTAACTCAACCAGGCCCCGCCCCTTTATTCTGCGTATGAATTATTATAATGAGGAATATTGTGACGTGTTCGTCCCGGAAGAAACTCAAGACTACAATGGAGGCGTTTCAGGAGTTCAGAAACACTGACACTGTGTTTACATGCACAACTTTTATTTCAATCGGACTGAATTCATTCTGATTGATGTAGTGTTTACATGAACGCAAAACATGTGATCGGGTTGATGTGTGCGTTTATGTCACAAGCTTCAAATCGGGATATATTTTTTGACATGCGCACACTGCACAAATATAAAGTTTCCCGCTGTTTGCGCATAATAACCATTCTCCTACATTGGTTCTTTATTTGTTTTAAACAGCAAGCTTAATATATATATATACAGGTCCTTCTCAAAAAATTAGCATATTGTGATAAAGTTCATTATTTTTCATAATGCAATGATAAAGATTTAACTTTCATATATTTTAGATTCATTGCACACAAACTGAAATATTTCAGGTCTTATATTGTTTTAATACTGATGATTTTGACATACAGCTCATGAAAACCCAAAATTCCTGTCTCAAAAAATTAGCATATCATGAAAAGGTTCTCTAAACGAGCTATTAACCTAATCATCTGAATCAACCAATTAACTCTAAACACCTGCAAAAGATTCCTGAGGCTTTTAAAAACTCCCAGCCTGTTTCATTACTCAAAACCGCAATCATGGGTAAGACTGCCGACCTGACTGCTGTCCAGAAGGCCATCATTGACACCCTCAAGCAAGAGGGTAAGACACAGAAAGAAATTTCTGAACAAATAGGCTGTTCCCAGAGTGCTGTATCAAGGCACCTCAGTGGGAAGTCTGTGGGAAGGAAAAAGTGTGGCAAAAAACGCTGCACAACGAGAAGAGGTGACCGGACCCTGAGGAAGATTGTGGAGAAGGACCGATTCCAGACCTTGGGGACCTGCGGAAGCAGTGGACTGAGTCTGGAGTAGAAACATCCAGAGCCACCGTGCACAGGCGTGTGCAGGAAATGGGCTACAGGTGCCGCATTCCCCAGGTCAAGCCACTTTTGAACCAGAAACAGCGGCAGAAGCGCCTGACCTGGGCTACAGAGAAGCAGCACTGGACTGTTGCTCAGTTTTGCATGTCATTCGGAAATCAAGGTGCCAGAGTCTGGAGGAAGACTGGGGAGAAGGAAATGCCAAAATGCCTGAAGTCCAGTGTCAAGTACCCACAGTCAGTGATGGTCTGGGGTGCCATGTCAGCTGCTGGTGTTGGTCCACTGTGTTTTATCAAGGGCAGGGTCAATGCAGCTAGCTATCAGGAGATTTTGGAGCACTTCATGCTTCCACCTGCTGAAAAGCTTTATGGAGATGAAGATTTCATTTTTCAGCACGACCTGGCACCTGCTCACAGTGCCAAAACCACTGGTAAATGGTTTACTGACCATGGTATTACTGTGCTCAATTAGCCTGCCAACTCTCCTGACCTGAACCCCATAGAGAATCTGTGGGATATTGTGAAGAGAAAGTTGAGAGACGCAAGACCCAACACTCTGGATGAGCTTAGGGCCGCTATCGAAGCATCCTGGGCCTCCATAACACCTTAGCAGTGCCACAGGCTGATTGCCTCCATGTCACGCCGCATTGAAGCAGTCATTTCTGCAAAAGGATTCCCGACCAAGTATTGACTATTGAGTGCATAACTGAACATAATTATTTGAAGGTTGACTTTTTTTTTTTTGTATTAAAAACACTTCTTTTATTGGTCGGATGAAATATGCAAATTTTTTGAGACCGGAATTTTGGGTTTTCATGAGCTGTATGCCAAAATCATCAGTTTTAAAACAATAAAAGACCTGAAATATTTCAGTTGGTGTGCAATGAATCTAAAATATATGAAAGTTTAATTTTTATCATTACATTATGGAAAATAATGAACTTTATCACAATATGCTAATTTTTTGAGAAGGACCTGTATATATATCGTCGCTGTCCGATGAAAACCGCGCATGTCCATTTTGCCGATTTTTAGATTTTTCGACGGATAGAATGTCCAGGTTCATTTCCGTATACAGTATGCGTCACATTATCTAAATGACCAATAAAAGTTGTGAAATCATGTCATCTGATTTTCACGTATATCCATTTGGTGTCAAAGCTGTCAATCACGCCACATATCTCCCGCCCTGTGGAGGCATCTCGCCGGTCTCGTGAAGTTTCATCTTAAGCGTCTCTGGAAGCTCAGCATTGGATAGCCGAATAACACTGTGAGGTAAAGTATCAGCAAACGTTATTGGACTGTGCAAACAAAGTATCAGTCTAGCATTGCCATGTCAGTGTATTGATTCATTGTCCCTTCATAGTTTGCAAGAGACATTTAATAAACTGAGCGTATTTAATAAACTGAGACGTAGGCTATTTAATAAACTGAGCGTAGCCTATTCATCTGTCAATATGAAACGCGACTTGGCCATTCTAATTAATGATCGGAAGAACGCGTATCGACCACCGTTACTGTAAAATATGCATTTAAAATCGATTTTGGTCAAATGTGGATTATATCATTACACTGGCAAGAATATGGTTACATTTAAAGATGCCGTACCAAGTATGCAACGCTACGTTCAACTTCCTGAAAAGTAACCATTTTGGACATACGTGAGTTTCATCGGGCAGCGACGATATATATATATATATTATGATCATATGAACCCTTGTGCCGCTGCTTATATTTATCATGCAGTAATAAATATATTTGCGTTATTGCAGATCTCAACCTGAGAACTTCCAGAGGTGCGGTCCAGAGCTGTGGCCGCAGCATGGGCCTAGCAGTGGTCGGCGAGCGAGCTCTCTGGCTGGGGCTGTCAGACAAGGAAAAAGCAGACTTCTTGGAGCCCAAAGCCCTTTTCGGGGCTTCGGTCACTGCTATGCGACAACGGTGTGATCTGAAGAAGCAAGAGGGTGAGGCTTTCCAAACTTGCCTCCCTCGCAGATCCGCCGCTAGGGTTTCTCAACCACCACGGTCCAGGTTTGAAGCCCCCCAGAGCGGTGGTCGGTCAGACTTCAGAGGCCCTAGACCTTCTCAGCCTCAGCAGGCTGAGCCACAGTCTAAGCCAGCTCAGCCGAGGGGAAAACCTTCCTTTGCAGCGGCTGCAGCCAGATGCTGACCAGCAAACCCTCAGGGAGGGAAGAAACGGCGAGCAACCTAATATTTTGTTATATTCAGGACAAAGGGATGAGCAACAGCACTCACGGAGTATCTGTTGTTATCCTCCCTCAAAGAGAGCGGTCATTTTCTCCCTCTCCCGCCAAGAGAAGGCGTTGGACACGGGAATTGTTCGTTGGAAAAAGTTATCCAATGACCAGTTCAGTTGTGAAGTTTGCACCAGTTCCCCCAGTGCCTCAAGAGAAGTTACGCTCCCTCCACCCACGGGGTTACAAAAGAGGGCAGAGGGCTGTTTTCTAAAAGACATAAGTTCCCTGTGCATCCAGGCAGTGGGCCGAGGGCACAGCAATGTTTGAAAAGAAAAACGCACACAAAAACAAAATTGTCCAGATCCGAGCTGCAGTCCCCAGCTCCACCGCTAGATGGCGCCGCCGCGTCACTAGTGGACGAGAGCTGCTGCGGTCCGCTCGCTGCTCATGCAGAGAGCTGGCGCGCATGCGCAGTACACCCCTGGGTTTTATCCACAATAAGACGGGGTTATCATCTGCAATTTGCTGTGAAACCTCCACTTTTCAACAGTGTGTTAATGTCAGCAGCAGAAGGGGAGTCAGCTCAGATTGTAGAGGAAGAAATAACCTCTTTATTGAGCAAAAGAGCTATTCGAGTTGTGCCGCCGGAGGACAGCCGTCAGTCCCATTCTGGATTTACGGAACCTCAAACAACTCAAAATACAATTTCAAAATGTTGACCTTAAAGACATTATCTCAAATTATTCATCCCAAGGACTGGCTTACGTCAGTAGATCTGAAGGATGCATATTTTCACATAAGCGTCTACCCGGCACACCGAAAATTTCTCAGGTTTGCCTATCGGGACACAGCCTACGAGTTTTTGACAGTCCCGTTCGGTTTGGTTTTAGCTCCAAGGGTTTTCAGCAAATGTGTGGAAGCAGCGCTCACACCGCTGAGAGGAATGGGTCTGAGATGGCGCTTTTCCAATGCATGGTACGGTACGGCTCGGCACGGCTCACTTGTGGCGCTTTTCCACTGCATGGTACGGTACTGTACGGCTCGCTTCGGCTAACTTTAAATGGTACCACCTCTGTTGAGGTTCCAAGCGTACCGTACCGATACTAAAATGTGACGTGGAAGCACTGTAGATCACTGATTGGTCAGACAGACAGACAATCGTCACTACCAGCGTCATTGTATTTGCGAGACATCAAACCCGCTAGATTTAAATAGCCAGTAACAGCCACCGCTGTAGCACCCGTTTTAAAACTACTTGCTTCACTTGCTTGAAGAAAAAAAAATTCCAAAAAATAAATGGCTGAATCGTGGTCAGTGGACGAGAAGCGCAGACGTTCCTCTTGTTAGTTGCCGAGGAGCGGATAAACTATAACGATCAGTCATAATCCCACCCACTTGAAGCGGTACTAACTGCAGTGGAAAAGCAACCGAGCTAAAGCGAACCGAGCCGTGCCGCACCGCGCCGAGTTGTACCACGCAGTGGAAAAGCGAAGCGAGCCGAACCGTGCCACGCCGAACCGTACTGAGCCGTACCGAGCCGTACCATCCAGTGGAAAAGCGCCAAGAGTGTCAGCATATTTGGACGATCTGCTGCTCATTTGTGTCTCTGTGTCTCATTTGGAGAGCTTAGGCTTCAAGATAAAAAAGACAAAAAGCTGTTTGGTGCCCACACAAGAGATAATTTACCTGGGTCTCAGACTGAACTCGGACCTCTATCAAGCTTTTCTGTCCGAGGAGCGCATCAGCGGCCTCATTTATAAAACTGTGCGTAGGATCCTTACTAAAAGTGTACGTGCGCCAGAAAGCCAAAAATGGCATATGCAAAAAAATTCAGACTTATAAAACCGTGCGTACGCCAGAACCTGCGCAGAATTCACTTTATAAATCCCAGTCAGCGGAAGATTGTGCGCACATGCGTCTCCTCCCCGAAACAACCATATATGGAGCCTCGTTTACTATGCATATCCTCATCTGCATATGATTATTCATCCACGTGATAACATGTTTAACGGTTCAAGACATTAGGAAAATATGAAATGCGGATGTGCTGTCACATTAGTTACATTAATAAAAATCATTTAGTAGCCTATCCTTGCCTTGTTTTTGAATAAATAAATCAAATAGTGTAAAATACATTTCGGAGAAAGTTTTTCTCAATCTTTTCAACTGGCCAAGGAGTATTTTTAATTGATTTATGTTTTTAATGGAAACAGATAGACCTTGTTGTGAATTATTTGCACAAAACTATTTTCTCAGACAATCTGCTATTATCACGATAAGCAATTATCTCTGTAGTTAAACATTAAAACACAGCATGCCAGAGAAAAAGTGTTAGAAATATTTGTTGTGGATGCAATGCTTTCGATTTATTGAATATAAAAAATGTTGTAACTTCTCAGTAATTATTTCATGTAATTATGTAATCTAAATGTTTACATCAGAAGTAAAACAAAGTTTAAATAATTATTTTATTTATTTAAACTGTTATTGTGAACATGCACTGTATTTATGATTAGGACTTATAATGAAGATTTACGGTTTATATGCGTCAGTTTCACTAAACGGCCCAACGTACTCGCTGGCGCGGACATTTAAGAAGGGATGGATGTTTGCTTCATGTGAAAAGCTTGGTGAGTGAAATTATATTTGTTTTATCTTTCTGTATATGTATAATTTTCTTTAGATTTTCTGTCTAAAAGTGACCAAAAAGACATGTAACTCCAGCTCACCATCGGTGTCGCCAAACGCTCCATCTCCAAAATGTTCGTACGCATGGGTCAGAGTTTGTGTGCAGGTGCGCAAATTTTCCCGTCAACTTTGTTTTTATAAATCACAACTTGTGCGTCGGAAGTGGCATACGCCTCTTTCAGGGCCTGTTTTGTGCGTAAGCAATGGTTATAAATGAGGACCCAGGTCAATTCGCGGCTGTCTTTCCCTTTTTCAGAAAGGAAACAGAGTTTCATTCAGACTGTGTTTACGTCTTCTGGGGCTGATGGCATCGACAGTTTCTGTCATACCACTGGGACTGTTGCGAATGAGGGAGTTTCAGCACTGGACGGCGGCGCAGGGCTTGTGTCCAAAACGCCACCTCAACCTGCATGCGCGCTCTCCGTCAGTGGAGAGATTGTGTTTTTCTCGAGTCAGGGACTCCGACTCGAGAAAGGTGGTTACAACGGATGCGTCGCTCACAGGTTGGGGTGCAGTGTGCGAGGGCAGGATAGCGAAGGGGAAATGGCCCGTCTCGCTACAAAACGCACACATAAACTTCCTGGAACTGTTAACAGTGTTTCTGGCACTGAAACATTTTGTGCGGTTCCTAAGGAACCACCACATTCTGATCAGATCAGACAACACAACGGCGGTGGCATACATAAATCGCCAGGGAAGCACACGTTCAGGGGCGTCGCACCCGTGGGGGATGTGGGTGTTTTAACACACACACTTTTCCCGGTGAGAGGGTTCAACACCTACACTTTTTCTGCAGTTTTGCACAAAACGCCTTACTACAGTCGCTCTCGTTCAGTCGTTTCTCTGGCCGCTCTGTGTCTGCGCTCGCTGCGTCTCCTCTCAAACATGACACCGGCTTTGAGTGTGACCGGCTGATGATTGGCTGTTCTGCCTTAAGTCCCGCCTCTCTTGGTGTGTTAGATTTATCGGTCAGCTCGTGCTGAGGAGGCGGGAACATATGGTTATTTACATCTCCCTTTTCCAAGTACTTTGAATGAGTGTTTATGCTTTCGAGGTTTTTAAATAAGTTTGATATGTGTTTAGGAAGATGTTATGTTTATGTTTTGATTACATGTCGAGTGTTTTAAGTATTATATTTCGTTTTTTAGACTAAACCGCACAAGACTTAGGCATTCTGTTTGTGCTGCGTGATTTAAAGAAAAGTGTGCACTTTGCTCACACTTTTCTACAAAATAAAAGCTCAAGGGTTTATTTCTTACAAGAGAAGAAATTAGGACAAAAGTATTGTAATTTTCCTATTCTATAGCGTAATATAAAATATACTTTTGAAATATTAATTTTCATTTATACAGTAGCATACATTTATAGGCTATATGGATTTTCCATCATAGGATTAATTATATAAATCATTATATTATTATAATAAATGTTTGGCATTCTAAAACACCCGTAATAATGTAATGTAGACGGAGACTCTATATCATAACTAAAAAGATGTTTGAGCCCTCTTTAGGTACAAGTCAATGTTTTTTCTTTGTTCAATGTGCACAGGTCATGGGTTGAACCCGGTTGAAGCTCTTAATTTTGAGCTCTCAAAGTGCATCAGATTGAGCGTTTAACCTTAAAATATACAACAAAAAAAAAAATTGCGGGGGAGCATGCCCCCGAACCCCCCATAAAGAGACAGAGGTCCACACAACATAGTTTTACAAAATCCAGTGGGAAAGAACGATCATTTATAAATTGTTCCCCAGCATATACAACAAAGTTCCTTTTAAGCTTTTTAGTCATTAATAGCTGTTAATGCCAACATTTAAATGTCACATCCATCCCCCGCACTTTTGAAAAGCTTGCTACACCCCTGCACACGTTCCCATGTGCTTCACAGCCTGGCACGGAAACTAATCGTATGGGGCGTGAAGCATTTTCATTCACTACGGGCAACCCATGTCCCGGGAATAATGAATCTGGGGCGGATCTCCTGTCCAGAGGAAATCCTCTGTATAGAGAATGGACTCTCCACCCTCAGGTAGTGAGCCAGTTGTGGGAGAGGTTCGGCCGAGCTGCCGTAGATCTCTTCGCCTCGCACGAAAACACTCAGTGTCCTCTATTCTTCTCTCTGGCGAGAGACGGTGCGCCTATGGGTGTGGATGCTCTGGCGCACCCGTGGCCAAACGCACTACTGTACGCATTTCCTCCACTGAGTCTGATATTTCCAACTCTAAAAAGGGTAAGAGAGTACGGTTACTCAGTCATAATGATTGCCCCGAACTGGCCAGGGAAGTTGTGGTTGACGGAGATAATTCAACTCCTTTGCGACCAGCCTTGGCCTCTCCCGTTGCGCAGGGACCTTCTCTCACAAGCGCGCGGGGAGATTTTTCACCCAGCCCCAGACAAAGTGGCTCTTTGGGCCTGGCCCGTGAGAGGTTAAACTTGAGTGTGAAGGGTTTACCTCCAAGGGTGATTGAAACAATTCAGAACGCACAAGCAGCTTCAACGTGCTCTGCATATGATCGGAAATGGACTATGTTTGAGCGATGGTGCGCACACAGACACATCGTTCCTTTTCTCTGTTCTGTCACGGATGTGTTATGTTTTCTGCTGGAACTTTTGGATAAGGGCAGAGCTTTTTCAACTGTTAAGGTTTATCTTGCCGCAATTTCTGCGTGTCGTGGGGATTGACGGAAACACTATAGGTCAACACCCGCTTGTATGCAGGTTTATGAGAGTGGGATCTGTCTGTGGTGCTTAACGCACTATCTCAGCCGCCTTTTAAGCCTATAGAGAGTGTTAAATTAAAGCTCCTTTCGCTAAAGGCTCCTTATTAGTGGCTCTTTCAACCGCAAAACGGGTTAGTGAACTTCACGCATTATCGGTTCATAACTCTTGTATGCGTTTCGCTATGGATTACTCGAGAGTAACTCTCAAAACGAATCCAGCGTTTGTGCCTAAAGTTAGCGAGTCAGCTCTCGCTTATAAACAGGTGGATTTACTGGCATTCCATCCGCAGCCTTTTTCCTCGTCAGAGGATGCACGGCTTCATTGCTTGTGCCCTGTCCGTGCTTTGCATCACTATGTGGAGAGAACGAAAGCACTAAGGAAGAGTAATCAGTTATTTGTTTCATGGTCTGATTCTCATAAAGGGAAACCTATTTCGCGTCAGTGCCTATAGTGGAAGCTATTATATTAGGTTATAATAGCATGGGTCTCTGTCCTCCGGAAGGGCTGAGGGCTCATTCTATCAGAGGTTTGGCTACCTCATGGGCACTGTTTAAGGGCGTTTCAGTTCAGGACATATGTGCAGCAGCAAGTTGGGCTTCGCCTCACACATTTGTCCGATTTTATAGACTGGATGTCACTGAGCCATCACTGGCTCATTCCGTCCTAAGTGTGTAAAAAAAAAAAACACGTTGGGGTGTGTTTATGTTACATACATCACTGAGTTGGGTGAAATGCCTGCTTCGGACAGCATATCTGCAAAACTGCAATAGTTGTCTATATCCCATAGTGAGATACCAACCGAATGTTTGAAAGAGAACTTTAGGTTACTTACGTAACCCCGGTTCTCTGATAACATGAGTGAGGTATCTCACCACACTTCCCTCCTTGCAGTGCACGGAGAAGTGATATGCAGAGAATGAAGTAGGGACCACCCGGCAGTGGTTTATATTAGGGAGGTGGGACTCCCGCATCACTGTCGTGATTGGTCTGTCAACTGACAGACGTGGTGTGATTGGTGCTTCCAGGATCAGTCACGCCCAGAGGCGTTCCCATAGTGAGATACCAAGCGAATGTTATCAGAGAACCAGGGTTACGCAAGTAACCTAAAGATCCAAATTGTCATCATTCAGGCATAAGATCTCATGGGTGTTTGAATGGAGACTGTGATCTTTTAAAGATTAATCGCGCGCTGTAGAACGAGATGTTGACCTGTGGCGTCGGGCAGTACGCGCCCATGCCGCCCGTGTTCGGCCCCTCGTCTCCATCCATCAGACGCTTGTGATCTTGAGCTGGCGGCATCGGTGACACTGTGACGCCATCGCTGAAACACAAACACTAAGAACAGACAACACGATTAGCATGATCTGATCACCTCATTAACACCAGGGCTTAAAGGGATAGTTCACCCAAAAATGAAAATTATTCAATGATTTCTCACCCTGAACTCATCCTAGGTGTATATGACTTTCTTCTTTCAGACGAATACAATCAGAGTTATATTTAAAAACGGCCTGGCTCTTCCAAGCTTTATAATGGCAGTGAAAGGCCGTTTCTGTTTTGAAGTCCATAAAAGTGCATCATATCCATGATAAAAGTGCATTTATCCATCATAAAAGTGCATCTGTCCATCATAAAAGTGCATCTATCCATGATAAAAATGCATTTATCCATCATAAAAGTGCATCATATCCATGATAAAAGTGCATTTATCCATCATAAAAGTGCATCTGTCCATCATAAGTGCATCTGTCAATCATAAAAGTGCATCTGTCAATCATAAAAGTGCATCTGTCAATCATAAAAGTGCATCTATCCATGATAAAAGTGCATCTATCCATGATAAAAGTGCATCTGTCCATGATAAAAGTGCATCTGTCCATCATAAAAGTGCATCTGTCAATCATAAAAGTGCATTTATCCATCCTAAAAGTGCATTTATCCATGATAAAAGTGCATTTATCCATGATAAAAGTGCATCTATCCATGATAAAAGTGCATCTATCCATGATAAAAGTGCATCTATCCATGATAAAAGTGCATCTGTCAATCATAAAAGTGCATCTATCCATCATAAAAGTGCATCTGTCAATCATAAAAGTGCATCTGTCAATCATAAAAGTGCATCTATCAATCATAAAAGTGCATCTATCCATCATAAAAGTGCAGGGCGATTCCACAGTTTAGGTCTAACTGCAAGGACAACAGCCTGCTAAATCAATCTTCATGGAGAAAGCCATTGTCCTCAGGTTAACATCCTGAGAAATCCTGGGGTACAGCTGTGTGAAAGGCAGGATAAATCTGGCAATGGTAAACTAGTAAACTTTGATCAAAGTTGAGTTGATGTCAAATTTAACGTATGTAACATGGACGGAAAAACAGTGTAAGTTCAAGCAGAAAGTGTACTTAATCTAATTCAGTTTAATAAAATTCTGGTTGAATCCCAGTTCATGTTTTGCTTTGTTCCTAATTTGGTATAGTTATGAGTCATGCGTTGTGTATGGTTCACAAAACTGTTAATAGGACATCCATTGTGGCAGGGTGGCCATCTAATATTATCTGTTCTATAAACTTAAAGGTGCATTTTGAGTCTGGTATGTTCATTAACTGAAAGCCAGCAAAATAACTAACAAATACCACAGGTATATTTTTCAAATTTATTTGCCAAATGTAGAAGACAAAGGAACTCCTACAAGTGTGCTAAGTTATAACGTGTGTAACGTGGACGGAAAAAATTAAACAATCCTGCAAGATTGCCTCTGTAACACAAAATAATACCATTTCATGAAAACTGGCAAAGAATAGAACAAGTTCATAACACATTAAAATAACCTGTTATCAAACTATCAAATTTAAAGATCGTACAGATTGTGTTAACGCACTATTAACGTGTTAACTTCGTCAGCCTAAGCTATATTCTTATGAACATTGGACAGAAAAAAAAATTATAAAAAAAAACAAAAACAGAAAAATGTCAATGACGATGTTGAATTTCATGAAGAGCTTATTGAGTCAAAAATACGCCGAAAACAACGTTGGAAGTTGGACAGACTGAAAATTTCCGTCTAATTTACGAACAAGATGTGCAGAATCTGTCAAAATGTATAAAACCACCATTCATGCATGATCTTTCACGGAGAACGACGCTTTCGATCCGAAACCACTCGCAATCATCCGACTTGCTCACTCTTTTATCCTTTCTCACCACAATGATCCTATTTAATGTTTACTTAACAAAAGTTTACCACGTTCGTAACATTTTAACGTTCGTAAACTTTTGGACAGAATCCACAAACTTACCCACATTCGTTGAAATCCGTGAAATCCTTTTAACTCTTCCTCCCACGCGAGCGACCGTGACCTAGACAATCTTATTTCTGACATGAGAACCGTTGAGACATTAGGAGATGGAAATTCAGCGTCAGAATAAAATGTTCGAGCGTTATGATTTTTTGACAGAAAATCTCGGCCCCTGTTTCGTCCCGACTTATTAACAGTTTATCATGTAGCAACGCATATGAGAATTTAACCCACACAATATGTTTTTATCGTTATGCTACTGATAGAATTACATGGAAAATTTATATCTCCGCTTCCTTTAGAATCATATTTTAACGTGCGTAACTGCTTGGACAGAAAGTGTAACGAACGTTAGTAAATGTTTCCATTGCATCGTGGTGGATTAAGGGAATTATACTTTCAGTGTTAGTAGTAGTATTTTGTAGAAGACGCACCAAAATAAATGTTATGCGCCAAAATTCAGGATTTTATTAAAGGAAATGAAAGAAATGACTTAGGAAAAATCCAGATGCACTGAATGTCCCACCCTGACATCCGCAATTTCTGGGTACGGAAATAAAATAAAGTCTCATTACACGATAATGCCAAGGCTTAGTGGGATAAAAGTAACTTTATTATTTCTTACATTTATCTTTAACAAAATGGTGAACTAAAAATAAAAAAATGACAACAACTGGGTATTATTCAATATATATTGTTCATCACACACCTTGTGGACAGAAACTGTGGAATCGCCCTGCATCTATCCATCATAAAAGTGCATCTATCCATCATAAAAGTGCATCTATCCATGATAAAAGTGCATCTATCCATCATAAAAGTGCATCTGTCATCATAAAAGTGCATCTGTCAATCATAAAAGTGCATCTATCCATGATAAAAAGTGCATCTATCCATCATAAAAGTGCATCTATCATCATAAAAGTGCATCTATCATCATAAAAGTGCATCTATCCATGATAAAAGTGCATCTATCCATCATAAAAGTGCATCTATCCATGATAAAAGTGCATCTATCCATCATAAAAGTGCATCTGTCATCATAAAAGTGCATCTGTCAATCATAAAAGTGCATCTATCCATGATAAAAAGTGCATCTATCCATCATAAAAGTGCATCTATCATCATAAAAGTGCATCTATCATCATAAAAGTGCATCTATCCATGATAAAAGTGCATCTATCCATCATAAAAGTGCATCTATCCATGATAAAAGTGCATCTATCCATCATAAAAGTGCATCTATCATCATAAAAGTGCATCTATCATCATAAAAGTGCATCTGTCAATCATAAAAGTGCATCTATCCATGATAAAAAGTGCATCTATCCATCATAAAAGTGCATCTATCATCATAAAAGTGCATCTATCATCATAAAAGTGCATCTATCATCATAAAAGTGCATCTGTCAATCATAAAAGTGCATCTATCCATCATAAAAGTGCATCTATCATCATAAAAGTGCATCTATCATCATAAAAGTGCATCTGTCAATCATAAAAGTGCATCTATCCATCATAAAAAGTGCATCTATCCATCATAAAAGTGCATCTATCATCATAAAAGTGCATCTATCATCATAAAAGTGCATCTATCATCATAAAAAGTGCATCTATCCATCATAAAAAGTGCATCTATCCATCATAAAAGTGCATCTATCATCATAAAAGTGCATCTGTCAATCATAAAAGTGCATCTATCCATGATAAAAAGTGCATCTATCCATCATAAAAAGTGCATCTATCCATGATAAAAGTGCATCTGTCCATCATAAAAGTGTTCCACGTGTCTCCGGGGGGTTAATAAAGGCTTTCTGAAGTGAAGTGATGCGTTCTAATATTTAAAAATATCCATATTTAAAACTTTATCGATTAAAATAACTAGCTTCCGTCAGACGGTCGTACGCAACGATTTATACCGAAAGAAAAACACTTGAACTTGACGCACAACGTAATGACGGCAACTGACACCTCTCGTGGTTCAAACAAATCATTATGGGCTAATTTTTATTTCTGGGTGAACTATCCCTTTAAACAGGAAGTACTTACAGACACTTCCTCTCCTTCCAGCAACTCCTCCACAACCACAGTCTCACCAGCAGAACCAAACGCCTTGTCCTGAAACGTCAAGAAGTTAACACTTTACGCATTTAATTAGTCAAATAATGTAACAAAAGATACTATTTCAAATAAATACTGTTCTTTTGAACTTTATATTCATCAAAGAATCCTGAAAAATAAAATGCATCAGTTTCCACAAAAATATGAAACTGTTTTCAACATTGATAATTATCAGAAATATTTCTTGAGCATCAAATTATCATATTAGAATGATTTCTGAAGGATCATGTGATCAAATTCAGCTTTAATCACAGGAATAAATTGCACTTTACTATATATTCACATAGAAAACAGCTGCTTTAAATTAATAATATTTCATTATTTATTGCATTTTTCAAAAACATTAAATATCTAATCAAGCCAAAAATGCATAACATTTATATACACGAAATTGTTACTTATATTCTACACATTCTGTCACTTTAGATCTGTACATTTAAAGATTTACACAGCAGTAAATTCTAATGCATGATTTTGATTTGACTAAAATCCTCACACTATTTTCGACCAGCTCACGTTTTGAATCAGGGAATTATTGTGAAATAACTGTGAAACATCCAAGGACACACTTCATTCAGAGACAAACAGATCCTGTGCCAATATATAATCATCAGACTGACCTTCATGATGTCCAGAACCGCCTGACAGGCTTCGTCTTTATCGCGAGCGACTACAACACCCTTTCCAGCAGCCAAACCGCTAGCCTTCACAACCAGAGCGGGAAACTCCGCGCTGAACACACACACACAACACACACCATCTCTACTGAACTTTACAAGAGTGTGATGTAATGTTTTTAGATGCATCTTAAAGCCAGCATGAAATCAAAATGTCAAAAATTCCTTATTTTTTAATGGAATCATGCTAACGCGATTAACATGTTACTAGCATCATGCTAACGCGATTAACATGTTACTAGCATCATGCTAACGCGATTAACATGTTACTAGCATCATGCTAACGCGATTAACATGTTATTAACAACAAACTAACCATGTTAATAATGATAAACATAAGCATCTTGATTAAAACATGTTAGCAACATGCTAATTGTGTTAACATCATGCTAACAACATGTTTATCATGTTAACGTAATGCAAGCAAATGCTAATTTAGTTAACATCATGTTAACAAGCTAATCTTGTTAACATCTTGTTAAAAACAAGATAACTACATGTTAATTTGGTTACCATAACGCTAATCATATTAGCAACATGCTAATTGTGTTAACATCATGCTTGTAACAAGCAAACATTTTAACACCATGCAAGAAACATGCTAATCGTGTGCTATTTATATTAGTATCATGCTAATTAACATATTCCTAAAACATGATAACATGTTAAGGTAACGTCATGTAAATCATGTTAGCATCATGCTAATCATGTTATCAATATGTTAATTGTGTTAGCATCCTGCTTCAAACAAGCATCCTGCTTCAAACAAGCTAATCATGTTAACACGAAGCAAAATACATGATTTTTTTTGCATTTCACTCGGATATACGACATAAGGGAAGAAAAGACTAACGCAACTTACATTACATGCCGACTTTAAAATGTGCATTTTATTATAATTTGAATTAATTTGCTCCCACAGAAGATTGTTTTTTAATCATATCTTGTGCAACTCTGAGCGTATGCTGTAGACGTTTACCCTCGGATGTATTCGCAGGCCTCCTGCGGGTCGGTGAAGGAGCTCCAGCGGGCGGTGGGAATGTTGTGTCGGTCCATGAAGGACTTGGAGAAACTCTTACTGGCTTCCAGCTGCGCAGCCTTCGCCGACGGGCCGAAACACGACACGCCGGCGGCCGTCAGATCGTCCACGATGCCTAAGACAGACTCCTTCAGTCATCAATATCACAACATCTGGAGAGTGCCACATGTGCGCACAAACATCTGCTAGATCATGCATGTTTAAGTGCTAAAACTTAAATTAAGTGCTAAATTATTAAACCATGATTCAAAACAAGTCAAAATGTGTTAGCATCATGCTAACAACATCTAGTGAGGCAAACATGATGGCATTATGTTAACAACAAACATATTAGCATCTTGCTTAAAACATGTTAACAACATGCTAATTGTGTTAGCATGATGCTAGAACATGCTAACCATGTTACTACCATGCAAGCAACATGCAAATTGCATTATGTTATCAACATGCTAATTGAGTTAACATCATACTAACAACATGCTAATTGTGTTAACAATGCTAACAACATTCTAATCATGTTAGCATTATACTAGTAGCATTTTCATCTTGTTAACATCATACTAGCAAAATGCTAATCATGTTAGCATTATACTAGCAGCATGTTCATCTTGTTAGCATCATACTAGCAACATGTTAATTGTTTAAACATCATACTAACAACATGCTAATCATGTTAGCATCATACTAGCAACGTGTTAATCGTGTTAACATCATCCTACTGTAATTTTAGGAATTAAAAAAAATAATATTGAAGAGATGAATCGTCTTACCAGCAGCCAGAGGAACTTCTGGACCAACAACCACGAGTCCCACGCTATGATCCTTACAATACTGCGCCAAAATACAGTGATTGTTCACAGACACCTCTGAAAAAAAAAAAATATAAAATATTATAAATTATTACAACAAAACTTCAAGCAGACACAAAGTTTGCACATGCATTAATGCATTTTAAAATCTTTGTTTTCAATGCATGTTGTTCATTTAGAAAAGTGTGGCTTGTAACATTTATTAATAAAACAATGCATTATCAGGTACACGTCATACTTGTGTTTTTAATTTCTAAGTACTCAACTAATCGATTACTCATTGATTCTCTAAGCGCATTTTAATAATAATTTATATAATATATGAATAAAACATCTTTCTTACATTTAAATACATGCATACGTGTGCATTTATACATTCAACATAATTATACACAGTACACACACATATATTATGTAAACACAAACTTTTATTATGTATACGATTAATCGTTGCCCAGGACTGTTTTTTTCCAATGCATGTTGTTCTTTTAGAAAAGTGTAGCTTGTTAAACCTCCAAGTGAGCCGTAGCCAAACAATTATGAATAAAACACAATGCATTATCATGAAAGCTTGTTTTTAACTCATCACGTCTCACCGGAGTTGCAGATCTTGCCGCTGTTGGCAGTGCCGGCGTTCCCAGGAGCCACGAGGACCTGCTGAACGAGAGGCGACTGCGCTAACTTCCACGCTAGCGCATGTTCACGACCTCCACTGCCAATCACCAGCACCCGCTCCGCCATGACCTCTGACCTGTACGGTCACATGACCTCAACGTAAACACATGCACTGATCTTTCATATACGACTACTGGCATCAATCTGAGGAGTTGGACTAGTGTCAAAAATGTATAAATAAATTCATTTTTTGGGAGAAAAAAATATTTCTATACACGTAATCGTTTAAAAAAATTATTTTTTAATAATACATAATTGGTAAGACTTTACAAAAATCTCCCTTTAATTAGTGTTTTATTAATCTTGTGCAAATCTACTGGCATAATAATAATAATGAGACCTTAGACTCAACTCTGCCGTTTACTTAGTTATAGTCGAAAAAGAAAGTAAATAATTGAATATTAGCTGTGTTAGTGTTTAATTAATACAAAATCTCGTTCTCAACGATTGGCATAATTATGAGAAATTGTGCCATTTAATTTAGTTAGTGTCAAAAAATAAAAAAATAAAATAAATTATTTAATAATATTTCTATTTAATAATAATATTTATATTTATGTAATTTATTTGAAAGAATGAATAAAACTATAACTACATTCAATCATTTTAAATAATACATATTTTAAATAAATAAATGAATAAGACTACAGTAACATCCCTTTCATTCGTGTTTAATTAATGCAACATCTTGTGCAAAACTACTGGAATAATTATGAGACCTTGGACTTAATTCTGCCATTCATTTATTTATAGCGTCAAAAATAAACGAAATAATTGAATATTAATTATTAGTATAAAATTTAATAATTTAATAAAAAACTATAATTAAATTAAATAATTTTTAATAGTAGGCTTAAACAATAAATAATTGGAAACACTTTACAATAAGGTCCTTTTATAGTTAATTCATGCATTAACTAACAATGAGCAACATTATTTATAGTTAATAAAAATACAACAGTTAGTTTAGTTGATTGTTAGTTAATGTTAGCTCAGGTCCATTAAATAATATGAACAGATACAACATTTGATTTGAATAATGTATTAGTAAATGTTGAGTTTAACATCATTAAACGAGATTATTAAAGGGATAGTTCACCCAAAAATTTTAATTCTGTCAGTAATTACTCTCCCTCATGTTGTTCAACCCCGTAAGACCTTCGTTCTTCAGACACAAATTAAGATATTTTTGATTAAATCTGAGAGCTGGATCACTCCTCCATAGGCTTCTAAGGGATTGAAACTTGTTCCCCGAAAAATTATTAAAGACATCGTAGTGCTGGGCGGTATACCGGTTCATACCGAAAACCGGTGTATATTTTTGTTATGATATTAATTTTTAATATACCGCCATACCGATGTATTTAATTACACAACGTTTGGAACGAACGTTACGCTGCGTCGCGCGACACTGTTTCAGACGGACCCTTTACAATGTTGCACTTCTAAGCAGCGACTGCGAGGCGAGGGTAAACAGCAGTGCTCTGGTGTTACGTTACAGGGAAGATGGATGCTGCAGAACTATGGCGTTATTTTCCTGTCAAATGTCGAGAGCGCATTATTGTAGCGCGAAAGTACATTAATATAATGCGCGAGCGCGAATCTCTCTGCTCCCGCGCGGAATATAATGTGCCGCGCTCTCAGATATACGCTGCTCTTGTTAGAATAGGTCTATTTTCTCTGGGCTCGCTCAGAGAATCCTACACTTAAAACGTGTTCAGTGCAATCGTGAATCTCTCCTCTTCCCCAGCTAACAATTTTAGGTTATAAGAACATTTTCATAACGTTCCCATTAAGTTATAAAAACGTTATTTCTGAATGTTCTAGGAACATTCAAAACGTCCAGTGTTTTAGACGTTGTATTAACGTTATTTCTTGGTTATAAGAAATTTATTCAAAACGTTATAAGAACGTTCAATTCTCCCATTATATAAACGTTGTATTAACGGTATTTCCTGGTTATAAGAACGTTATTAGAACGTTAAGAAATAACAATTTTAGGTTATACTGGGCGCTATTCTATTCTACAATATTCACTAATGACAGTAAAATAGACCATCTTTAGTCAATTTACTGCAGTAATTCCTTTCTCAACCAGTAGAAAAGGCTTTGAACGCCTGATTATGCATGAAAAAAAAAAAACGTCATAAACCGGAAAACCGGCATAATTTTGAAAAAAAACGTGATATAAATTTTTGGTCAAACCGCCCAGCACTAAGACATCGTTAAAAAAGTCTAAGTGACTACAGTGGCTCAATCTTAAGTTTATCAAGCGACGAGAATACTTTTTGTATTCTCAAAAAGCTATTGTCATGGCTATAGCTATTTCTCATGGCTATGAGCATGATATTAAGTATATGATAAGTATATAGGCCTAATACAACTTTCATTCTTCAGGTCAATTCATATATATTAATGGAAGTTTCAATATCCTTTCAATGGTTAAGGGGATTTCCCATGCCTGACAGCGCCGGTCAATGGATTGACCTCTATGAAGTGAAACATCAGATACCATATTTTAATTTGAGTAAAAAAATTAAATGAAATAAATAAAAATAATAATAAGGATATTGTTTGATAAGTGGCGATTGAAGTCCTTGAAATCCCAAAAAGTAGTGCTTGAAAGTCCTGGAATTTCATTTGACAGAGTCTGTACGAATCCTGTTAATAACTTTTCGGGGAACAAGTTTCAATCCCATAGAAGCCTATGGAGGAGTGATCCAGCTCTCAGATTTAATCAAAAATATCTTAATTCGTGTCCCGAAGATGAACGAAGGTCTTACGGGGTTGAACAACATGAGGAAGACTAATTACTGACAGAATTTACATTTTTGGGTGAATTATCCCTTTAAATGCTTTAGTTATATTTTTCATTGATAGTTTTATTGTGTATTTATCGTGCTGGAGATTTTTGCACAGAATTATTGGCGGATACCGATAATCTCTGATATATTAGTCGTCACTACCTCACAAAATGTCACTATCTACATGCCAAATTGTTTTATATCATCTAAAGAGGCGGTTTAATTGCATGAAGGGTTTGACCTATAGGATGCATCGATGCGAGTTTGATCTCATCTCCTGACATTGACCTTTCAGTGCTGATGCCAGACCTTAAATCCCAGCAGACATTAACATCTCAACCACTACAGAAGCAATGCATCACTGTGCATTAGTGCAACAAATCACTGTGCATCTGCACAAAACATTGCATGGAAAATAGCATCAATTAACTTTGAAAACAAGACTCTTTAAGTTGAACTTTGGCTTCAAAACCCACTGACACAATTCCTCGGGTTGAGCAAGAGATGGTGTGGATAACTGATGCTCACAAATCAATTAAACACACAATCACAGGGAGAATGTGAACGAGAATCACATGAGTGACTCGCATCACGAGATCCAGCGTTTGCTGCTCATTTACTTTGGACGTTTGTAAGAACACTAAATGCAACACATATATGCATGCATGCATATTAATGATTATGCATTAGATCTGTCTTGAAATGCATGAGCAATTATCATGCACGAACATGTTTTGCGGGTTCAGACACAACTCTTATAAAAGAAATATGGTGGTACCATGCACTGTTGTGGTTGTAAAGGATTCGCATATTTAATGTAATGATATTACCATGTTTTATGAACATGTCCAAATAGACAAGATATTACTATAAAACACATTAAAAAGCCTGTAAAACATTCAGCACTGCACAATAAATCATGATGCAACATCAATCAGACTGCTAAAGACAATGAATAACTTTCATGCAGTTACTAAGTTATCTTCTTAAAGTTGTTAGGCCGTGTATTCGTTGTTTCTGTAGATGCAATTGCTCACTTACGTTATATCTGATGAAGTGCAGACTACAGTCGGGATCCTGTGTCTCCTTCGGGTCGTGTTTAAGTGCTGGACAGAAGACCAGAGTGTGTTTATCAGGACAAACCACGTGCGGACACGCTACTGACGTTCGATTCGCGCAATGATTCATTCTTTTGAATCGGTTCTTTTCAATGATTTGATTAAATCAAGTGACTGTATACTAATCTGAGTTGAGATCATAAAACAAAATTTCCATACACGATGTATGGTAGCCTGTTTCCTGCTCAACCCATTAACATGCAACTTAGGGAAAAAGTAATTGCAACTTTTTATCTCATAAACCTTTTTTCTTAGAAAGTCCGTGTTGGAAATGTTAGATAAAAAGACGCAATTAGCTTTTTTTTATTCCGTGGCGGAAACAATCTTCCTTAATATGTATATACTAAGTTTAGCCTATATCTCGTAAAAACAGTAGTATTTAACAAATATTTCGATTCAGTTGATTAATTGAACCGAACGGTCCGAGCAAATCGCTCGAAATGAATCAGACTCCTTGACGCTTCAGACTCCACACACGTTACAAAAAAATAAAGAACTACAAAACGTGTCGTTAATCTGGGATATGACATGGATGTGTAAAATAAATATACAATATAGTGTTTGGGAGTTTAAACTTTGTATATACCCTTCAAGATGCAAGTTTCAGTTTTATCAACTTCCTTTCAGGGGTCGTGGAGAATTTTGGGAAATGTAGTTTATGTAGCGAATTCGAGTTCCAGAATACTCAAGGAATACGCACAGGTTTCCTATTGAAATTTCTATCATAATAAATCATTAAAAAAATTCCAACACAACACAAAACAAACCAGATCTGTTGAAACAATAGGTTCCCAATAGGACTAACATGTGCATTTCTTGCCTTTTATTTGATAAACATGATGCTGTGTCAACCAATAAACGCTCAAACAACATGAAAAAAAACAATATTGTTAACACAAAACACATCTATTTAAAATCCCATGAATAAAAACAGACATGATAGTGATCCTTAATAACTTAATTAGCTGCAGATTTCATCATCATCAGCATGCACTCTTAAATATAAAGGTTCCAAACGTTTATTTTTCCACGGAAGAACCATTTTTGATTCCACAAAGAAAAGAAATGTTTTTTCCTTAGTGCGAAGAACATTTGAATAATCTAAATAACCTTTTCCCACTATAAAGAACCTTTTGAGGAGCGTAAAGGATCCATGGATGTTAAAGGTTCTTCATGGAACCATCAATGCCATTAAAATACCTTTATTTTTTTAAGGACAATTCCAGACAGAAATGAACCTAGGGCTAAATAACACATGCGTACCGAGTCGAGCGTTCTCTGGGATGCGTTTTCATGATAATCGAATGTACACAGTTTTATCTTTATTTTTAGTTTAACTACAGATTAGCTTATAACGCTAGTATATAGGGCACAGAATAAGTAAAAATAAAAATCGCTAGTTAATACCACTAACAAGGCTCCAAATAGCCCTACACTAACACGTTAGCATAATGAGGGTCTCTACCTGCAAACCGAAGCATTAAGAACTTTGTAAGTGTACAGACAGTTTAATAAGAAGATACTTTATAAAGACGGTACACTTCACGTATACAAGCAGGAGCCATCTTTGGAAAACAGTCTCGACCAGTCGAACCACGAACGCCGTGCTACGTGAGCTGAACTGTGACTATCGACCAGCACGTAGCACAGCGTTCGTGGTTCGACTGGTCGAGATTGTTTCTCAATGCTTCGGTTTGCAGGTAGAGACCCTCATTATGCTAACGTGTTAGTGTAGGGCTATTTTGAGCCTTGTTAGTGGTATTAACTAGCGATTTTTATTTTTACTTATTCTGTGCCCTATATACTAGCGTTATAAGCTAATCTGTGCTAAAACTAAAAATAAAGATAAAACTGGGTACATTCGATTATCATGAAAACACATCCCAGAGAACGCTCGACTCGGTACCCATGTGTTATTTACCCCTAGGTTAATTTCTGGCCGGAGTTGTCCTTTAAGAGTGTGGATTGAACTGCAGATTCACAGCAGAGGCAGCTCCGGCGTGTGGAGAAGCTCTCGACCAACATCCGAGTCTCTGAGAGCGAAGAGAGTCACTCCAGAACTGTACGCCGCGGGAATCATCAGATGCGACGTCTTGGGACGCTCTTCATCCTTCTGCTCTTCTTCTCTGATCATCTCTCTAACTTGACCTGTAAATAAAAGAAACTCACGGTCAGTCGCTCAATGCATTTAGCTGGACGATATAGGTGACATTTACAGTGTCAACCAACAGTATACTGAAGAACATCAGGCCTTGAAGAGAAAATTTAGTGCGCAGTGTATAAGTAGGGGTTAAAGGGATAGTTCACCCAAAAATGTAAATTCTGTCAGTAATTACTCTCCCTCATGTTGTTCAACCCCGTAAGACCTTCGTTCATCTTCAGACACAAATTAAGATATTTTTTATTAAATCTGAGAGCTGGATCACTCCTCCATAGGCTTCAAAGGGATTGAAACTTGTTCCCCGAAAAGTTATTAAAGACATCGTTAAAATAGTCCAAGTGACTACAGTGGCTCAATCTTAAGTTTATCAAGCGACGAGAATACTTTTTGTGCGCAAAAAAACAACAAAAATAACGACTTTATTTCAACTACTCATTTCCTTCTCTGTGGGCGTCGAGTGAGTTCACTAGTGTAACAGCGCAGCGCTTCTGTGTTGTACGTCACACGTAGGCTCACTATTGGCCGAAGCTGGTCATGTGTGTGATGTGTGTGACGTACAACACAGAAGCGCTGCGCTGTTACACTAGTGAACTCACTCGACGCCCACAGAGAAGGAAATGAATAACCAAATAACACATTTTTAAAACATTAGTTTATATTTTAATTAGTTTTACAATCAAAATCTAAAGTTTTTACAAACAATAACTTGGATTCCCTGGTTACGCCTGATGGTTTATTTAGCAACCGGAGATATTTATAGTCCGCTCAGCGGTGTTATCTCCTTGTGTCCTTTCTCCGTTTTATTTACAATTTTTCTTTCTTCCGCAGCATCCCAGTCATCAAAGTTGTCAAATTCTCCAAAAAGGTTAAAAGAAATAACGAAGTCGCTCATTGTTGTATTAGTACGGCTAACTAGATGTTTGTTTTGATACAATAAATTGTAAACGGATACTTTGACTGCCTGTTGCTATGGTTACTCACAGCTGATGTAGCCAGCGCATTTACCGTAATTCCTCAAATAAAAACCAGTAGTCAATTAAACGCCGTGGTCAACACAGACAAATAAAGGCCGGTCTCAAATTAAGGCCGGGGAAAATTTAGTGTTGATAGGTAATCTCCTGTGCCTTTCATATAATGACATAGCGTAACATACTCATTTTCCACTAGATATTTTCCTCTACATCTCATCATCGATGTCGGCCCGCTCTGACGCGACATAACTGCCAGATTCAAACTGTGCTTTCACGACGAGCTAAAGACGGACTTTCAGCGCTTGTCATACCGTATATCACAAATATTCAGTGTTTTTAACCGCATCATGTTTATTTTAGGTTTCAGACATTTAAATACATATAATTTATAGAAGAACAATACATTTATAGTTTGTAAAATACACAATAGTGTCTATGGAAGCGGCAATAACAATTCATTCAAATATATTTGCCAAGGTGTTTTATTCATATCACAGTGCAAGTAACTATTAAGTTTACTCTGTTCTTCTCCCAGTTCAGCGGCCACTTACTTTAATGTATTTCGTGAGAAACTGATGAATTCACGTGCTGTAATAAATCCAACAGACAGGAATCTCTGAACTGCGGCCCAAACAAACATCTCACGTTACAGATCAAGATCATTTATAAGGTTTTTAAACGACACAACAAACTCTCTTACATGTATTTGAGAATCGGAGTTTGGAAGTTTAAGCAAGTTTGTTAATATTTAGAAAAAAAGTGCTACATCTGTCATACAGCGCTATTTTGGCTGTGGTGAATCACGTGCGTGCCAAGCATGACGCGTCACCATGGAAACAGGGCGAGCGGGGGGGGATCGCGATGCCGTCTCAACATAGTGATGTCTGTCAGCCATCGCGATAGATGATTGCATCGTCTATCAGCCCAATCCTATTATTTATGAAAAAGATGGAATTAGAAATAAAGGCTTGCCTCTAATAAAAGCCTGCTTCAAATGAAAGCCGGTTACCTAAATGTTACTTAAATGTTAGTTACTTAAATGTGCGTCTAGTTTGATCTCGCCGCTGAAGCTGCTCTCTCCGCGGGAGCTTTGTGTTTAAAGAGCTGATAAAATATTTCGACTCAGATCAATATTTCCTGTCTAATTATTTACTTATCTGGCAAGTATCCGTGTAATAAGCGGGATAATAAACATCCAGCCGGTTGTTCTCTCAGAAAAAAAACCCTTCAGGTGTGTGTGTGTGTGTGTGTGTGATCTCAGAATAAACCCCCTTCAGGTGTGTGTGTGTGTGTGTGTGTGTGTGTGTGTGTGTGTGTGTGAGTGATCTCAGAATAAACCCCCTTCAGGTGTGTGTGTGTGTGTGTGTGTGTGTGAGTGATCTCAGAATAAACCCCCTTCAGGTGTGTGTGTGTGTGTGTGTGATCTCAGAATAAACCCCCTTCAGGTGTGTGTGTGTGTGTGTGATCTCAGAATAAACCCCCTTCAGGTGTGTGTGTGTGTGTGTGTGTGATCTCAGAATAAACCCCCTTCAGGTGTGTGTGTGTGTGTGTGTGTGATCTCAGAATAAACCCCCTTCAGGTGTGTGTGTGTGTGTGTGTGTGTGTGAGTGATCTCAGAATAAACCCCCTTCAGGTGTGTGTGTGTGTGTGTGTGTGTGTGTGTGTGTGTGTGTGTGTGTGTGTGTGTGTGTGAGATCTCAGAATAAACCCCCTTCAGGTGTGTGTGTGTGTGTGTGTGTGTGTGTGTTATCTCAGAATAAACCCCCTTCAAGTGTGTGTGTGTGTGTGTGTGTGTGTGTGTGCGAGATCTCAGAATAAACCCCCTTCAGGTGTGTGTGTGTGTGTGTGTGTGTGTGTGTGAGTGATCTCAGAATAAACCCCCTTCAGGTGTGTGTGTGTGTGTGTGTGAGTGTGTGTGTGTGTGTGTGTGTGTGTGTGTGAGTGTGTGTGTGTGTGTGTGTGTGTGTGTGTGTGTGAGTGTGTGTGTGTGTGTTATCTCAGAATAAACCCCCTTCAGGTGTGTGTGTGTGTGTGTGTGTGTAATCTCAGAATAAACCCCCTTCAGGTGTGTGTGTGTGTGTGTGTGTGTGTGTGTGTGTGTGTGTGTGATCTCAGAATAAACACCCTTCAGGTGTGTGTGTGTGTGTGTGTTATCTCAGAATACACCCCCTTCAGGGGTGTGTGTGTGTGTGTGTGTGCTATCTCAGACTAAACCCCCTTCAGGTGTTTGTGTGTGTGTGTGTGTGTGTGTGTGTGTGTGTGTGTGTGTGTGTGTGAGAGTGATCTCAGAATAAACCCCCCTCAGGTAGGTGTGTGTGTGTGTGTGTGTGTGTTATCTCTGAATACACTCCCTTCAGGTGTGTGTATGTGTGTGTGTGTGTGTGTGTGTGTGAGTGATCTCAGAATAAACCCCCTTCAGGTGTGTGTGTGTGTGTGTGTGTGTGTGTGTGTGTGTGTGAGTGATCTCAGAATAAACCCCCTTCAGGTGTGTATATGTGTGTGTGTGTGTGTGTGTGTGTGTGTGTGTGTGTGTTATCTCAGAATAAACCCCCTTCAGGTGTGTGTGTGTGTGTGTGTGTGTGTGTGTTTTCTCAGAATAAACCTCCTTCAGGTGTGTGTGTGTGTGTGTGTGTGTGTGTGTGTGTGTGTTATCTCCGAATAAACCCCCTTCAGGCTGATGGAAGACCTGATCCTGATCACCTGGTGTACATGCACATGTTGGATGTACATCATCCCTTACTTAGTACAAAAAAGAGGGTGCCGTACCCTCCACATTTAATGTCTTCCAGCGCAGGTCGGGATGCTGATCTGAGATCTGTGATAGGTGAACATCTGGTGTCAGTCTCTTCAGAACATCTTCCCGGCGGATGAGCAGCACAGACTCGCTGCAAAGACGCTCATGAACCTCCTCTTCACTCACTGTGGAAGAAAACAACAAGTGTAGGATCTAAGAAGGAACACAAAGAAATCTCATTACACCAAGGATTATGTAAAATTGCCATCACCACATGGTTATTTAATACACGGTGTGTTCATTTCATATGAAATGAACGTGCCGTCAAAATAAAAGTTCCACTTCCGAAAAATATCGGAAAAATATCGAAAAAAGTATCGGACAATGCAAATATTTAAAAATACCGAATATCGTCCGATATATCAGTCGACCACTAGTTTGTATTTTTTACTGTACTATAGTTTAATGTTCTTTTACTTTACAATAGTTAATAGATTATTTAACTTTACTTTGGCTTTTATATTTTCATGGCTGCGTTCAGCCCCGACAAAAAGTTGGAAAACATTTTTCAAACGGAAAATTTTCGGAGCCTGATGAAATCGGTATAAATACGTGTTTAATACTGCAAAATACGCTCGATGTTACAGTCACTGCCCTCGCCGTCCAGAATAAAAGAGAACATCCCAATCGAGTGAAGGGATTTGTGGAAACTGTGGTTCCTAATTATTGTGATCCAACATTTGCCGCGCATTTCAGGATGAAACGACAAACATTTCAGGTGACGGATAATCCACTTCTTATCTCCGAGACAGTGTTATGAACTATATGACTTTATTATTTTTATTGTGAATACTAGGCTTATCATTATTGCTGATCACTGTTGATATGCTATATTTTTACTATAAAACTCTTACAAACATGTCTTCTAATATCTTCAGTTGTTGCGTATACCGAGCTGCAGGACACATTTGTAAACGGCTTTACTCGGACCCATCGTGCGAGCTGTCTCTTTAATACCGCGTGGTTTATATACATGTTGCATGTTGGTGACACACACACCAAACAAGAGAAAACGTGTTTAAAACCCCGTTGCACAACGTTTCCAGGAAACATGTTGTTCAACCTGGAAACTGTAGCAAAACGTTGCGCACCGGTTTGAGCTTGAACGTGCTCCAGTTTTCATTTCACCAACAAAATAAAAGTCCCGCTTCCGACAAATCGACCCAAAAAAAAAATAAAAAACGTATCGGCCAATGCCGATATTTAAAAATTGCCAAATATCGGCCAATATATCAGTCGACCACTAGTTTTTAGTTTTTACTGTATTATAGTTTACTGTTGTTTAACTATACTATAGTTAATAGATTATTTACATTTACTTTAGCTTTCATATTTTCAGATTATAATTTTAGTTTTACTAATTTTGTTATGCACTTTTTTCATTTTATTAGTTTTTGTTCTTTTTTAGACACACATTATATAAACGTATCAGTGTAAAGTGCACTGTTATTTTAGTTATTTTAGTATCACTGATATACTATTTTAGTTTTAATTAAGAATTTGAATCAGGTTTTATTTTTAAAGTCTGTTTTATTATTTTTATATTATATTCATCTTAATTTACATCTTAAGTTTTAGTAATTTTGTTGTGAGTTTTTGTCACTTTTTTTTTTTTTTTTTTAAATATGTCTCTGTACTTTTTATTTCAGTTTCAAGTTGAGTTATTTCAGTCCATCAAGTTCAGCTGAATGAAAATGACTTTTTTTTACAGTTTCAGTTTCAGTGAACTATATAAAGCCAGTGTGGTTTGGGACGGACGCACACACATCCAGAGGGTTGGTCATAAACACGGCTCTGGGTCCCACTCCGAAGATAAGTATGTATATTATATAGGCTTAGACTTGGTGCTGGAAACACAAATCACGGGACAATAGTGACACCAAAAAAAATATTCATGATTCTGAAGCTGAAAAAACAGAATTATTTTAGACGAATGCTTGCACTAGATATATTTAAAATAACGCAGGCCACTTTTTACTGGTAAATTAAGACATTTAGCATTATCAGGACCCACAAATATTCCCCCATTGCATTATTATACATTATATTCAACATTAATGTAGTACTGACACTAGAACTATGAAAATTTTTTTCTCACACTGTAATCTTTATTTTGGTTGAACTATCCACGATACATATTGTTGAATTTTTGTATTGCGATATATTGTGACACGATATATTGTTAAACCCCTAATATACACAAACACACACACATATTATATAAACATATCAGGATCAGGGTAAAGTGCAGTTATTTTAATACCACTGACATACTATTTTAGTTTAAATATATATAAGTGATTTGTGTGATTTGTGACGCACCCACATCCAGAGGGTTGGTCATGAACACGGCTCTGGGTCCCACTCCGAAGATGAGCTGGTGGTGCCAGGCGTCGGGAATCTCCTCTCCTTCGGGAACGGCCTTCTGCATGTTCATGGTGGCGACGGGAACGGCTCCACGCAGGATCCATCGGGCCAACCAGGGCACCAGCTTCACCCGGCGCCGGGGGAAGAGCCCGAAGAACCGGCCCGTGACGAGCCCGGCGCTGGCCTGATCCGCCCCGTCGATCAGCTGCAGGTGCGTCGCCCCTGGAGGACGGCAGGTGTGTTGGGTCATTAGAGAATAAAACTAGAGAGGGATGGGCGGTATGGCTTAATAGAAATATATCCAACTTAAATTTATTGACACTTTAGAGTGATAAAGAAACATGCATGAATGAGAAAATTCAGATTAAGTTCCTCTTGCAGCATCTCTTCTCTTCTCTGATGATGTGGGCGGGGCAACCTGTCACTCAAATTAGATCAACCAATAGCAAACCACAACCGTCCAATCAATTACACACGGACAATCAAGCCCCGCCCACATTTGTTCTTGTTCCTGAAGCCGTTTTATTTGATATACGGTGCAGTAAGGAAGAAAAGACTAGTGCAACTTCACTTTCATGCCGACTTAAAGTATATGCAAACAGTTGGGATGTGCATCAGTGTATTAGATCGCTCTTAAAGTGACTGTAATGTACCTGCTACTGTCTGTGTCATTAATGTCAATCAAACAATAAGGAGTAAATCACTCACTGCTCTTGAGCGAATAATGTTATCTTTCATAAGAATCAATTTAACTCATACTATGCATTACATTTAAATATGCAATTGTGTAGTATTTTTTACTGCATCTTACCCTGATTCACTATGGTAAGTTACACTGTGTGTAAAAGTAACATAAAACATTTTTTAAGACAAACTTCCAACTAAAGCGTTTCACAAAAAAAAAAGCAATGTATAAATAATTTTTTTTGGCGTTATTTTGTCACTTATTGGGAGCAGTATGCTAGCTGGAGCCATTTACTTCCAGTCTTTGTGCTAAGCTAGGCTAGGCTAGCGGTGGGTGCGTCAGACAGAGTTACGGCACGCACGGAGATGAAAAGGGTGTGTGTGGACTTATCTAACTCTGGGGGATACGGTGAATCAGCTAAAGTCCCAAAAAGTCGGCGCGTTCCTTTAACAGTATAATTGTGCAGTTAATTCTCATACTGTATTTTCAAATTGTTTTGGAATGTGTCAAAAATGAAATAAAACCGCAAAAACAACTGTCACTGTGAAATGAAGCTTGTGAAGAGCTTCATGTACCAGCGTTGCTGTGCGAGAGCACGTAATTGTGATAATATATATATATACAGGTGAAACTCGAAAAATTTAAATATCGTGCAACAGTTTATGTATTTCAGTAATTCAAATTAAAAGGTGAAACTAATATATTTAGTATATACTGTATAACTATATACATATGCATGATTGTACTTTTCACAGGGCCGACATTTCTGTATTTAAAATCCTTTTTTTTTTATTGATTTCATGTAATATTCAAATTTTCTGAGATTTTGAATTTGGGGTTTTCATAAGCTGTAAGCCATAATCATCAAAATTATAACAAATAAAGGCTCGAAATATCTCACTTTGCATGTAATGAGTCTATATAATATATTAGTTTCACCTTCTAAGTTGAATTACTGAAATAAATTAACTTTTGCACGATATTGTAATTTTTCGAGTTTCACCTGTATATAATAATAAAATATAAATCAGTCCCTCCAGAAAATCGCGATTATGCGATCATATGATTCAATGCATAATCAGCCAAAGTCCGCATTATTATGCGGGGGCCGCATTTTTTTCAAATACGCCGCACTTTCGCCGCATAAATTGCAAATTTCTGCGCAAAATATGCGGGGCTTGCATGATTTCACAATCCCCGCATTTTCGTTCCAAAAAAGTCACGTATATCAGAGCAGAAAGTTGAAAAATGTTGCGTTTGCTTCACACAAGATCAGCCATTTCCCCGTTGCCGTGGGAACGTTATGAAGTGACGTAATTACGCGACGTGAACATCATCGAAAAGCTGTAAAACACATTTTTTTTTTATATTTTATTTATTCATTTTTACACAAGTTGTAGCATATTCCTTTTGTAAAGCTACATAAATTGTTTGACTCATCAATGTTTTGTAAGTTTGAGCCGTGTTTATTAAGATCTGAAATAAAACAAGATGAGAACTTAAATATTCCCAGCACTTTCTGTGTAGTACGCTTGCTTATCATAGGAAGTAATACGAAATGACTCTTTACATTAAGGTAGTAGCCTAGTGAGAACAGGGTGTTGGGGGAATCACTTTTTTCTCTCTTTTTCATCAAACCGCAGTTTTTGCAAGTTCCCGCAATTTCATTGCATAAAATTGCATAAATATCTCGCATATTCCATCGCATTTTTTAAGAAAACGGGCCGCATAATCAAGGATTTTTGCCCGCAACAATCACAAAAGAACTCCGCATTTTTCTGGAAGGACTGATAAATGTATATATTGCTTTTAATTTATTTAGAATATTGTTAACAGTATAATTGTGCAGTTCATTCTCATACTGCATTTTCAAATTTGAATGTGTCAAATGTGTCAAAAATGAAATAAAAAAAAACGCAAAAACAGCTGTCCCTGTGAAATGAAGAGCTGGATGTACCAGCGCTGCTGCGCGAGTGCAGGTAATCGTGCAGCGGCGCCGTGTTCCTCCTCAGACTCGTCCTCACGCAGGAGTTCACCGTCTCCGGTGTGACCGTGAGGATGCCGAGCGCCTGCAGGACGTCCACCACGGCCGTGGCTCCACACGCAGACACCCCGATCTGAAGAGTCTGCCTCTGGACCGCCTCCTGGATGCTCCACAGCATCGCCGTGTGGATCTCAGAGCCGGCAGAACCCTCGGGATCTTCAGACCCCATCAACTCCATCTCTGCTGGAAAACACATGTACAAAACATTAGAAGTGCTGTAAGTCAGGGCTTTGCAATCTGTTAGATTGTGCAAGGGACCTCTCTGCAAAAAATGCTTTTCTAACTTAGTATTTTTATCTTGTTTCTAGTCCAAATATTAAACATTTCTTAAATCAAGATGCATTTACTTAAGTAAATGTTTACTAAAGTCGTGTTTTCTGGGTAAATACATATAAATTAAGTGAGTTTTTGCTTAAAACCAGCAAAATTGTCTGCCAATGGGGTAAGCATAATAATCTTGTTTCTGTTTGAATTAACATTATTTTTCTGACCCCATTGGCAGATGATTTAGCTTTTTTTAAGCAACAACTCGCTTAATTTTGATTAATTTCCCCGGAAAACAGTCATTTTACTCATCTAGTAAATGCATCTTGATTTAAGAATTTTTTTTATATTTGGACTGGAACAAGACAAAAATACTAAGCAAGAAAAGCATTTTTTTGCAGTGCTTCATCCTAACATGTAAGCTACATAATTTCATGTATAAATCAATCAATTAATACTGTGAAAAAAAATATATTATAAATGTGCAAAATATTTAGTTTTTGTTACATAACATCATTGTTTTTTCTTGGAAAACACATGCAAAACATTATAAGTGATGTAACTCAGGGCTTTTTAAATCTGTTAGATCCCTCGGACCCCCAAATATGATCATCCTTGTGCGAGGGACCTCATCCTAACATTTAAGATATATATGTTCATGTATAAAGACCCATTAATACTGTGAAAATTTTATATTATAAACATGCAAAATATTTAGTTTCTGTTACATTGCATTTTCTTCGACTCACTGTAATACTGTACTTTTAGATGTATTTTGTTCATTTATTTAATTTGATAATATTTTATTTTTTATTTAAATTAAACTCCATTTATTTTAATATTTTTTATTTTACTGATCTTTTTTTGTTAGTTTAATCTTATTTTTATTTTTACCTTTTTACACTGCTTTAGTTTAATTGCTATTATTATTACCTTATTACACTGCTATTATTTATTTTAAAAGTTTTAAACATTTATTTAATTATCATCAAATGTATGTATTTTATATTTTTTAAATAAAATTTTATTTATATAAAATGTATTTATTTAATCATGTTTTAATTTTAATACAGTTGTATGTATTTTAATCAATTTTAATCATAAGTATTAATTTATGTATTTATTTCAAAACAATTATATTTTTTTTCAATTATGTTTTATTTTGATCAAATGTATTTTATTGTATAAAATTATTTATATATTATATATATTCTATTTTATTATTGCACTATCAATTCTTTTTTTAATAAAATGTATTTATAAAATTCATAAAAAAAGTAAAAATATTTGTTGACTTTTATGAAATGATCATTGATGACAAAACAGCTCAAACTGTTTCATGATAACAAGGTCAAAAAATGTCCATACATGACAACCGCAATCACATCATCGTAAACATAAACATAGCAAATTTGCATTTTTATTGCATTTTTGTTGTGTTTTAAGACACAAATGTTCACTTATTGAGGATGATAATAATAATGTTCAAAATATAATTGTACATTTATTTCATAATGAGTTCAAACTGTTTATAATTATAAAACTGTAACATACTGTACATTTATAATTATTAATTCTGACTATTATTATAATCTAGGTTTTTTTTTTTTTCAAATGAAAATGTATGTCTTTTATCGTATTCCTGTTATTTCTTTTAAAATACCACGGCAAAGCACTCGAGGGCGTAGAGATATATGGTTTTACCATCGTAAAGCAGGTTTGGGGCAGTGTTTTACCATGGTAAAATAAAATCTCTGACAGCGATAATTTAGCGTTCTGATGAACCTGAACCATGTCAACACTTTCATTATAACGGGAGCCTTTTAGTTTTAATACATCACGACGCTCGCTGCAGATTTCAGGGTAAATCATCTCTTTCTGATTAAAATATATTGTATAAATATGACAACACAACTAAGATAACACATTAAAGTGAAGCATTTGATTCAATACAAACCGCTTCAGCACGAGGAACTGGACAGACTTCTGACGGGCTCTGGTTTGTTTTTATTCCTTGATTAGCTCTCGTGACTCAGTCACTGTGCTGTGATTGGATTGCGGGACTCGGTCAGTGTGCTGTGATTGGTCTATCAAATGTGACAGATTTTTTTGCGCATGACTCTGATAGAGCATCACAGTCCCGCCCACAGCCCGAGAGAGCTTAGGTGCCGGTAGATCAACCTGTCTGAATCCTAACTGGGGGGAACGCGCGTGCACGCAGATAGTTTTACCTGGATTTCCAGCAGATGTTAAACGGCGACAGATTCATGCCCAATTTCACGGATCACGTATTAAAAACGAATATTTCACCAGTTGTATACACTGGTATGCGAATAAAGCGCTTTGTTTTTGCAGTGGATGCTATATTCCTGCGTATTTGACGCAATTTCAAAGAAGTTTAACATACTTTAGTGTCAAGCTCAGAAACCACGCCTATGTTAACATGGGGCAATCGGTTTCATTGGATGAACAGTGTAATAATTTTCTTCTCAACATCATATTTTCTTGAGTGTGTTGTCATGCGTTCTAATCACAAATAACCAGAGGTGTCAAAAGTATTCACATCGTTACTCAAGTAGAAGTATAGATACTAGGGTTTAAAAAGACTTCTGTAGAAGTTGAAGTATCAACTCAAGCTTTTTACTCAAGTAAAAGTGTAAAAGTACTGGTTTCAAAACTAAAGTATAAAAGTAAAAGTAATGCAAGGAAAAATGGCATTAAGGACATAAGCTTAGCCACAAGAGCCTATAGTGCATTACCACACCTCCTAAAGGCCATGACTATAACGTTATATTAAAATATTAATGTTGAAAAATTTGGGATGCACCTGTTTCAGCCGCATGTATGCCCATAGAAAATAAATTTCAGTCCATTTTAGTAAAATGCAAATACATTAAAAGAACCATATGTGTGTACTACTGGGCATTAACATGTGTTTCATGGAGAGGAAGATATGATGACTAGTTGCCTATAAGTATTGTAATGGTGCAAAAAGTCAAACTTCAGAGGCATGTTATCATCGAAATGGTATATATGTTTATACTTCTCTTTAAGGGCGTAGGTTTGATTTTGAGATTGGTGGGGACTGGGGACATCCACAGAAGCAGAGGAATCAGGAAATTAATAGGATAATGTATTAAGGTTTTTAGTCTATATTGACCTTAACAATATGTTAATTCATTCATTCTGTAATGTGACAGGTAACTAATAAAGACAAGGAGGCAGTTTAACAGAGACTTAACTTTACTCCGTTTATAGTGCAATGCAATAGTTCAATACTGTCTTGTTCCTTGCTTTTTAAAGAAGCCAAACACGTGTCTGCATCTTTCATTAGTTCCTCCAAAAACGAAAATCATTTAGGCTACTCACTCTCAAGTTGTTTCAAACCAGTTTCTTTCTTCTGCTGAACACAAAAGAAGATATTTTGAAGAATGTCGATAACCAAACAGTTGATTGTATCCATTGACTTCCAATGTAGGAAAAAAAAAATAGCCTACTATGGAAGTCAATGGCTACCATCAACTGTTTGGTTATCGACATTCTTCAAAATATCTTCTTTTGTCTTCAGCAGAAGAAAGAAACTGGTTTGAAACAACTTGAGAGTGAGTAAATGATGACAGAATTTTCATTTTTAAATAAGTGAACTATCCCTTTAACAGAAATTAACTGTTGGCATTTATGTTTTGCATCAATACTGTCAAGTTTGTCCTGTTGGACACGACACACAGCAATACTGTCAAGTGTCACTTGTGACCATTGCTCTGAGACATGTTTTCAGGGTCCTAAGTGCACTGAAACTTCTTTCAGTCCAGCGGATGAGACTGGGATGACAAGGTTTCAACAGACCAAGCAATGTTATTTTCCATGTTTTATGGGGACTTTCCATAGACATAATGATTATTATACTGTACAAACTGTGTATTCTACCCCCCTACACTAACCCTATCACAGATAACTTTCTGCATTTTCAAAAAACATCACTTAGTCTGATTTATAAGCCGTTTGCAAAAAAAAAAAAAAAAATCCCGACAAGGATTTCGGATATTACCATCTTTATGGGGATATTTTGATCCTATAATGTAGGGTTACACACACTCTCTCTCTCTCTCTCTCTCTCTCTCTCTCTCTCTCTCTCTCTCTCTCTCTCTCTCTCTCTCACACACACACACACACACTCTCTCTCTCTCTCTCTCTCTCTCTCTCACACACACACACACACACTCTCTCTCTCTCTCTCTCTCTCTCTCTCACACACACACACACACACTCTCTCTCTCTCTCTCTCTCTCTCTCTCACACACACACACACACTCTCTCTCTCTCTCTCTCTTTCTCACACACACACACACACACACACACTCTCTCTCTCTCTCTCTCTCACACGCACGCGCGCACGCACACACACACACACACTCTCTCTCTCTCTCTCTCTCTCTCACACACACACACACACACACACACTCTCTCTCTCTCTCTCTCTCTCTCTCTCTCACACACACACATAGCCTACTCTCGATTATGTTTGCCACTTATCCCGCGATTGTCTTACAGTTTATTGTAAAAACGTCTGTCCCCAAATCAATATTTGACGCGATTTGCCCCGTATTCTTGAGCAGAGAACTGTTGATTTCTCCCTCACTTACCGCATCTAGGTTTTCTTAATTCCTTCGGATGAGTTTTGCCGCTTCGCACAACCAAATGTAACAGCCTCTCACAAGTTAGAAAGAAAACACAAAGCCAATGAGTTTAGCGATGTTCAGGAGGTGGGACTCAGATCTATTCAACGTTTGTGTAATTGGCCTTTTTTTGAACGATGACAAGCCAGGGGTGCGTTTCCCAAAACAAAGCATCGTTGGTCAACTATGATCGCAATTTCCATTGAACTCTATTGGTAACGACGGAACTTGCAACCATAGTTGGCTTTGGGAAACGCACCCCTGCGTGAAAACAAGCCGAAATGAAATGGGAGTAACGAGGCTATTTTTAAAATGTAAGGAGTAGAAAGTACAGATAATTGCGTGAAAATGTAAGGAGTAGAAGTAAAAAGTCGGCTGAAAAATAATTACTCAAGTAAAGTATAGATACCCAAAATTTCTACTTAAGTATAAGGTAACGAAGTATTTGTACTTCGTTACTTGACACCTCTGGTTGTAATACCTTTTTATAGTAAGACCAATTTAACACACCATTACCCTTCATTGTGAAATTTTCACATCTTCTCTTTATATAGTGTTCCTTTCTTGAGCAGCTATCAGGATATTGGTTATCCTGTAAAGTTTTTGATTTGTATCAATTTGCTGTAGTAATATGTCCTAACAACAACGACACCAGTTACAATAATTACAGTAATTTATAGACCTTTTCATCTGTTCCTAACGGTTAGCAGACGACAACAATGAAAGCACATGATGTGATGAATAACAAGTTAAGAGAATATGTTAATGAAAATCATGGTACCAGTCAAATTAAAAGAAATGGCATAATTCAAATTTATATTACATAAAAAGAGGCCCACACCCATTACATTTTATTTCTAAAACTGACAGACCATTGTCTCATATTTCTTTTGTTAAAGAGGTCAGCAAAAAAGTAAACACTAAAGCATTTCCTATTGTTTTAGAGAGGGTCATGGTATTCATGTGAGGTGACAAATGATTAAGAAAGAGGTTAGTGATGTATATTAGCCATAGAGAATATCAGTATATATTTGTAATAATTCATCATCATCACTATATCATTTATTCTGCTTATTTCAGTAATAAAATCTGTTTTTCACAGGACTTTAATCACTGAAGACAAAGTGTTCTCTACATTTCCAATAAAGACATGTCCAATACATGTTATGGAAGTAAAATAATGTCAAATGTTTTTGAAATAAAAAGCCTGTTGAATTGCACTACTTGAAAAAAAATAGGCATTGCATTAACCATGAATGCATTTTAATGCATTGTATTTTTAGGGCTTGCATTTTTATGGGCTGAAATTCAACATGGTTGAATATTTAAGCTGTGAATATTTAAATTAAAACATTTCAAACACATTTTCATTATTAAAAATTCAATAATCCATATTCACCATTCATATTTCACTTCCAAAATATTCTAACTGTTTAAAAATACAACCTATAATATTCAACAGGCAATTTTCGGTCCATTTTATTTCGCTTTGCAAATTCGCTTCAGTGTTGCCAGATGTACGATAATTATCGTATTTGTACGATATTTTTGACCTCTGTACGATGTACGATCAATAATGAAAAAAATCCCATAATGTACGATAATTTCAGAGTTTTCAGTCGTTCGTCCAAACACACATCCTACCGCTTCTCTCTCTGACCCAGAATCATTTTGCCTGCACGCAAGCACGTATACACACACACACAGGCACCACACGCCGTCGCCCGGCCCGCACGTCAACACTACAACCCCCTCCCCCCCCCCCCCCCCCCGTCAACAAAACCAAACAATCCACCCTACATGTGGGGATAAATAGCTGTATTCTGCATGGTTACGTCGTGTACGATAATTTTCTTCCAAATACGATAATTTTGAACTACTGGTACGATAATTGGACATTTCCAATCTGGCAACACTGATTCGCTTCCACAAATTCAGTGGTTCAAATTCGACAGTAAATTCAACATTGACGTCCAGGAACTGCAGGAAAAGCAGTAGATTGCCGAGCATACTCTCCATCTGCTGTTAGTCGACCTCACAAGCAGGGGGTGCAAAAGCGCGTGTTTTTGACGAAGACCAGAAAAATTAGAGCAAGTCATTCATTCATAAAACTCATTTACAGCAATGTAAGTTTATTTGTGATTATTATGACGGCTGTTTTTGTTAAATTCGGTGCCTTCACGGTTACTTTTCCTGTGTAGCCTACATGCATATTTCTCTACCGTGAACGAGATCATAATGTTATTCCCCGATGCGGATATACAGATCCAATGTTACATTTTTGAGGTTGACATATATTTCTCTTGGTTGTTTAGTTGCCTTAACTTTATATTGTGGCAATGTGCTGCATGCAGGCTATTAGGGTTTCCCTCAATACTTCAGGATTCCCCTGCTGGACATATACAACGCTTAACGTAGCTTAATGGACTAGTGATGTAAAAGTCCAAACTGCAGATGGACTCAGAATAACGCGCACAGCTGAGCGTTTCCCAGTGATAGACTGGCATAAAGATGGCTTGATGTTGGACATTCGCACATTTAGGGACCGTCTCTAAAGTGTATACGACTTTGGTATACACGTTTCTAACTTCAATAGCATTTGAATAGAACGTCTTACAGCCATAAAACCAACTGTAAAGTGTTCATGTAGTGTTAGGCATAATGCGCACCCTTTGGATGTTTGATATTTATTCAAATAAATTTAAGTTTGCTATTGAAGTTAGAAACGTACATGCCAATGTTGTATGCAACTTTAGAGACGGTCCCGAAATGTGCGAATGTCCAATGTCAAGCCAATTTTACATTTAGTCATTGTTCAAAAGGCTCCTCTGTTACTTGACCAATCGCACCCTTCAACGTCATCACTGATCACGTGAAAAAAGAGGAAAGGCAGGCGCACAGAGCAGATGCAATGAACGCGAGCTGTTCCAAGATGACTCCACTTTAACGAACGTTTGTTGACAGCATCTGAACATTACTGATGTAATATAGTGTGCGTGAATAGAAAGTAAGTGTATTTTGTCCGTTTTTTTCCTCAGAATATGGCGATCGTTCATGCCGCGATTCAGATGTATCTAGCGCCATTGCGCCATCGGAATCTGTTATCTGCATTACCTAAGTAATACTGCCATCCTGTTATCCCTTTCTCAATATCCATAATAGCTACTGCAAGTAATTCACGCAATTTACAGTAAAATATGACAATGTGTTAGATTATTTTGTAATATATGAGTACATGTTATCATTGATTTAAATGTGTTCAGTCACCATAAATGCGCTAAGGGCGCCATCTTGCGGGCTTACACAGAATGACTGTTCTATTTGTTTTCCTAATAATTGTATTAAGGGCTCAAAGATATTGCTATTCATACATGTAAAGATCGTTGCCTTATGATCATATTACTTACAAATGTTAAAGCAAATTTATGTAAGTCACTCATTTAAGTTATACTTGTATTTTGTTCCAGAACCACACCTGTTACATTTGAAATTATCATCAGTAAACTCTTTCAACGACACTTGGAGTCTGCAGAGTGAATTCATTTAATTTGATGTCATTACACAGTTCTGATCGACTGTCTGCAGGGGTTCGAAACAACCCGAATTAGCGTATACTTAAACCTCATTACAAATGGTCCTTCGAGCCGGATTCGAATTACTGCAGAAGAATGACATTCCGTCCAGAGCCTCCTGTTGTCCGTCCCAGACGACACTTAAAGCCACCAGCATACTTGGCAGACTTCCAAGTACAAAGACCTGGACCTGAGAGAAGATCCCTGCAACCTGCATATTCCAATGAAGATGAAGATGATGCTGAACTTGCGTCACTGTCCGCAGAACGTGAGTCTCGGGTCTCTACCCCAATAAGTCAACATTCACACTTCAGTGACCTGGTGATACAAGATGAATGGCAAGATACACTGGGAGACTCACACAGAGAGAATGAAGAGCTGCAGAACAGACAGTCTACATGGAAGGAGATGCAAAGAGAGAATGATGAGCTTCGTAGCTGCATTCAACACCTGCCAGAGATTTTATCTGCATTACAGGGTCTGAAAGCAGAGAATGCCATCATGAAACGTGAGATTCAGCATCTAGCCACAAACGTGGCCACCTCATGCAAAACAGTGCCCCCATCGCCAGCTCCCCGTTTCCATGTGTCAGAAACAAGCCGCAGCCAGCCAGTACTCACCAAGCACGTCAGAGATTCCCATGAATATTCTTCTGCACAGATCAGACAGATAACTGAGCAGGTGACGGACTGCACTCTTTCACCCGTACAAGTTAACCAGCCTCAAGCATCATCATTCTACCGTACGCCTACTCAGAGTCTCGGTACGCAGTCGTATGCTCAGCCATACCAGTATGCTGAACCCATCCACTATGATGAAAAGGCTTCTAGAGACAACTATCATCCTCACATGGGTGTCAGTGAGTCATATCCTACACAGCGATCTGAACATATACAACGAACCGCAGCGTCATGTTTCCAAGAGAAGACCTACAGGGGACCCAAGCCTTCTATACCCACATTGACAACATCAGATCCCAGAGAGTTTTCAAGGTTGCGCATGGCATTAGAAAACCTACTCCCTGTTGACGCCACCGAACGATTCAAGTATCAGATCCTCACAGATCATTTGCAGTTAGAGGAAGCGCTGCTAGTGGCGGATTCTTATGGCAATTCAGCACACCCATATACAGATACTTTGCAAGCCCTTATCAAGATGTATGGGCAGCCGCACAAGCTGGTTCTGCAGAACATCGCTCAAGTCATGGACGGCCCAAACATCAGAACTGGAGACGTAAAGGCTTTTAAGCTGTTTGCACTCCGTGTACGTTCACTGGTGAGCATGTTAGAACAACTGGGGCCTGAGGGGACTGTTGAATTAGACTGTGGGTCGCATGTATCAAGACTTCAATGCAAACTCCCTCATGAGCTGAGGACAAGTTTCAAGAGATACATACACCCATTACGAGTAACCATACCTACTCTCATTGATTTCTCTAACTGGTTAGAGTATGAGCTCCAAGTACAAGATGAGGGCTCCAGGATGACTAGTCTCCCACCAGAATTCAGCAGTAAGAGAAGAGAGGGCCGCCATGACCCAAGATCCACTAGGAAACCAACCTCTATACTGCTGGGCACAGAGAAACCTATGAGTAAGAGTGAAACTCGTGCACCTGCCCCAGAGGGAACATCTAAATTTGCCAGATTTAAAGGAAGAGCACAAGCATATTGCCCCTACTGTGACAGCGTCAATCACTTTCTGAATGGATGTGCCAATTTCAAAGAGCTATCCAAAGAACAAAAGGAAAGTTGGATTCGTAAGAACAATCGATGCTGGTGCTGCGGACGTAGTCATCATGCCTCCAAATGCAACCTGAAAACCCCCTGTAAGACATGCAACAGAAAGCATCTATTTATACTGCATGATGTAAACGAATGGTCTGTGGAGGATACAACGGAGAAAGACAAAAATGAAAGCTCCTGCTTGGTTAACACCACCAACGACATTCTGTATGTAGATCGCCCGGTATACAGCCGCAAGGTTCTCCTCAAAGTGAGCAAGGTTGTTATCACCAATGGTGACAAATCGATTGAGGCATATGCTGTGTTAGACGATGGGTCTGAGAGAACCATATTGCTCCACACAGCAGCACAGCAGTTAGATCTTAAGGGACAGCCTGAAGACCTTATACTACGAACAGTGAGGCAAGACCAACAGGTTCTTCATGGGGCGGCAGTCTCTTTTACTGTGTCTCCAGTCACTAATCGACACAAAAAATTCCCTATTCAATGCGCCTTCACAGCCGAAAGGCTTGGTCTTGCTGAGCAAACTTACCCTGTTGCATCTCTTCAAAAGAGGTACCGACATTTAGCGGGATTGCCGCTGCAGCAACTAGATAGAGTACAGCCTGTACTGTTAATTGGCTCAGACTGCCCACATCTAGTCACCCCCATTGAGCCTGTCCTTCTAGGCCCACCAGGTGGACCTGCTGCCGTTAGAACTCAGTTAGGGTGGACACTTCAAGGCCCTACACACGAAGTCAAACGCGGGCTTAACTCTCATCAGTGCCTCTTTACTGCTATCTCACCCAATTCTGAGCTGTTTGCTCAAGTAGAAAAGCTATGGCAGATGGATGTAATCCCTTACCAGAGTGAGAAATTAGTGATGCGATCAAAGCTTGATCAGGAGGCCATCAAACTCCTTCAAGAGAGAACAGTAAGAGTTAATGTGGATGGGGTCATGCGGTATGCTACGCCGCTCCTTTGAGTCCAAAATATGCCAACTTTGCACATGCCTAAAGAAGCTGTAATGCCGCAGCTAAGGAACATTGAGCGAAAGGTAATAAAGTACCCTGAACAAGCCCAAGCTTACAAAACCGAGGTTGAAAGGCTTAAGAATGCTGGCTATGTAGAGAAACTGCAACCATGTGAGGTAGATGGCACACAAGAATCATGGTACATTCCCCACCACATGGTCCAACATAATGGCAAAAATCGTGTTGTTTACAACTGCTCATTCCAGTACGAGGGCCAGAATTTGAACGAACTGCTTCTTCCAGGTCCCACTTTAAGCCCTACCCTGTTAGCGGTGTTACTTCGCTTCCGGGAACGTCCACAGCCATAAGCAGCGACATCCGAGGGATGTTTCATCAGGTGAGGCTGCTCCCTGAAGACAAATCGTTACTTCGGTTTCTGTGGAGAGACATGGCATTAGAGCAAGCACCAGATGTTTACCAGTGGCAGGTGCTTCCTTTCGGCACTACATGTAGCCCCTGTTGTGCCACGTTTGCCCTGCAAAAACATGTGCTAGACCACAGTCAACCATGTGACCAGGTGAGGGAAGTTATCGAGAAGTCATGTTATGTTGACAATTGCCTGTACAGTCTCACCACTAAAGATGCTGCTAAAGAACTTGTCGATCAGCTCTGTTCCCTCCTAGCTAAGGGAGGCTTTGAATTGCGGCAGTGGGCCAGTAATTGCCCATCTGTGATCGCTCACCTGCCACCTGAATTAAGATCGAACAGCTGTGAGCTCTGGCTTAGTCAGGGACAGCAAGTTACCCCTGAATCCACACTTGGCCTTCTCTGGCAGTGCCAGTCTGACACCTTGCACTACAAACATCGGATTGTGAACTGCTCTAAAGTAACTATGCGCAGCATCTATCGTGTTCTAGCTAGCCAATATGATCCTCTTGGATATATTATCCCATATACCACTAGAGCGAAAATACTGGTGCAACGCTTATGGGATAAAAAGCGTGACTGGGACGACCCACAGCTGCCAGAGGATCTGCTCAGGTTATGGAGATTGTGGGAGGAAGAGTTGAGTGATCTGGAGAAGATTTCGCTGCCGAGGTGCTATTCCAGCTCAAAAATGGACCTCCCTTCTAGCAGGCCTGATATTACACGTGTTCTGTGATGCTTCGGAGAAGGCTTATGGGGCTGTAGCCTATTTGCGTACAGAGAACCAAGAAGGCCAAGTTGAAGTTGTATTCCTAGCAGCTAGGTCACGTGTTGCACCCCGAAAGCAGCAGTCCATACCACGCCTAGAGTTATGTGCAGCTCTCAGTGGTGCTCAGCTCTCCAAGGTCCTTGTCACCGAACTCACTATCCCCATCTGTTCCTTAACACTCTGGTCAGATTCCATGACTGTGGTTACCTGGTTGTTGTCGAGCTCTTGCCGTTACAAGGTGTTTGTGGGGACACGGTTGGCGGAAATACAAGAACTCACAGTAGCTGCAATATGGCAGCACATACGATCAGAAGACAATCCTGCGGACAACATAACATGAGGCAAACACCTCTGTGACCTTGTGGAAGGAAGCCAGTGGAATCAAGGGCCCTCCTTTCTTAAACTGCCATTAGCAAATTGGCCCAAGCAACCCTCCTTGCCAACTGATGAGCAAAGTAACGAGCTAAGGCAGTCTGGTTTCTGTGGATCAACTACAGTGATACCCATGCTGAATCCACAGCAATATGACACATTAACTGAGTTCCTTGAGGCATGCAGTCAGCAGCTTCACGGGGCGGCGAAATCCTCATGCGCTGATACACGGAGAGAGGTAGAGCTATTGGTGCTTCGTCAAACTCAGACAGACTCATTCACTGCTGAGATGGCCCAATTGAAGTCAGGGAAACCGGTATCAGGTACTAGTAGGCTTGCTTCTCTTTCTCCTGAGTTTGACCCTATTACTGGACTCATTCGTGTGGGTGGGCGTCTGAGACGTCGCAGTGAAACAGATCTGGATTTAATTCATCCTATCCTCCTTGCCCCTCAACATCCTGTGACCAGACTCATTATCAAAGATTATGATGAAAGGCTGCACCATCCTGGACCAGAATGAGTGTTCGCAGAAATAAGGAGGACTTACTGGATATTGCGAGGACCTGAAGCAGTTCGACGCCACCAACGACACTGCGTAGAGTGTCGAAGATGGAAGGGACAACCAGAGGTTCCCCGTATGGCTGACTTGCCACTTGCAAGACAACAGCTCTTTAAACCTGCCTTCTTCTCAACTGGCATGGACTGCTTTGGACCCTACACAATCAAGATTGGACGTCGAAATGAGAAGAGATGGGGCATATTATTCAAGTGCATGACAACCAGGGCAGTGTACATAGATCACCTAGCCAGTATAGATTCAGACTCATTCCTGATGGCCTTGAGGAGATTCATCTCTCGACGTGGGAAACCATATGAATTGTTAAGTGACCAAGGCACTAACTTCAAGGGTGGAGAACGAGAGCTGAAAGAATCCTTTGCGGCCTTACACAGTGAGTTTCAACGGCATCTTGCTGCCCAACAAATCAAGTTTGTGTTCAATCCACCAGGAGCACCTCACTTTGGTGGATGCTGGGAGAGGGAGATCCGTTCGATTAAAACAGCTCTCCGAGTTATCATCGGGGCGCAGACCGTGACGGTAGAAGTCTTAAGAACCGTCTTAACTGAAATTGAAGGGATCCTGAATTCAAAACCTCTTGGCTACACCTCCTCAGATATATCTGACATTGACCCAATAACTCCCAACTGCTTTCTCATTGGACGCAGAGATGCTTCCTTGCCACAGGTAGTTTATCAGGAATCAGATGTGCTGAGCCGTCGCCGCTGGAGACACAGCCAACTACTAGCTGATCATTTTTGAAAACATTTCATCAACTATTACTTGCCTAGTCTTCAAGCTCGCCAGAAATGGAGGTTAAATAAAGAGAATCTGCAAGTAGACGAAGTGGTGATGATTGTTGACCCTCAACTTCCTCGGGCGTTGTGGCCAGTGGGAAAAATCACAGAAGTGTTTCCAGGAGTAGACTCCAGGGTGAGGTCAGCCACTGTAGAGGTTAAGAAAAAACTGTACACTCTATCAAACTTCCAGCTCTACTTGACTGAGTAAACTACTATAGGGTAGACCCTTTTGTAAGATGTGCGAATTCAAGCATTGAATTCGGGGCGGCTGTTCAAAAGGCTCCTCTGTTACTTGACCAATCGCACCCTTCAACGTCATCACTGATCACGTGAAAAAAGAGGAAAGGTAGGCGCACAGAGCAGATGCAATGAACGCGAGCTGTTCCAAGATGACTCCACTTTAACGAACGTTTGTTGACAGCATCTGAACATTACTGATGTAATATAGTGTGCGTGAATAGAAAGTAAGTGTATTTTGTCCGTTTTTTCCTCAGAATATGGCGATCGTTCATGCCGCGATTCAGATGTATCTAGCGCCATTGCGCCATAGGAATCTGTGTTATCTGCATTACCTAAGTAATACTGCCATCCTGTTATCCCTTTCTCAATATCCATAATAGCTACTGCAAGTAATTCACGCAATTTACAGTAAAATATGACAATGTGTTAGATTATTTTGTGATTTATGAGTACATGTTATCATTGATTTAAATGTGTTCAGTCACCATAAATGCGCTAAGGGCGCCATCTTGCGGGCTTACACAGAATGACTGTTCTATTTGTTTTCCTAATAATTGTATTAAGGGCTCAAAGATATTGCTATTCATACATGTAAAGATCGTTGCCTTATGATCATATTACTTACAAATGTTAAAGCAAATTTATGTAAGTCACTCATTTAAGTTATACTTGTATTTTGTTCCAGAACCACACCTGTTACATTTGAAATTATCATCAGTAAACTCTTTCAACGAGACTTGGAGTCTGCAGAGTGAATTCATTTCATTTGATGTCATTACACAGTTCTGATCGACTGTCTGCAGGGTTTCGAAACAACCCGAATTAGCGTAAACTTAAACCTCATTACAGTCATTTAGCAGACGCTTTTATCCAAAGCGATTTACAGTTAAACTAACAATAGGAGGACAACAATATGCAAGTGCTATGATCCCAGTTTAAGCTAATGCAATACAAGTAGGCATTTTAGGACTTGGACTTTATATATATATATATATATATATATATATATATATATATAGAGAGAGAGAGAGAGAGAGAGAGAGAATAGAATAGAATAGAAAGTATTAGTATTAATTGATCAAGTGTTGATTTTATGCCAGTATATCACGAAACGCTCAGCATTAAACTTTGCGCGTAAAGTTTATAATCTGAGTCCATCTTCTTGCCTGTAGCCTATATAGTAGCCTACAGCCTACATCCCCAATAAGGTGCAAGATTGGTCTTTCATATCACTGTATGTGTTAAGCGTTTTGTCCCAACGGAAAGGGAATCCTTGTATGAGGTATTGAGGGAAACCGATTATAATCCTGTTCATGGTAGAGAAAGCTGATGACATGTAGAATACACAGGGAAAGTAACAATTAAGTTATTGAATGAAACATAAACACAGCTTTTGTGTGTTTATCATCTTTTCCGCATATACTGTCACAGATAATCATTTCCATTTTATGAATGAATGTCTTCGTCAACAACACGCGCTTTTGCACCATCTGATGGTGAGGTCGACTAACAGCAGATGGAGAGTATGCTCGGCAATCTACTGCTTTTCCTGCAGTTCCTGGTCGTCAATGTTGAATTTACTGTTGAATTTACTGTCGAATTTGAACCACTGAATTTGTTGAAGCGAATTTGCAAAGCGAAATAAAATGGACCGAAAATTGCCTGTTGAATATTATTGGTTGTATTTTTAAACAGTTTGAATATTTTGGAAATGAAATATGAATGGTGAATATGGATTATTGAATTTTTAATAATGAAAATGTGTTTGAAATGTTTTTAATTGAAATATTCACAGCTTAAATATTCAACCATGTTGAATTTCAGCCCATAAAAATGCAAGCCCTAAAAATACAATGCATTAAAATGCATTCATGGTTAATGCAATGCCTATTTTTTTTCAAGTAGTGCAATTCAACAGGCTTTTTATTTCAAAAACATTTGACATTATTTTACTTCCATACATGTCCAATAAAGAATATGCAATATTTTTTTATTTACAAATATCAACATTGTTGTTATCAACATGATAAATACGAATACAGATTATTTATAATTATTTAAGATAATTTTCCAAAAACTCGATTTGATCATCTCAGCACCAGGTGATAACTGGAGACGCATATTAAGGTGTAATGCTGTCGCTCAAACAGTAGAGCGTTGGCGCTTGCAACGCCAAGATCATGGGCTCGATTCCCAGGGAAAGCAAGAACTGATAGGAATGTAAATGTGTAATGCAATGTAAATCACTGTGGATAAAAGCATCTGCCAAATGCATAAATGTAAATACATGGTACAGAAAACATGTCCTCCACCCTTTTGAAACATGGGACTACAGTTATAGAAGTTGTATAGAAACAACGTCTAAAATTAGTCTAATTTTATGTTGAAAAGACGTCCACAAACGACCACATTTGGTCCCACGGACGTCAACATTAGACGTGCAGTAGACGTCGAATAAAGACGTTGCCTGCCGTAACAAAACAACCCCTTCAGTGGACCGAAGTTGGACGTCCAAAAATTACATAGAAAAGACGTCACTCCGACGTCACATTGCGCTGTGGGTTCATGCTCCTACTGAGCATAATGTAGCCTACAACACAATATTACCATACAAGCATTTATAAAATTCACTTAATTTAAATGATTAGGCTATATGATTCTAAGAAGATGCAGTATTACATACAGAATTGTTCTGAAAGAAACAGAAGTTTTTTATTATCTGTTGAAAATGTTACAAGTTTATGAGATAATTAACTTCATGACCCTATAAGCATAGCTGCTTTATATTATGTTTAGGGAAAATTATACAGAGGCGTCAGAGCTGGTTGTACAAACAAGAGATCTTAATATAATCAGCAGAGTAAAATAAGCCGGTAAGTGTTTTTATATAAAAAATAATAGATCTATTATAAAATTAGGCTATAAATGCAGATCAATAAATGCAACTTGTTGAACAAATGGAAATGACTTTGCAATTTATGTTTCTTTTAGGTAGCCTAGCTACTTCAACTTAATCTACATCTGTTGTTATATGCAGAGGTGTCAAGTAACGAAGTACAAATACTTCGTTACCTTATACTTAAGTAGACATTTTGGGTAGGGTAGAGTGGGGGAAAACGCTCCCCTTAAGGAAAATGTGACATTACAGTGTAACAAAACATAGATGTGACTAGAATTGCCATCCCGGTTTTGAGTGACTATGGCAGGAGTTATTCACCAAATTTTAAAATTGCTCAGCCTTCATAATTAATTAGTATTTTGACTGAAAATATTTTCTGTACAAAGGGGGCGTTTTGCCCCAGCGGTGGGGTAAAACGCCCCCCAAGGTGGGGTAAAATGCCCCCTTTCTTACCAACCAGTTTGCTTGAAATCAACAGCAAAATTAACAGACAATAGTTTTTAATCTCTAAAAGTAAAAGGCAAGTAATGTATCGACATGTATATATGTTAATATTTATTTCAGGAATGTCCAAAATAGCCAAATTTAACTACCTTCCATCAGTGAACTAACTGTGCTAGCAAGCTAGCTAGCTATGCTCACTTGAGGCAATTTTTTCATGTTTTGTTCAAATATTTTGATTTCACCACCTAGTTATACTGCATTTAGTGTAAAACAAAGGATTTGATAGACAAAAATATGTTATTATAGTAATTATGATAGAGATAAACTATGCCCCCTGGGGGGCGTTTTACCCCACAAGCTATGACTTTAAAAAAAAATGTTTTTATTAAAATATAATTATATTCCTTATAAATAACATATGATCTCAAAATACAGACTTCACTATTCATCTATCATACATCACTGAGATATCCTGCAGAACAATATTCTCTTAAACACTTGTTTACTAATATCTGAAAATTATAGCATTTACCATGTAATCCTCTTCTCTTCAAATATATCGCTGGTGTCAGCTTCTCCATAGAGATTTGTATATCCCCGTTATCAACGTAGTGCATAGCAACAGTAAAAATGTATCTTAACTACCTCTAGTTGTTATTTTGGGAAAAACAGGTGGGGGGCGTTTTCCCCCACTCTATCCCTATCTATAGCCTACTTTACTTGAGTAATTATTTTTCAGCCGACTTTTTACTTCTACTCCTAACATTTTCACGCAATTATCTGTACTTTCTACTCCTTACATTTTAAAAATAGCCTCGTTACTACCATTTCATTTCGGCTTGTTTTCATTCAGGGGTGCGTTTCCCAAAGCCAACTATGGTTGCAAGTTCCGTCGTTACCAATAGAGTTCAATGGAAATTGCGATCATAGTTGGCCAACGATGCTTTTGGGAAACGCACCCCTGGCTTGTCATCGTTCAAAAAAAGGCCAATTACACAAACGTTGAATATATCTGAGTCCCACCTCCTGAACATCGCTAAACTCATTGGCTTTGTGTTTTCTTTCTAACTTGTGAGAGGCTGTTACATTTGGTTGTGCGAAGCGGCAAAACTCATCCGAAGGAATTAAGAAAACCTAGATGCGGTAAGTGAGGGAGAAATCAACAGTTCTCTGCTCAAGAATACGGGGCAAATCACGTCAAATATTGATTTGGGGACAGACGTTTTTACAATATACTGTAAGACAATCGCGGGATAAGTGGCAAACATAATCGAGAGTAGGCTATGTGTGTGTGTGTGTGTGTGAGAGAGAGAGAGAGAGAGAGAGAGAGAGAGAGAGAGAGAGAGAGAGAGAGAGAGAGAGAGAGAGAGAGAGAGTGTGTGTGTGTGTGTGTGTGTGTGAGAGAGAGAGAGAGAGAGAGAGAGAGAGAGAGAGAGAGAGAGAGAGAGAGAGAGAGAGAGAGAGAGAGTGTGTGTGTGTGTGTGTGTGTGTGTGAGAGAGAGAGAGAGAGAGAGAGAGAGAGAGAGAGAGAGAGAGAGAGAGAGAGAGAGAGTGTGTAACCCTACATTATAGGATCAAAATATCCCCATAAAGATGGTAATATCCGAAATCCTTGTCGGGATTTTTTTTTTTTTTTTTGCAAACGGCTTATAAATCAGACTAAGTGATGTTTTTTGAAAATGCAGAAAGTTATCTGTGATAGGGTTAGTGTAGGGGGGTAGAATACACAGTTTGTACAGTATAATAATCATTATGTCTATGGAAAGTCCCCATAAAACATGGAAAATAACATTGCTTGGTCTGTTGAAACCTTGTCATCCCAGTCTCATCAGCTGGACTGAAAGAAGTTTCAGTGCACTTAGGACCCTGAAAACATGTCTCAGAGCAATGGTCACAAGTGACACTTGACAGTATTGCTGTGTGTCGTGTCCAACAGGACAAACTTGACAGTATTGATGCAAAACATAAATGCCAACAGTTAATTTCTGTTAAAGGGATAGTTCACTTATTTAAAAATGAAAATTCTGTCATCATTTACTCACTCTCAAGTTGTTTCAAACCAGTTTCTTTCTTCTGCTGAAGACAAAAGAAGATATTTTGAAGAATGTCGATAACCAAACAGTTGATGGTAGCCATTGACTTCCATAGTAGGCTATTTTTTTTTTCCTACAATGGAAGTCAATGGATACAATCAACTGTTTGGTTATCGACATTCTTCAAAATATCTTCTTTTGTGTTCAGCAGAAGAAAGAAACTGGTTTGAAACAACTTGAGAGTGAGTAGCCTAAATGATTTTCGTTTTTGGATGAACTAATGAAAGATGCAGACACGTGTTTGGCTTCTTTAAAAAGCAAGGAACAAGACAGTATTGCACTATTGCATTGCACTATAAACGGAGTAAAGTTAAGTCTCTGTTAAACTGCCTCCTTGTCTTTATTAGTTACCTGTCACATTACAGAATGAATGAATTAACATATTGTTAAGGTCAATATAGACTAAAAACCTTAATACATTATCCTATTAATTTCCTGATTCCTCTGCTTCTGTGGATGTCCCCAGTCCCCACCAATCTCAAAATCAAACCTACACCCTTAAAGAGAAGTATAAACATATATACCATTTCGATGATAACATGCCTCTGAAGTTTGACTTTTTGCACCATTACAATACTTATAGGCAACTAGTCATCATATCTTCCTCTCCATGAAACACATGTTAATGCCCAGTAGTACACACATATGGTTCTTTTAATGTATTTGCATTTTACTAAAATGGACTGAAATTTATTTTCTATGGGCATACATGCGGCTGAAACAGGTGCATCCCAAATTTTTCAACATTAATATTTTAATATAACGTTATAGTCATGGCCTTTAGAAAAAATTTTTTTGAGGAGGTATGGTAATGCACTATAGGCTCTTGTGGCGCGGCCTAAGCTTTTGTCCTTAATGCCATTTTTTCCTTGCATTACTTTTACCTTTGTACTTTAAGTAGTTTTGAAACCAGTACTTTTACACTTTTACTTGAGTAAAAAGCTTGAGTTGATACTTCAACTTCTACAGAAGTCTTTTTAAACCCTAGTATCTATACTTCTACTTGAGTAACGGATGTGAATATTTTTGACACCTCTGGTTACAACTGTGACATTTATTTACTAATATAACATGATTACATTAGATGGAGAGCAGCATAGGTATGAAGGCCAAACTGGCCAATGGGAAATAAACATTTATACATTGCAAAACAAGTAACTGTTCTTCATTAACATGAAACTTATTCTATAGTTTGTTCTTCCTTCCTGAGATTGAATGTTCAGAATGTGGAAGGTGGGACTGTGTGGTCAGATCTTCCACAGTTGGCAAATACAGCTGTCCTGGGGTGTATTCCAGAAAGCAGGTTATGTGACTTACCTGGGTAAGTTTAGGAGTAAGTAAGCGGATAACCTCTGCTTTCGGTTCCAAAAATGGAGGTAACTTTCGGGTTATGTAAGTAACCATAGCAACTGACTCTCTGAGGATAACCTGCTCCGGAGCAGGTTATGTTGCAGGGTTAGTTTGTTTCAGAGAGATTTCCGAGCATGGTGTGCCCTTTTTGATGAAGATCCTGTGGACGTAGAGGCACAGATTATACAGTAATAGCGTTACCGTTTTTCAAAAGAATCGTTAATTTATTTAACGAAGATTTTGAAACCATATATAGCAAACGTGACACATCGCGGATTAGCGCTTAACACAGAGCACATTTTGTGCATTGCCCTTCACTTTTTTGCGACGGGGAGTTTTTTGTATACAATAGGCGATGCAGAGCATGTGGGAAAGGCAACTGTGTGTAAAGCTGTTCGTACAGTATGCATTGCACTCAAACGGTTCCTACACACTTTTGTGCAGTTCCCTGGCCATAAACCACTGAGGGTCATTAAAGAGGAATTCCACAGAGTGGCGGGTTTGTCCGTTCCATGATATTCTATGACAGACCATTTTAGTTACACAGTTAATCTATCCATACTGTATACAGTCACAATAATTTTAAATGTTTCTAATTATAGTCTATAACTTTCAATTTCAGGGTTCCCAAATGTGATTGGGTGCATTGATGGAACCCACATTCCCATTATAGCTCCTTCAGTCAATGAAGGAGACTATGTTAATAGGAAGTCAATCCATAGCATCAATGTGCAGGTGACAATAGATTTTTGGGGTACTAAATGTTTGGGTGTTTAAATCACCCTCATTAATGTTTAGGGAGTCATCATTGTGCCACAAATTTCAACAGGGTATGTTTTGCCTTACACAATGTTTTTTTTATTTTATTTTTTTATGTTTTTTTATGCAATTATATACACTTTAACTACCTTTATAGGACACTTCAATGGTTACTTGCTGGGGGACAGAGGGTACCCTTGTCTGCCCTATATGATGACACCCTACCCTGAACCTGAGCCTGGACCACAGGCACAATTCAACCCGGCCCACAGCAGAACACGGGTCAAAATGACTAGGCATCCTGAAGGCAAGGTTTCAGTGCCTGTGTGGGCTCAGGGTCAGCAAAGAAAGGTCATGTGACATCACAGCTGCTTGTGTTGTTCTTCACAACATTGCCACACTGAGAGGTGAGAGGGCCCCCCCTTCTCTTGATGAAGATGGCCAAGAGGAACCTCCAGTGAACCCAGTAGACCCAAGAGATGGCAGGGTGGTACGAGACATGATTTGCCAAAATCACTTTAATTAAAACCAGTTAACAGTCAAGTGTTGTTCATGGTTTCTTTATTTCCTGTAACAAAAGACATTTGTATTTATTGCTTTAGATTTCATTCAACAACAAATGACAGATTAATGTTCACAAACTGTTTCCCACCTTAAGCTGGTGCTCCAGCAATTCAATTTCAAGTCTGGCCTTTTTTAGGTTAAGCCTTTTCTCCTCCATTTGAAGCTGTATAAGGTCCATCTCCATGTCACTTTTTCTGATTTGCTTTTGAAAGTGGACCTTCTACAGCTCTTTGGCAGGCAACTAGAAAGACAGAATAATTAAACATGACTGAAAAAGTCTGTAATACAAACACAGACCAAATATTTAAATGAGGAAGGAGAACTGCAGAACATTTCTTACACTGCTAAGATTCTGTGTGGAGGTTGATGGACCCTCATTTGTATTAAAATCTCCTGCCATATTCTGTAAAAAAGGCAATGACAATTTATTTATGCTCTTATGTAAAAAAGGGGGAATGCATTGTATGCATCATACCTCTATGGGCCTCCCCACATTTTCTGTTTCTGACACAGCAGAAGTGGTCTCTTCATCGTCATCCTACAGTGAAAATAAGGAAGGATGCTTGGTCTAGCAAACAGAAACCTGAACACAATAATCACTTACAACTGTGACAGAGTGTGGTGTTGCAGGAGGATCCAATAATACAATGTGGCCATCAGCAACTGCAAGATAATTAAACCAATAAGATAATCATGCATATTCAATACTCAATGTATATTCTTAAACAAATATAACTAATAAAGAAGGACATTAGGAACATCTAAGAGTACTAGTAATAGTATTACAGTATACAGCATATGCAGTCAAAGCAGCATGCATACTGCACAAGTGAATCAATGACTGTAAAATGCATTTAAAATTCCTTTTTAAAATGGTGACAGTGTTGATGATTTTCTTTATTAAAACACTGACAAAAACAGTGAAAACATCAATAAATCATAAGTATTAATATGGTACACCTACATTTTACTAAGCCACTTGTCTTGGTAGCTGAGTCTGACGAACTGCCCCCTGGAATCCCATCGACCACAGGTCGCCCTTTATTAAGGGACAGTGCCAGCTCCTCAGCTCGGGTGAGGGTTAGTAGTTTATTAAGGGACAGTGCCAGCTCCTCAGCTCGGGTGAGGGTTAGTAGTTTATTTAGGGACAGTGCCAGCTCCTCAGCTCGGCTGAGGGTTAGTAGTTTATTAAGGGACAGTGCCAGCTCCTCAGCTCGGGTTAGGGTTAGTAGTTTATTAAGGGACAGTGCCAGCTCCTCAGCTCGGGTTAGGGTTAGTAGTTTATTAAGGGACAGTGCCAGCTCCTCAGCTCGGGTGAGGGTTAGTAGTTTATTAAGGGACAGTGCCAGCTCCTCAGCTCGGGTGAGGGTTAGTAGTTTATTAACCCCTTAAGTGTCACCGTCCCGCTAGCGGGACGCCTAACTTTAATTCAATATATTACTATTAAATCCTAATTTAATCATGACAAACTATATATCGTTGGAAAGGTCTAAGACTCCTAAATAGATATTTTTGCACTATTTTTTTATTACAAATTATGTAGGAACAGTAATATATGAATTTTTGACAAGAGTGCGCCTCAAAAAATCTACGTCATAACAGGAGTTTCTGACCTTTGTCACAAAAAGTCAACGCACACACTTTTAAAAATTGAAACTTTGGTTTTTAATGCTAAAAGTTCATAATAAAACATAATCTAGTATTTGTCAATAAAAAAAGATGAAATAATATTTGAAAAAGTAAAGTAAAAAGTCCTCTAAAAAATATAATATATATTATATATATACATTTTTATTTTTTATCATTATTATAAATTAGGTCAAAATCATAAATTATAAATTAGGTATCATTTAAAAGCTTACGAACTCAGAATTCATCCTGTGAAAACCGTTTTGAAATTGGACGTTGCGTTACCATAGAAACGGTATTTTTGTATTAGGCTCCTCCCCTTTTGGGCATCATCTTTCATAATTTTTTATCAAAAACTTTTCTAATCTTGACAAAACACATATTGTCAGAAAGGTCTGAGTCTCAAGGTTCCATTTTTAGTAACAAAAATGATATTTGGATAGAAATTTATTAATTTGTTATGGCAGAATACATACAATTAGATTCAATGGAATTTAATGGCACCCGGTGGCTATTTTTGGTACAACGCCTAAACAAAATCTCATGGGAACTTCAATTTTTGTGATATCAACTTCAAATTTGGAACACAACTTGGTTAGATATTTAGCTTTCATTTTATAGTAATTTTATACTAAAAAATATTTTGTAAAATATTTATTTTATATAAAAAAAAATATTGATAAAGTATATTTGATTTACTGTAAATTTTAACTTCCATAACTTTTTCATACTTTAATTTTTTGAAGTGCTTTCACTTCAGTAATCTGCTGATTGTTTTCTTTAAAACAAGACCAAACTTAGGTCTGTATTCCAAAGCATTCTTGAATTACAACCATTTAAGTTTGTATAGTGCATTTTAATGTCAATTATCAAAAGGGGGATGACAGCTAAGGGGTTAAGGGACAGTGCCAGCTCCTCAGCTCGGGTGAGGGTTAGTAGTTTATTAAGGGACAGTGCCAGCTCCTCAGCTGGGGTGAGGGTTAGTAGTTTATTAAGGGACAGTGCCAGCTCCTCAGCTCGGGTGAGGGTTAGTAGTTTATTAAGGGACAGTGCCAGCTCCTCAGCTCGGGTGAGGGTTAGTAGTTTATTAAGGGACAGTGCCAGCTCCTCAGCTCGGGTGAGGGTTAGTAGTTTATTAAGGGACAGTGCCAGCTCCTCAGCTCGGCTGAGGGTTAGTAGTTTATTAAGGGACAGTGCCAGCTCCTCGGCTCGGGTTAGGGTTAGTAGTTTATTAAGGGACAGTGCCAGCTCCTCAGCTCGGGTGAGGGTTAGTAGTTTATTAAGGGACAGTGCCAGCTCCTCAGCTCGGGTGAGGGTTAGTAGTTTATTAAGGGACAGTGCCAGCTCCTCAGCTCGGGTGAGGGTTAGTAGTTTATTAAGGGACAGTGCCAGCTCCTCAGCTGGGGTGAGGGTTAGTAGTTTATTAAGGGACAGTGCCAGCTCCTCAGCTCGGGTGAGGGTTAGTAGTTTATTAAGGGACAGTGCCAGCTCCTCAGCTCGGGTGAGGGTTAGTAGTTTATTAAGGGACAGTGCCAGCTCCTCAGCTCGGGTGAGGGTTAGTAGTTTATTAAGGGACAGTGCCAGCTCCTCAGCTCGGGTGAGGGTTAGTAGTTTATTTAGGGACAGTGCCAGCTCCTCAGCTCGGGTGAGGGTTAGTAGTTTATTAAGGGACAGTGCCAGCTCCTCAGCTCGGGTGAGGGTTAGTAGTTTATTAAGGGACAGTGCCAGCTCCTCAGCTCGGGTGAGGGTTAGTAGTTTATTAAGGGACAGTGCCAGCTCCTCAGCTCGGGTGAGGGTTAGTAGTTTATTTAGGGACAGTGCCAGCTCCTCAGCTCGGGTGAGGGTTAGTAGTTCATTAAGGGACAGTGCCAGCTCCTCAGCTCGGGTGAGGGTTAGTAGTTCATTAAGGGACAGTGCCAGCTCCTCAGCTCGGGTGAGGGTTAGTAGTTTATTAAGGGACAGTGCCAGCTCCTCAGCTCGGGTGAGGGTTAGTAGTTTATTTAGGGACAGTGCCAGCTCCTCAGCTCGGGTGAGGGTTAGTAGTTTATTAAGGGACAGTGCCAGCTCCTCAGCTCGGGTGAGGGTTAGTAGTTTATTTAGGGACAGTGCCAGCTCCTCAGCTCGGGTGAGGGTTAGTAGTTTATTAAGGGACAGTGCCAGCTCCTCAGCTCGGGTGAGGGTTAGTAGTTTATTAAGGGACAGTGCCAGCTCCTCAGCTCGGGTGAGGGTTAGTAGTTTATTTAGGGACAGTGCCAGCTCCTCAGCTCGGGTGAGGGTTAGTAGTTCATTAAGGGACAGTGCCAGCTCCTAAGCTCGGGTGAGGGTTAGTAGTTCATTAAGGGACAGTGCCAGCTCCTCAGCTCGGGTGAGGGTTAGTAGTTCATTAAGGGACAGTGCCAGCTCCTCAGCTCGGGTGAGGGTTAGTAGTTTATTTAGGGACAGTGCCAGCTCCTCAGCTCGGGTGAGGGTTAGTAGTTTATTAAGGGACAGTGCCAGCTCCTCAGCTCGGGTGAGGGTTAGTAGTTTATTTAGGGACAGTGCCAGCTCCTCAGCTCGGGTGAGGGTTAGTAGTTTATTAAGGGACAGTGCCAGCTCCTCAGCTGGGGTGAGGGTTAGTAGTTTATTAAGGGACAGTGCCAGCTCCTCAGCTCGGGTGAGGGTTAGTAGTTTATTTAGAGACAGTGCCAGCTCCTCAGCTCGGGTGAGGGTTAGTAGTTTATTAAGGGACAGTGCCAGCTCCTCAGCTGGGGTGAGGGTTAGTAGTTTATTTAGGGACAGTGCCAGCTCCTCAGCTCGGGTGAGGGTTAGTAGTTTATTAAGGGACAGTGCCAGCTCCTCAGCTCGGGTGAGGGTTAGTAGTTTATTAAGGGACAGTGTCAGCTCCTCAGCTCGGGTGAGGGTTAGTAGTTTATTAAGGGACAGTGCCAGCTCCTCAGCTCGGGTGAGGGTTAGTAGTTTATTAAGGGACAGTGCCAGCTCCTCAGCTCGGGTGAGGGTTAGTAGTTTATTAAGGGACAGTGCCAGCTCCTCAGCTCGGGTGAGGGTTAGTAGTTTATTAAGGGACAGTGCCAGCTCCTCAGCTCGGGTGAGGGTTAGTAGTTTATTAAGGGACAGTGCCAGCTCCTCAGCTCGGGTGAGGGTTAGTAGTTTATTAAGGGACAGTGCCAGCTCCTCAGCTCGGGTGAGGGTTAGTAGTTTATTAAGGGACAGTGCCAGCTCCTCAGCTCGGGTGAGGGTTAGTAGTTTATTAAGGGACAGTGCCAGCTCCTCAGCTCGGGTGAGGGTTAGTAGTTTATTAAGGGACAGTGCCAGCTCCTCAGCTCGGGTGAGGGTTAGTAGTTTATTAAGGGACAGTGCCAGCTCCTCAGCTCGGGTGAGGGTTAGTAGTTTATTAAGGGACAGTGCCAGCTCCTCAGCTCGGGTGAGGGTTAGTAGTTCATTAAGGGACAGTGCCAGCTCCTCAGCTGGGGTGAGGGTTAGTAGTTCATTAAGGGACAGTGCCAGCTCCTCAGCTCGGGTGAGGGTTAGTAGTTCATTAAGGGACAGTGCCAGCTCCTCAGCTCGGGTGAGGGTTAGTAGTTTATTAAGGGACAGTGCCAGCTCCTCAGCTCGGGTGAGGGTTAGTAGTTTATTAAGGGACAGTGCCAGCTCCTCAGCTCGGGTGAGGGTTAGTAGTTTATTAAGGGACAGTGCCAGCTCCTCAGCTGGGGTGAGGGTTAGTAGTTTATTAAGGGACAGTGCCAGCTCCTCAGCTCGGGTGAGGGTTAGTAGTTTATTTAGGGACAGTGCCAGCTCCTCAGCTCGGGTGAGGGTTAGTAGTTTATTAAGGGACAGTGCCAGCTCCTCAGCTCGGGTGAGGGTTAGTAGTTTATTAAGGGACAGTGCCAGCTCCTCAGCTCGGGTGAGGGTTAGTAGTTTATTAAGGGACAGTGCCAGCTCCTCAGCTCGGGTGAGGGTTAGTAGTTTATTAAGGGACAGTGCCAGCTCCTCAGCTCGGGTGAGGGTTAGTAGTTTATTAAGGGACAGTGCCAGCTCCTCAGCTCGGGTGAGGGTTAGTAGTTTATTAAGGGACAGTGCCAGCTCCTCAGCTCGGGTGAGGGTTAGTAGTTTATTAAGGGACAGTGCCAGCTCCTCAGCTGGGGTGAGGGTTAATAGTTTATTAAGGGACAGTGCCAGCTCCTCAGCTGGGGTGAGGGTTAGTAGTTTATTAAGGGACAGTGCCAGCTCCTCAGCTCGGGTGAGGGTTAGTAGTTTATTAAGGGACAGTGCCAGCTCCTCAGCTGGGGTGAGGGTTAGTAGTTTATTAAGGGACAGTGCCAGCTCCTCAGCTCGGGTGAGGGACGGTGGAGGTGGACCCCACCTGTTTAATGGGCCTCAGCCTTCTTTCTATTGGCTACATAGAAAACTAAATTATATTAAATACTAAATTACATGGCGTCAGTAACAAGTTTAGTAAGTTTAGAAAATATTACCTTGCTGGAGAATGTTTTTGTGTTTCATTTTTCCTTGGCTCACACTTCTTCTACCTCCAGAAGGATTACACCTGATAAAACAAGAAGCCAACATATAACTAGCCAATTATGTGCATTACTACTGTAATATTAAGAAATGTATGGAGGCCAACAAGTAAATACTTGTCTATTTTTACTACATGCTCCAAAGAATTTTTGCGTCACAATGAAAGGGGAAAATAGCCTATTTATAATTTTCTAAACTCACGCATTTACTCTGTCTGTTATTTTTTGCCAAATGCCAAGCCAACTCTCTTTCTTTTGCTGATGCAGCAGTATTGCTTTTTTTAGTTATAATGGGCTTATAGTCTTCATAAGCAAGTATTAAAACCTCCAACTCAGTTTCACCGAAATATGTAGCTCGCTTTTTTTCTCCCTTGGTTTCCATGGTGACTCCTGAAATCGGCGATCCATTGAAAATGTCTTTATGTACTCGCCGTGCGCGCGCATTAACTCTGGGTTACCAATAGGAGGTTGATTAAACTAACTCCTCACAGGTGTTTTGGAACCGACATACCCCGAGTAAGCAGGTTTTGGGTTAATCAACCCAGAGTTCAGGGTTAATCTGATGGTAAATTAACCCAGCTTTCTGGAATACACCCCTGAATGCATGTACATTTGCCTATTTTTTTTTCTTTTGTTGTTCTTGCTTTCATACCGCTAATGAATATGTTTGTTGAACATTCCCCTAAATAAATGCTGTGGGTAATTCAACGGATCCATAAGCTACGGCTTATCAATTTTCACCTCTATTTAGGAACATTTATGAAGTGTACTGTATGCTTGATGCTTTAACTCATTACTCAGGAACATTAAAATAAATGAATAATAAATAAATAAATGTTTGACATGTCCCTTTAACCGCAGTATTGCTGCTCAATTTAAATTAAGCCACACATTGGCATCATAACAATAATCTGTGAATATACACTGCAAAGACTGTAAATAGCATAATTTATTTAATCTACTTGTCATCATTCGAATTTCATTGAAACGAATGTAACAAAATAATGTGGTAGTGGTCTGTGTGTCGCGAAAATAAAGTACATTAAAACTTCCCTTAAAGGCGTCTGAAACATACAGCGGAGCAGCGCAGAGTAAACAACAGAACCCTAATATGATACAAACATTTAACAATAACGTGGAAAGCTTTTAAATATGCTCAGTGAAAAATTAGCTGTGACGAAACTGTCACCGTTTAACATCTGCTGGAAATCCAGGGTAAAACTGTCTGCGTGCACGCGCACTTCCCCAGTTAACATGATCCCCAGTTGATCCGTAATCCTGTTGTAAATTTCCTATTCGTTTCTCCCATTGACGTTTTGGGAAAAAATCGTATCTAAAGAGTTTTAGAGCATGTCTGAGGATAACCAGCTATGGCTGAACTCATAAGCATACAACATATCATTTCGAGTGAAAAGACGTTGAGAAAATCCCCCAAAAAAGTCAAAGGTACAACACTGCGTACATATTTTCATTTCCGAGCGAAGGAACTACTCATCCCATAAACCACCGCGCCTCACTAAAGTCGACTGAGGAAGCCACCCACAACCGCGAAAGAGCCTTTTGAGCGACTTCCAAATCTGACGACAGCCACGCGAACTTTTTCCTCCAGTAAATTTTATATAGTGAATGTGCCGTTAATAGCAGTTCTTTCAGTAGTAATCGTGTAAATAATAGAGAGTCGCTACTCCCCAGCGTCCATTCCTGTGTGTGTGTGTCGTGAGAAGAGTCGCTGCTCCCCAGCGTCCATTCCTGTGTGTGTGTGTGTGTGTCGTGAGAAGAGTCGCTGCTCCCCAGCGTCCATTCCTGTGTGTGTGTGTGTGTGTGTCGTGAGAAGAGTCGCTGCTCCCCAGCGTCCATTCCTGTGTGTGTGTGTGTGTGTGTCGTGAGAAGAGTCGCTGCTCCCCAGCGTCCACTCCTCCGTGTGTAGTTCGTGTTTATTTCAAAGCCCTTTATTATACAGGACACTCTGCTGACAGGACAGGTTGAGGTCCATGCTCATTTTATTCATTAAGTTATAGTTCGTTCATCCTTAATTTTAACAACATTTATTGTATTTTCTTAATATCCACAACAAGTGAAAATTAAAGCTACAAGCAGCATTTAGTGGTGTTCAAGCAGTTAATATCAAAAGCATCAAAAGACATTAAGTTTCATGTAGCAAGCATTTAACCACTGACATCATATAGATGGAATAGACCTTGCTTTAGCATGATTTACCATGATATACCAAATTTTAGTGTGATTTTTCATGATTTACCATGAATCTAGCATGATTTACCATAGTTTACCATGATATACCAAGTTCTAGTATGATTCACCATGATTTACCCTGCTCTAGCATGGTTTACCACAATTGAACACATTCTAGTATGATTTAATATGATTCTAGCATGATTTACCATGATATACCACATTCTAGAATGATTTATGATGGTTTTGAACATTATGATATGAACATTATATGATCGTAGATGGGAAAGACCATTTACAGCTAATACAGGCAATTTACCATGAAATACATGGTTTTGAAGCTTTTTAACAGTTATAGCGCCACCTATGGTCCGATCTCCATGAAACTTTGCATGCTTCTTCACCATGTTATGACACATATGCTCATCATTTTTTGTGAAGTTTTGACTTTTCGTTTAGGATTTATAGGCTTTTGACCGTATTTTGCCCTGCCCCTTTTCTAAATGACCCTGTTACAGCCACCCAAATGCAAAATTTAAACTTTTTCGATTATTATTGATCTAGAGTGTCCAGAGAATAGGCCTAGACTGGTTTGGTTCCGATGGGGCGAAAAACCAGGGACTAGTTCGCAAAAGTAGGTTTTGGACAAAATCCGACATAACTTTTGTTTTTTGCTTAAATCGAAATCGGATACATCTTGTCCGCCTTGAGCCAAGGGTCACAGTGGTGTAAAAAGCTTGAGGCCAGGACCAACGGTCTAGGAGTTATGAGCAATTTAGTACTTTTGGCTGCTGTAGCGCCACCTATGGGCCAATCGGGGTCATACTCTGATAGGTTTTCCCCAAAAGTGTGGCCTACCATCTGGCCGAGTTTCAAGTCTCTAGGCCTTACGGTTTGGGCTGCACGATGCGTTTTAGGGGAATTTTTTTTTGAAATAGCAATTACAATTCGGTACAATTCACTATATTAAGTCTGACGTCACGCGTGACGTTTAGCCTCTTCAGGGCCCAAGCGCTCTGCTCGTCCACTCCAGATCCTAGACTACACAAACCCTTTTCTTAAACGGCTTTTTTCGCTTCAGTGCCAGTGGGTGTTACTAGGGATTAAGGGATAGCACCCACTGGCGCCAAAGTTTCTTCATTCGTTTAAGATTTGTAACTTACCTTATCAACTGCAGCCATTTTCTCTTATCTTTCTCGTCACAGGGAAAGCGGTAGAATGACAGTTGAATGTCACTTGTTTTTTTTAACTCCGATCTATTTAAACAACACGGGAACACGTTAAAACTCGGGCGAAAGCGGTAGGTAGGTAGAGAGGACCCGGCCTTTGGACCCGGAAACAGTATTATCGGAGAGTGGTTACGTCACGACTTAACAACCGGATAGGTTTTCAGCACTAAAGTGCTTAAACACCCAATTAAAAAGTGATGTGAAAATACAAGCAATAGTACGGTAATGTTAAATGTTAAATCTTACTTGGGAAAAGTAATCCCCGAGTGATGGTCCGCCGATTTGAGCAGGAATATGCTGCACAGTGCTCTGGCATCTACTGCTGCTATGCAACGCAAATAGGAGTATGACCGGTTTAAGATGGCGGCCGCATTTCTTGCACCACAGCGGCCAATAGGGCATCTAGTCTCTATATGATGTCTATGCATGAAGAGGTATGCCTAGGCTAAATATAGTTTTGACAGTGGCATCATAAAATGCTTGACATGACTCATACCATATGAAGGCTACAGTAACCTAGCTAAAGTGAACGATAATGCTAACTAACGTTACCAACCTCCCTGCAAAACTCACCATAACTTTGTAGGTCTTGTCCCTCATGCTGGCCCTTACAAAACCCACAAGCTGACCCTTGGACACGCTACACTCAACCACATGACCCGATTTGAAGTGCTTTTCACCAGTTTGAACACTTTTGTTTTCCTCCTAAAAAGCCATCATGGCAGCCAAGGAGATCATGATTGCACTGATAAGTGTACCGTGCAAAAAGGCAACACAGGTTTTTAAAAAATTTTTTTTTTAATTAATGATCTTCAGTCTTCACGGACCTTCGCAGGGTTTAATCAGACATTTACACGACTTCCACCAATCAGATGCATCACTGTGGGATTGTTCAGGATTGTGGGTGATGAAGTAGCCTACTTATCCAAGACATCGCGAATAAAAGGCATTAATTTATCTCAAAACAAGGTTAGTGCCCCATGAACTTTTGGCGTTTATATGAGCATATACAATCGTTTAGTACAGCCGTAGCTGGTTTAGTCTACCATGTATGTTTACGTTTTTCTGGCTTATAGCCTACCCATGGCTTATACCCAGCTCATACCCCAACTGTCAATGGAGAAATTGTATTGAATTCTTACTTCCGGGACTGAGATAAAAAGCCAAAATGATGACAGAAAAATCATAAATGACAAAAAAGGCCAAAATCATAAGATAAATTCAAAATTATGACGTCTAGCCACAAAAATCTTTTTTTTTTTCAATTTCATTTCAACTGACGCAATTAAAAATACGTTTACATATAGAAGATGTTACAGTTGACACAAATGTTTTTACGTTTGTTTACCATGATTTCGTTACACTATAAGAGTAAAACTAACTAGTTCCGAATGGCTGATGTCAGAGTTACAGTAGCCTACTAGATGAGTTATTGACGCTTTCACTTTCGAGCGCATTTAAAAGTGAGAGTGTTTCAGTCAGTGAAAGTGGGCTGATGTGCACACACCAGCTCAAGAGCAGAGCTAAACACTTCGGTCTAGATTGATTGTGAACAAGTGACCCTGATGAAATGAGAAGAGCCTGATCGAAAAGCTCCGGGATGAATTTGTCCTCCGGAACCCGAACTCGACCCGTTCGCTTCGGGGGATTTACACTCGCGTTAGTGCTGTTGTCGACATGCGCGTGCACGGGTGAGTAGCGTTGCATGCTTTCACTATGGGATGTTTCGGAATGGTTTTATTATCATTATTTTTGAGTGGAAAGCAAATATATATATATATATATATATATATATATAAATAACTCGCTCTCTCTATTCTATATTATTAACGTATTGTATATTCGGGTAGTTAATAAAAGGTAGCCTATTCATAAAGGTCATAAAAATATACAAAATGAAAGATAGGTTTATTTTGTTGTGTCGTTTATTTATTTACAAATGATGACATGCCCAAAAGGAGGTTTTGTCAGATTTACTTCTGGGTGCAAATTTGCCCCAGCTAACAAAAAATATGTTCTAAAAACGTCCCATTAAGCTGTGAAAATGTTCTGAAAACGTTTTTTTTCTTGGTTATGTGAATGTTAATGGAACATTCCATATTATCATTCTTCAAACATTATGGGAATGTTACTTTTGAATGTTCTCTGAACGTTCTGAAACAAGTAACATAAAAAACGCAATGTATAGCCTAAATAAAAAAATGTTGTGCTATTGTTTTGAAAACATTGAACGATCGTTCTGACAACGTTACCAGAAGAACGTTTGTTTATAACTTTGAGAGACTTATAAGGAAATTGAGATAAGTCATTATTATGAAATTATTGTTCATAATTATGATTTAATAATTATTATAATTATATAATAAATTCATAATTATGACATAAAAAGTCGACATTATGACATAAAAACATAAATATGACATAAAACATCGACATTATGTCATAAAAAGCCATAGTTATGACATACTAAGTAACATGCTAATTCATAATTATGACATTAAAAACAAATTATTGGATAAAAAGTCAAAATATGACAAAATGTATAATGAAATTGAGATTAAGTCAACATTATGACATAAAAAACATAAATATGTCATAAAAATCAAATAAAAATAATGACATAAATAACAAATATGACATAAAAAGTCATAATTATTACATAAAAAGTAGACATTATGACATAAAACCATACATATGACATAAAAAGTGATAATTATGAGATGAAAAGTAAAAATTATAACAAAAATTCATTCATATATATATATATATATATATATATATATATATATATATATAACCCCAAAAGAAAATAAGACAAACTTCCAACTAAACTGTTTCAGGAGAAACTGTTTTCAAGTTTTTGTGCTAAGATTTTGAAAACATTGAACAAACCTTCTATTAATGTGACCGGAGGAAAGTTTGTTCATAACTTTGAGAGAACCTTTCCAGAACGTTCTGAGAACTGTTATCTTGGAGGGTATTGATGGTAAATCTGGAGCTCATTACAGTCATAGAGATGATGATGATGATGATGATGTTCCCTGCACAGACAGCGCTGAGCGTCACGTCACGGCCCAGGCTGGAGAACCAGCGGTTCTGCCCTGCACGTGTCCACCGCATCAGCCTCCATTTGTGGTCTGGCAGAAGACCCTCGGTGTTCAGAAACTCGTGATCATTAACTACAGCGGAGAAGACAACGAAAAAGACTATCAAGCGGACGAGTATCGCAACAGAACGGAGCTGAAGCTGACAGAAAACTGTTCTCTTATGCTCCTCAATGTGACTCCATCAGACCAGGGACTGTACACATGTTACTATCAGAAAGGACCTATAAGACACGACATCATATATCTGCAGGTCACAGGTCAGTGCGTGTGCGTTTGGTTACACTGAGGAACAATCAGGATTATTATTGTTAACGAACTAAAATAACTTAAAAAAAAATTTCGTTACTAATAAAATAAGTCATAACTCAAAGTTACTAAATTAACAAAAATAAAACTGAAATATATATTTTTAACAATCATACATATAAAATAAAAGTTGAAATTACACAAATAAAAGATAATTAAAAAAATATCAATGAACTGAATTTGCAATTAAAAAAAAATATGACATAAAAAAATCTTAATTATGGGATAAAAAGTAGAAATGACAAAAATTTAGATAGTCGACATTATGACAAAAAACATTAATATGAATTAAAAGTAATAAAAATTGATATTTTGACATAAATATGCCATAATAAGTGAGATGTAAGACTAAATGAGATTAAGTTTATAAAATGACAAAAGCCGAAATCAAGATAAATTTGAAAATGATGACGTATTGCCACAAAAAAATCGTATTCTTAATCTTAAATCAAATTTATTTCAAAATCATTCATTGTTCTTTAAAACATATGAAGTCAATGCCAACATTAACCTAAATGGATAAATATGTTGCAATTTTGTATGAATATTATATAATAAACGTCATTTAGCCTTTTAAAGATAAATGTGAGCTCTCCATGCGCTTCATCAGGAGATGTTTGTGCCTCATTTTCACAGTTGACTTGAACAGTGTTCATTTGATCTGTTTATAAATCTGATCCCTTGCTGATAACCTTTGGCTCATATTTAATCTCACGCGACTGTATGAGTTTGTATATCAGATCACAGGGTTGCATGCATCAAAAGGACTGTTTCTATGGAGATTTAACGCCCATGTGACTTTTAACAGTGCGCACAATACTTACGAGGCCTAAAAAGTTTATCGTCAACACCCTTGCATTATTCCAACACAGAATTATGCATGCAATGAACTTTTGCTGTTTCTGTTGCTCATCAACATCAGGTTTATCATCAACACCCTTGCTGTTTCTTTAGAAAAACAACCACCTCCAGAAAGGATTTGGGACATCCAGAAAACTGTGGTGACGTCTTCGGTTTGCGGGATTCTTGTCTTTGTGATCATCACAGTGGCTGTTGTGGTATATGTGGGAATTGCTCGCAGAAATAGACGTCAAATGAATGGTAAAGTCCATTTTTTTTCCCCTTTATGACTTAAATGTGTTCATTGCAATTCAATTCAATTAGAAGTTCTCGTGTGCACTTTTCTCGCACCCTTATGTTTGTTTAGAAGCTTTATAATACCTCAAGAGGAAATTTGAGTATATTTCATGACATTTTTCTGGCTTTGCAGGAACATTCACTGCAACATTGACGGGGATCATTTAACAGCTGTCAGTCAAACACAGCCAGATCTCTGCTTATCACAGATGAGATCTCCACAAAATGCAAAAAAGGTGTAAATGTGGGATTTAAAAAAACAAACCTTAACAAAAACCTGCACAAGCTCAGACACCGTTTAGTGACCCATTTAATCTACTGATCCAACACAATCATTTTCTGTCACTATCTGTCCTATCACAGGTAAAATAGTCCATAAAAATACTGTGAATGCCACACATGGCTGTAATTTTACTTGCTATTATTCCTCGTTGTTGTTGCCGTTTAAAGGCCTTATCTCATAAGCAATCAAGCTTTTCTTAAAGTAAAAGAGGTTGACATTCTATAAAAAAGTTAAAAAAGTCCCTCACAGTCCAGCCTGGAATATGCTCAAATATGTTAAAAACACGTTATGCAGTAGGTAGGCTAAACATTATAAATGAACAGATTATTTGATTTCCATCCAAACAGTTTTACACTTTTAGTCATATCCTGCGACACCATTTCACTTCCTTATTTTAATCTCAATAAGCAGTTTTCTCATTTCTCATTGTTTTTTTAAGAATGCTTACGCACAGTTCTAAAACGATGGCTCTATTTCTTAAAACACACACACACGATGCAACAGATTGCATAAGCAAACGCTTAATTTCAAAACTATTTGAACTCTTCTAAAAAAAGTCTTTATGCGTAGAAACTCTACACACAAACCATTAAATAATTAGCCACACACTCGCCAAACTACACACAGAAATGCAACTGAACTGAATCAACACTGAACTGACTTCAGCTGAATAATGGCATTATTGGCTCATTAGAGCTGCTTACTAACAGAATCTGATTTTTTGTTACTATTGTGAAACTGCTGTGAAAATAATCTAAAACGGTTAGTTCTAGTCCTTGATTCTGATTGGTCAATAGTTGTGTTTTTATCAAAGACTGTCGACTATGCACATTAGCTTGAAAATTTCATCCTCTGTCATGATTCGAGCGTTGAACAGTAACAAAGTACATTTACTTGAGTACTGTACTTAAGTACACTTTCTTTACTTGAGTATGATTTTTTCTGGAAACGTTTTACTTTAACTTCACTACATTTGAAAGATAAATATCGAACTTTTTACTCCACTACGTTTCTGTCAAGGTCTTTGAGTAGAAACTAATAACATCAGTCAGTGGATGATATTGGTTGGAAAATGGAAATGAAAGTCGGATTAATGTCAATCTGACATTGGATTCTGACATCAACCTGATTTTCATTTTTAACATTGGGTTTGGTCTTTTAAATGCGAATTTTGTCATTGTTTTGGAGCACACTAGCTTATAGATAACAGTAAGGCTAACATATTCATAATAAAAGCCAAACAACTTTAAATAGGGCATTATTTGAGGGATCAGCCATTTGGGTGTCCGAAACCATTGTGGACGTTATTAAGTGCACTCATTCAATCCCACTACTGGAACTGTGTTATAGAAATAAATGTGATATTGATATGAGGGCAGACATAGATTCAGAGGCATTAGATACTGTATTACATACAACAATGCAACAATAATAAAACATGGCATTGACATTTTACTTTTGATACTTAAGTACTTTTAAGAACAAGTACTTCTGTACTTTTACTTAAGTAAAAATCGGTCTTTACAACTTTCACTTGTAGCTAACAGAGTAATATTTGACCAGTAGTATCTGTACTTTCACTCAAGTAAGTAAGTTGTGTACTTTGTCCAGCTCTAAATGTCAACTTGGCTAACAGTTTGGAGAACTTGACGTTTCCTTATTCAAAGAGATCGTAGTTGCACTTGCATGGCGTTTCAAAGATGGCCGCCGAGTGAAATGACTTTGGTTTAATTTAATTCACGATAAAACACGGAGCGCTTCACCCTCTATGTATCACTAAACAACACCCTAGCAACCACTCGTAGCAACTTAAACATAATAGTTTTCATCGAAGCTTATAGAGTAACGTTTTGCGAGAGATCGAGTAAGTGTACCTGCATTTACAGTAGATATAGCATTTTCATTGAATGTCCGCTGTGAAGTACATTAATCTTGTTCTATTAACAGTTAAGAGGTTTTCCCGTGTCCGACATGCCAGTTATTTGTCAGTTGCGTCTTGCTTCTCCGTGTTCACAACAAGTTTCAGTCCTTTCAATATAAAAGTCTTTTATTCTGACTGACTCACTCATAAAGGCAGTCTTTGTTTGAATCTAATGGCGAAATAATGTAGCTAAGTAACTTCTGTCGCTGTTCACGATCAGGGACTATTTTTCCGGCGGAAGGAAGGCGGATTTTATTTCATGAAAGTTGCATTGATACATATTTTTTTGGCTTTAATTTTTGTATTGTGTGGTAACCATTTTATAAAAGCAATTACGGCTATATATGTATATATGTAGGCTACACTATAAACAGAAATGCAAGTTGGTAAAAATAATTTCTTTCTTTCTCAGACAATGAGTTTTGATTTCTAAGTGAACAAATGTTTCACTCATGGTCTTGGCTGTAGGTCATCAGGAAATGAGTGTGGCTTTTAAATGGCAGTTTTCCAATTGAAACAAAAGAGCTGTTAGTTTTGAATGATGTCTAATGTTGATAACTGTGTTTAGATATTTGTAAAAAGTTTGTTTTACAACAGCAAACGTTTAAAGCGTTTAATGTGCTTGTAGTTTTGCAGACTTGGTGTGAAGATTAGGTACACGAGGGAATGATTTCACTGAGTGACCTCAAGTTTCACTTTCAGTGTGTGAGCTATTCTAAAAAACTGTTTTATAAAGGGCATAGAGTACATAACCAAACTTGAGATGTACATTAAACTGTGGAAGCTTGTTCCTGCCACAGAATAAAACAATTAAAAAGGGTTATTGCAACTTTATATCTCACAATTCTGACTTTTTTTCTCGAGTTTTCCTGGGCATTACCTACTGGATTTAGTCGTAGTGTAGGAATGCACACGTCTAGCAGTGACCTAGATATGTGTGTGTGTGTGTGTGTGTGTGTGTGTGTGTGTGTGTGTGTGTGTGTGTGTGTGTGTGTGTGTGTGTGTGTGTGAGCCGTATGTCGTCTCGCAGTCCTACATTTACTGGCTTTCTAGCAGTTGTGTTTAATGGTGTTGATGTATTATGGGATGTTTTGGAGATGTCTGTTTACTGCACTGGAAATGAATCCTGTTCTGCACAACATACACAAACACATTTCGCATCAGTTAAACTGAATTATGCATTATCATCTACATATCACAGACAAAGTCTGTCTGTTCTGTTTTCCCCCTTGTAAACTCATATCTATGCAGAAACTGTTTGATTTCATGTGTTTTGCTGCACTTTTGTATGCCATTTATACAGTATGACTAATGTGAAAATAAAAACTTTATATCATTCTGAATAAAATGTGAGTGGTGTACTAGTTCAGACTGAAGAGCATAACGTGACATTTTTTACATGATAGCTGAAGTATTAGTGAAAACATCTGTCACTCGTGGATGTAACGGAGTGTGAAACATCCGACTGAGGGTCTTATTTTAACGATATAAGCTCATGGTCTTAAGCGCACGGCGCAAGTGCATTTATGGGGTGTGCGAATACACTTTTGCTAGTTTAATGACGGGGAAAATGGTCAGCGCTCCCGGCGCATGGTCTAAAAGGGTCATCCCTATTCTCTTAAAGGGATAGTTCACCCAAAAATGAAACTTCTGTCAGTAATTACTCTCCCTCATGTTGTTCAACCCCGTAAGACCTTCGTTCATCTTCGGAACACGAATTAAGATATTTTTTATTAAATCTGAGAGCTGGATCACTCCTCCATAGGCTTCTAAGGGTTCTTGTTCCCCCGAAAAGTTATTAAAGACATCGTTAAAATAGTCCAAGTGACTACAGTGGCTCAATCTTAAGTGCAATGACTGGTAGGCTATTGATAGATCTGTCACGTCACATTTAAAAGCGCCAAAACGGTATTTATTGTTTGAATTTCGTAATAAAATTGACAGTTCTCAGGATCTGAGAGCTGAGGATTGGTTTACAAAAGTAACCTGCTCTATCTTGTCTGTCACATTGTCAGTGTCCTCTTTGCTTCGCAATTTTTCTCAGCGTGAGAAAATGGATGTGTGGCGTGAGAGCGTGAGAAAAGGGTCAATTGCGTGAGTCTCACGGTGAATGCGTGAGAGTTGGCAGCTCTGCATCTACGGGACAAGCCGGATTCACCATATCTTTACACAATATTCATCCTTTACATTGTGATCCTTTTATTTTTAGTATTTGGCATGTTTGTGTGCTGCTGCACGTCCCTGTGTATGCCGTTGTGGACCCCGCCTATAGTCTCATATTACTTACACACTCTTTAAATAGAATTTCTGCACCACTAGTGTCACCAAACGGGTTTCCCAAACACTTGCCAACCATTGGTCAAACACAGAAATAGTCCCGCCCCCAAACTCACGTGATTGGCTGAGTTAGATGACATGTTGTGGCAGTTAATGTTTTAAATAACTGTTGTTTCCGCCACAATATGAAAAATAAAAAGGTAACTGGGACTTTTTATCTCACAAACTTACATTTACATTTATTCATTTAGCAGACGTTTTTATCCAAAGCGACTTACAAATGAACATAAAAACACAAACTGACTTTATTTCTCACAATTTCAATTTCATATTACAATTTGGACTTTATTTAGAAAAGAAGAATAGAATAGAATAGAATAAAATAGAATAGAATAAATCTTTATTGTCCACCGGGGTGGAAATTTTTCTTTAGCTCACCAAACATACAAGACAGATATACAGACAACGTCTCAAGCATAGTTATATTTGGGTCTGGTGTTTTTGGGGTTTTCCTACAATTTTATTTGGCATTAACACTATCCTGTTTAGCTTTTTCGTGAGTTTGCAGTTTAAATGCCCAAATCAAGCAGAAAGATGAAAGGTTAAAACACTTTCAAGGTGTGTGATGTACACTAGCTCAATAATCTGAGGACTGACGCCCAAGTCGTTGTGAGAATTTCTTAAAAATATAGTCTGTGTTATCTGTAAAACTCAAGAGCCGTGCCTAGATACTTAAAAGTTCCCACGGGTTCAACTGCTTGACCATTAAGTAAAACTGGCTCTATTGTTATATCTTGTTTTTTGCAAAAAAGTAGCTTGTTTGTCTTCGCCACATAGATTTCTAGCCCGCTATCTTTGCATCATGCTTCAATGGCCTTTACATGCGCTAAATAAGGCCTACTTGCAATTTCAAGTTAAATCTCACAGTTCTGACATGTTTTCTTGCAAATTCGAGTTTAAATTTCACAATTCTGACTTTTTCTCGCAATTTTGAATTTTTATCTAACAATTTATAACTTGCCACTATGACTTTTTATCTCACAAATTAAAGGTGCAATGTGTAATATTTCAGAGGATCTATTGACAGAAATGCAATATAAGATCCATAACTGTTTTCAGTGGTGTATAAAGACCTTGCATAATGAACCGTTATGTTTTTATTACCTTAGAATGAGACATTTATATCTTCATAACCGCGGACTCCCGCTTCTATGCAGGTCGACATATTGTGTGGTCATGTTTCTAGCGTAGCTGACAGCGAACACACAGCGCTACAGAGCGCGTTTCCTCACTACCTTGAAAAATAAGTTTTCAGTGGTGTATAAAGACCTTACTTAATGAACCGTTATATTTGTATTACCTTAGAATGAGCAGTTTCTGTCTACACACACCGCGGGTTCCCGATCATTGAAATGCGCCAACATGTTTCTACGGTGGCCCTAAACGGACAAACGCGTTTCGTTACTATGTTGCTCTTCGTGCAAGGAAGCAAGCTTAGTTCAGCGAATAAGAATTTCCTGTCGGCCACCGTAACTTTTGTTGGTTGCAATTCGTAACCTGACCACTAGATGCCGCAAAAAATCACGCACTGCACCTTTAATTCCGCCTTTTTTTCTCGTAAATTTGAATTCTCTCACAATTCTGACTTTTTCTCGCAATTTCAAATTTTTATCTAACAATTCAGACTTTTCTCACAAATACGAGTTTATATCTCACAAATATGACTTTATAACTTGCAATTTTGAGTTTCTGTCATGGGATAAAAAATAAAAAGGTAACTGTGACTTTTTAGCTCACAATTCTGAATTTTGTTCTCACAATTGAGAGTTGTAACTTCGAGAAAGTAAGAATTTTGAGATATAAATCGTACTTGTCTTTCAGTAATTATTAATCTATAAGCATGTACAACAAAACATTAAGTAGGGCCTAGTAAAAAAAAAAGTAGGTTAAAAGTTATCAAGTGACTTTATATGAGAAATTCCTTCTTGTTGAGTCATTCTCTCACAGTTAAGGTTCAAGCACAAAAGTATTCAATGGCTGTTATTTTAGATCATTCATATTTGTCTGGGCAGTTTCGATGTGTGTGTGACTAATTAACAATGTTGAAATAACCCGCAGAAACATAACAGCCTCTAATCCATGAGATTCTTAGGAAATTAAAAACATTATCATCATCATCAACTTTCAGCATTTCATTAGGCAGATGTGAACAAAAAACAGCTTTAATATAGAGGGTTGAGCCTATAAACATTCACAGATATGTTATAATGAATCCCTTGAGAATTAATGACACGTTACGGGTCTTTCTAAACAGAACAGAAATATTTGGCACAGACATGCAGAAGTGAAACACACCAAAATTAATTTTGTTCTCCAAACTGCCATTGTATTGTCAGCTAAGCAAACAGACAGATGTGTTTGTTAGAGAGACAAATAACACTACGAAGACTAAACACACAGAAAAAAAAGTAGTTTTTCTTGAACAGCGGGTCTTCAAGGGAACACCGAGTTCCTGCCTGGGAAATTACATTCAAAGGTGGTCAAGCATAGCAGGTTTTATTATTTTTTAATTTTATGTTTTAAGCTTGATTTTGACGGGGTGTGGAATTGATCGAGCCAAATAAAAGTCTCAACAGATTCTGGCAGATCCGCAAATGTCCTCACAGGAATGTTGCGCAATAATCCTTTCCTGCCTCAGCATTTCACCTCCTTGTTTTTCACAAAACTCACTGGTGAAACTCACTGAAAAACAAACTATCATAAGCATAATATAATTTCATATGTATGCACATAAGCAGGATTTTCACGGATATAACCACACAAACACATGCACATATTTTCTCAAACTCCTGACTGCTTTCAGTCTTCAGACTAAACAGGTTTTATTTGTGCTGTGGTTAGAGACTTGTGTTTCGGTCCAAATACCACAGTTACTAGTAAGTAATTTGGTTTAGTATCAACAAAAAAAAAAAAGCTTGAAGGACCTCTAAATGCATTCTGATTTTACTGTAGTTGCAATGACTTTACTGATAATAAGTTGTTGACGAGTCCTGAAGGCTCAAAGATTGTGGGAAATCGCTCAGATTTCTTTAATAGTTCACTTCATGTGTTTTAAATACCTAATAATTATAGATCAATAAATCCCAAACTGAATATTGCTTGTTCCATAAATACTCATATTTGAACTATGTTCATACTTTTTGAATTCATTTAATTGCAATCTGAATAAATGCATTTATGCCTATTTAAATAAAATCAAATAGATGCAAATAGTTAATAAGAAAATATGCCATAAGCTTCATTTACGTATGACTGGCAAATATGCATCACATTAAGTTTATCAGTTTATGTTAGAACAGTGTAATACAAATGGATGGACATTTTATATGCACTTCAAATGCATAAAATAAATCTCGAAATTAGGCCTAAATATTCTCTGATGAAAAGAAGTTTTTTTTTTTAGGTATAAAACTAATTTTAAAAAATCACCTGTGTTTATCAAATTGTTATATTGTCATAAAATAAACGAATACGGATGTATTTGGGATGGATTTAATCATAAATATCTGATGAGATGATCAAAATGGATGACAGGAATGAGGATGAAACACGTTTATTGACCGCTGGGTGTCAGTGTTGCTCCATCAGTGTAAAACAGCAGCACATTTAGTTCTTCACTAATGCTTAAACACAACATTAAACACAGAAAAACTTAAATCTTCAAACTACATTAAGAGAACATCTAACTCCTGAGGCAAAATCAAACAATCTGCTCAAAACCATTTCACCTGTACTCAAAATCAAACAAAGCTTTCAGATCACACAATATTTCAACACTTCAGATCATTCATTAGACATCAACATCAGCATCCAAAGCTGTAGTTCTGAGAGAAAAAAATGTAATTATGTAAAAAAAGTATAGAAATTGCAACTAAGTAAGCTACATAATTTGTATACTGTAAGTATAGTATTGAGAATTGCATACCGCTGAATGTCTATTGTGAAGGATTTTATGTATTAATAATCATAACTAACATTTATTTTCCTCTCAGGATTAACAATTATGTGCTTTTGAAACCTACAGTTGTGCTCAGAATTATTGGCATCCCAATAATAAATATGATCAAAGATGGCTGTAAAAATAAATCTGCATTGTTTCTCCTTTTGATCTTTTATCTAAAAAATTAGCAAAAAATCGAACCTTTTATTGAAGTAAACAAATCGAAAGTGGGGGGGGGGAAATCACATTATGAAATGTAATCATTGGAGAGTCTTTGGTCATGAATCTGTTATGGCATCTTTAGTTTATTGGAACTTCTTAATTATTGCCCTGATGGTGGAAATGGGGATTTTTAATGATTTAGCTTTTTTTATTAGACATTTTCTATTTTGTGAAGCTCAACAATATTTTGCGGCACATCAGAACTTTTTTCTTTGTTTTTTCTCATTGTGATGAAAGATAATTTGGCCTTTGTGTTCCCTCATATTTATACTCATGTGAAACAAGTCAATGTCATGTTTCTGATGTGCTATAAAATGCAAATATTAATGGGAATATACTTCAGAGGTATTTCACTAATAAAAAATTCTAGGGGCGCCAATAATTATGGCCAACGTGTTTTGGAGAAAAACATTTATTTCATAATGTGATTTTCCATCCACTTTTAAATTATTTTACTTCAATGAAAGGTTCGATTTTTTGCAAATTCTATGAATGAAAGATCAAAAGGATAAACAATGCAAATATATGTATTATTAGTATTCATATTTACAGCAGGGGTGCAAATAATTCTGACCACAACTGTAAATGTCCCCAAAACTTGGGGAAAAGTCAGTGTGTCTGAATCATATCTGAATATAACAAAAGGGGAAATGAAACTTCAGAGACAACAATCTAAATATAATATCCTCATGAGTAATCGTCAGATTATTAAAGCTATGATATTTGTAGATCTAGATGTGCTTTGCCTGTTACAGAGAAGGGAAGCGGATGCTGAACTTGCACATATAGAAGCAATAGTATATGTAGAAAAGCGATGTAATGAATTATGCCACCTTATGCTCATATTCTATAAAAACGGTTGTAATCTTTTTGCTGGTGGGATTTTCTCAGAAATTTGTCTGAGAACCTCTGGCCGTGATTAAAGTCAAGTCACCTTTATTTATACAGCGCTTTAATAATAATATATTTAATTAATAATGCAACAAAGTTTGTTTCGGCTGTACAGCAGATCTAGAAGAAAAGTTCAGTGATGGTTCATTTCTGTTGTAAAAAAGTTATTAATTTAGTTTATTTATATATACAGTCAAAAGAAAATGTATTCAGACACCTTCAACATTTCTCACATTATCACAGTTTATTCGCTATAGATTAGAAAATGGTAATAAAATGTGACGTTATGAAATCAGTTGATATTTCACTGGTTTTGTCCGTCCTTCTGTTAGACTGTCTCACACATGAATTATGTTGAATATCTGTCAGCTGTTAAATTTAACTACACAATTAGATAATACCAGTTTAGCTCAACCAATCACCAAGCAATGCTTCATGTTGTTCAGTCTGTGGTGTAAAAAGGTGCATTAGTTATTAAAGAAAAAACACTTCAGCAAAACATGATCAGATCAAAGTGTCACAATCATTTTTGCTCCCATATTTTTATACTAGTATGAAGAGTTTTTGGGTATAATATGTCACAGTTTACTTTATTTTGCTCTCTTCACTTACATAAATGAACTATAGTGTCCTGCACACACTAGTTAAATAATATCAAAAATTATATCTGGTGTCTGAATAATTTTTGGTGATGTCATCATGCAGCTCATTTCAGTTCTCATATAATGGTGTCAATGCAGGCAGATCAATAATATTGTTGAATATTAAAGCATATTCGAAGGCATTATGTCTGGTTTCTGCTGTGCAACAGGTTAGTGGAGCACTAGAGATTTTAATCAGAACAGAAGTGATAGTGTTCAGGGGAAGAATAAATTCATTGGTGTCTTGAACAACCGGTTTAAACTTAAGTCAGTGCGTAGGGGGATTTCTAGCACACTATATTCAGCATTTGCATACTGTAAATCTACAGTAGTCCAGATGCAAAAGCCCAAAGAATTCTCTAAATGAAAAGCATGTTACAGTGAACTAAAAAAAAGAGCAAAATAAGAACTCTTTCGTTTGTTTTGAGCACATTACATATTATACAAAATAAATAACTGGACACACACTTTAGTTTTACAAACAGTTTTATTAGTTATTTGACTTTGTTTGGGTGCACACATTTAGTTAACTTTGTCAATTTAGCTAATTTCAGGTTCATTATCTTTGTTTAAGTTACTTTCTGTGAAATTAATACATGTTTTCCCAAATCATGGGGGTGGCAGAGTATTTCATTTTTGAGTTGTGTTCTTTTCTTTGCTAGTTATACTTTGTTGTTATGATTATTTAAATGATTTACCTTTAGTTCATATTAGGTAGCATTGGTTTAACATGTGTTGTTATTGTGTCCCTGGATCAACATATTTTGTTGATCTGGAACAACATTCCTGTCCCAAAATTTAGTCCTTACCCTATCTCTACCCCTAAACCTAACCCTACCCATAACTTTTCCCTAAAATCAGAGGGGAATGATCGGTGAATAACACTGATGTTGAAGAACCTCACCCTGGTTCTAAGCCTAAACTTGACATAAACTGTAAACTTGTTGCTCAAATCTGATTGGTTGATCTGAAAGTTGTTCCAGGATCAACAAAGATGTTGATCCAGGAACGTGTTACTTGGTGAAATCACGTTCACCGGTAAGGTCACCTGAGTTAAGTTCTGTTTAAGTTGACATCTTTTATGGGCCCAGAACTTTTAGTTTTCTGTAAATTAGTTGTTGTTTTTTTGTTTTGTAAATAAAAACTTATATTTTTTAAAACTTATTTTCTGACTCCTCATGCCTGCCAGCTTGGTCCCTCACACTCAGCATCAGGTCTTTGTGTTGGTCTCTGTTCACATCACAGGACATGTCGTCTCTTTAACCCAGGCAGAGGAAAAACCCTCGGGTAAAAAGTACCACAAAGTAGAAGTAAAGAGCCTTGACAACTCTCGTCCAACACATACTCTTCCTCTCAGATTGTTTCCATCTACACTATAAAAAAAAGCTGGGTTGTTTTAACCCAACTTTGGGTCAAATATGGACAAACCCAAACGTAAGGTTAAAAATGTAATGTAAAAATCTAACCCAATGGCTGGGTTTGTCCATATTTGACCCAAAGTTGGGTTGAAACAACCCAGCAGTTTTTTAGCAGTTTTTAGAGTGTAAGCCAGTTTAGACTTAACAGTTGCACTGAATGATGATATAGCCTATCAACGATACATCGTTGATATATCATCATTCAGTGCAACTGTTCAGTCTAAACTGGCTTATTTTGTACATTTGGTTTGATCACATCAGTAGAAACAAGTGTGAACAATTTTGAGCCGTTGTGTGTAAACGATGATGTGTTTGTTTAACTTGTGTCTTAACTCATTTAAATTTAAGTTTTAGTGATTGAGAATGTGTGTTTTTTTTGCAGAAAGAGTGCATGAGATTTGCTAATCTGCCTGAACTTGTTTGAGGTTTAACAGAAAGAGTGATTTATTAAAAAAATGGGTTTGGCCTTTGAGAATGTGGTTCAGAGAATAGAGTTCAGTGTTTTATCAATTCAGAAAAACTGCAAAAAGAGAAATAAAGCAAATGGCCAAATACATTGTGTTGATATCACTGGAGAATTTTGTCATTTTTCTGTTATAATGTCATTTTCACCACATCTCCTATTATGCATTTTGTTTGATAACTTGGAAATGGTAGATATTTATGTAACAAAAAATGAATAAGAATTGTGTAAATCCAAAATACAACCAAGTTTCTCTCAAAGATATGAGCAAACATTTTTCCAGTAATGTTAATACAATGTTTGTTCAAAGTGATCTGGTCTTTCATAATGTTCTCAAAACATTAGCACAAAAACATTATTTTTATATATTGTTTATAGACATTTGAACATTTTTTAAATGTAACTACTTGTTCAGAGCACATCATAAAAAGCAACATTCAGATATTGTTGCACAATTATAAAATGGGATGTTCCCTTAACGTTCGTATAACCAAGAATTAAAAAACAAACAAACATTTAACTGGCCATTTTGAATGTTCAGAGATCATCTTTCATAACTTAATGGTTTCAGAGCTAAATGTTTTTCGAACAAATGGGAACATCCATCAAGGACAAATAACTGGATGTTCTGAACATTTTGTTCTCAGAACATTTTCCTTCAATGTCATGAGAAAGTTCATCACGTAAAACAACATCAGAAAGAATGTTTCTCCAAAGACTTACAGTATATAAAGGGACTTTGGTTTCTCTCAACATCATGAGAACGCATATCTATGGAAGCTTGTTTCTACCATAAAATAAAAAAGTAATTGCGACTTTTTATCTCACAATTCTGACTTTTTTCTCTCAGAATTGCATGTTTATATCTTGCAATTCTGACTTTATAGCACGCAATTGGGAGATATAATGTAAAATTTGCGAGATATAAAATCGCAATCGCGAGTCATAAAGTCAAATTTGCGAGATATAAAGTCAGAATTGCGTGATAAAAAATCAGAATTGTGAGATATAAACTTGCAATTGCGAGAAAAAGTAAGAAGTTTAATTTTCGCAATTCTGACTTTATAACACGCAATTGCGACTTTATATCTCACAATTCTGACTTTTTTCTCACAATTCTGACTTTTTTCTCTCAGAACTGCATGTTTATATCTTGCAATTCTGACTTTATAACACGCAATTGGGAGATATAATGTAAAATTTGCGAGATATAAAATCGCAATCGCGAGTCATAAAGTCAAATTTGCGTGATATAAAGTCAGAATTGTGAAATATAAACTTGCAATTGCGAGAAAAAGTAAGAAGTTTAATTCTCGCAATTCTGACTTTATAACACGCAATTGCGACTTTATATCTCACAATTCTGACTTTTTTCTCACAATTCTGACTTTTTTTTCTCACAATTGCATGTTTATATCTTGCAATTCTGACTTTATAACACGCAATTGGGAGATATAATGTAAAATTTGCCAGATATAAAGTAGCAATCGCGAGTTATAAAGTCAAAATTGCGAGATATAAAGTCACAATTGCGTGATATAAAGTCGCAACCTCGAGTTATAAAATTAAAAATTGCGAGATATAAAGTCACAATTGCAAGTTATAAAGTCGTAATTGCGTGTTATAAAGTCAGAATTGTAAGATATAAACATGCAATTGCGAGAAAAAGTAAGAAGTTTATTTCTCGCAATTCTGACTTTAGCATATATCACGCAATTGGGAGATATAATGTAAAATTTGCGAGATATAAAGTCGCAATTGCGTTTTATAAAGTCACAATTGAGTGATATAAAGTCACAATTGTGAGATATAAAGTCACAATTGCGTGTTTTAAAGTCAGAATTGTGAGATATAAACTTGCAATTGCGAGAAAAAGTAAGAAGTTTATTTCTCGCAATTGTGACTTTATAACACGCAAAGTGTGACTCTCTCGCAATTCTGAGAAATAAAATCAGAATTGTGAGATGTAAACTCGCAATTGTGAGATAAAAGTCACAATCATCTTTTAAAATGTTTTATTCTGTGGCGGAAACAAGCTTCCATACATATCAAATACTGACGATGTTATAAGAACATTCTAAAAGTGTTATTTGTTTGAACACGTACAGAACCTTCACAAAAACATCAGTGCAAGTTGTGAGAACATTCCCTGTGTTTGGAGTTAGCAGCCGTTCACAGGTGTGTTTGTCAGAGAGTGTATTCTCAGTCTCGCTCCAGGCCGGAGACAGGAGGACATTAGCTCATGATGAAGGCTGGCTGCACACACCACTGCCACCTAGTTTGAGCTTCAAATGTCATTTTCTACGCTACATTTCTCAGCCTACGCAGACCTGGGCTTCTGTACCAATTTAGACGTCAACCCTTGACATTTCGCAGATTTTCCGCTGAGTCACTCGCCCACCCCGGATCTTATTCCTGGTTTCTGTCCGTACGGGAGAACCGGGTTGATCCACATCAGGTGCTGAGAGTGAAGGTCAGGTCACACTGGTTATCTAGACTCAATGCATCAGTGAAGGATCCAGCTCCTCCCATTTAATGATAATCTGTTTCAAATCTATTCATGAATCACAGCTAATGTTCAGGGAATATTATCATTCACCACAGGAGAAATCGGCCATTGCATCATTAGCATTATGTGAAGGAAATGACGTGGACGTGTAAAAAATCTTATTTACTTATTATCTCTGATTATCTTATCCTATTTAGACACTTTTTGCACAGTTTGCCATTACAGGAGTATATTACAGCAGAAACCAGTTCATTTAAATTGTAATAACATTTCACAGTATTATGTTTTTACTGTATTTTGATCAAATAAATGTATAGCCTTAGTGAGATTAAGAGACCACTTTCAAAAACATTAAAAAACCCTAATGTTTCCAAACTTTTGACCGGTATGATTGCATACACATATATAAATGATGAATGCATGGATAAAAGTTTTGATGTGACCAGTATATCTTTATAAACGCTGCAGGTGAAAAGAGAGAACTGCTTTTTAGAGTCTACAAAATAAAAACAATCACTCGTAAAACATCTTTTATTGTTATTGCATAGGCCTATAAATATTATTATTATATATTGAATAAAATAATATGATTAATAATATAAATAATATATCTAAAAAATATTATTTACACACTTTTTGCACAATTACGGGAATAAATTACATTTTGAAATAAATTACAACAGAGATCAGTTCAGTTAAATTGTAATAGTTTATAGTATAGTATGTAGTAATAGTATGACAGTTTTTACTGTGTTTTTGATCAAATAAATGACATTAAAACCTTAAAACCTTAGTGTTTCCAAACTTTTGACCAGCACTATAAATATATAATGCCATTATTATGCCATTTACATGTACCAGCAGCGGTTAACCACTCAAACTAACTAACTAAACCATGATCCCTCGGTCATCCCGGCATTAACAAATATTTGGTTACACTTTATTTTAAAGTGTCATTTTTACAGTGTAATTATATATTTAAGTATTATTTAACAATATGTACTTACTATAGGGTTAGAGTAGGATTAGGATTTGGTTGAGGGTTAGTTAATTAAGCATAATTTACTGTTATTATTACGGTAAGTACGTGTATGTAACAAGCACACTGTCAAATAAAGTGTTGCCAAATGTTTTTGGGACACCAGAGTCTGTAACTATCCTCTGTATCATCAAATTCTCCTCAGACTCGTTTGGGTCTGTTTTGTCAAGCAAAGTTTTGTTTTATAGGTAAAGTACTCTTCACAATATACAACACTCAAAAGAGACAGAGTCAAGGAAAAAGTGCAACTGTCCTCTTAATTGAGATTCTCCCAGCAGTTTATTCCACATGACAAGCGTTTCCCACACAAACACCCTCCAGAGTTTCTTACGCTGAAGTGTTTATTATTCGGGAGCGTTTGGACCTCAGAGAGACGAGCATTTGTTCAAACTGACTGTCAGCAGAATCTCTCGGTTCCTCTCCAGATCTACAACTCATTTCCATGCAAATGATCTGCACATTCTTCCAAACCGAACGACGGCCCACCATTACACTGGAACGAAAACACAAGCAGAGCTTTAATGCTGATGTTAGATTAGTTTCTCTCGCAGCGGGTTCAAGTTGATGACACATACACCATCTACAGTAAGAACACGCATCTGGATCGAGGTCAGTGTGATGTAAGAAGTGGAGAAATATAGACGATCTCCATTAGTTTGTGGGTGTTGTTTGATGGTTTTCAGGAGCTCAACTATCACACACTACTGTACTTACAGTGATGACACAAACTAATCTAACATATAGGCCTACTTTGTTTTATTAATGCATACTACTGAAATCACAAACGCAGTCACTCACGTGACATTTAATTTTATGTTTATTACAACATTATTTTCTTGTTGTTCTTTTTCCCTCAACGTCATGAGAAAGTTCATCACGTAAAACAACATCAGAAAGAATGTTTCTCCAAAGACTTACAGTATATAAAGCGACTTTGGTTTCTCTCAACATCATGAGAACGCATATCTATGGAAGCTTGTTTCTGCCATAAAATAAAAAAAAATAATTGCAACTTTTTTTCTCACAATTCTGACTTTATAACACGTAATTGGAAGATATAATGTAAAATTTGCGAGATATAAAGTCGCAATCTCGAGTTATAAAGTCAGAATTGCAAGATATAAAGTCGCAATTGCGTGATAGAGTCAGAATTGTGAGATATAAACTTGCAATTGCAAAAAAAAGTAAGAAGTTGTAAAGCTGCTTTGATACAATCTGTATTGTAAAAAGCGCTATATATATAAACGTGACTTGTGTAAAATAAAAATAAACTGTGATAATATGAGAAATGAAAAAGGTGTCTGAATACATTTTCGTTTGACTGTATATATAAATAAACTAAATTAATAACTTTTTTACAACAGAAATGAACCATCACTGAACGAACTTAAGCTGGACTATGACAGTATTTTCTTAGATCTGCTGTACAGCCGAAACAAACTTTGTTGTATTATTTTTCTGTTATCTCTGTAAAGCTGCTTTGAAACACTCTGTGTTGTAAAAAGCGCTGTATAAATAAAGCTGACTTGACTTGACGTAGATGAGAAAAAACATTGTTCTCCCAGCTTGACCAAGTAAAAAAGTATCTAAAACCAGCCTGCGAGACCAGACTAAACCAGCTGAGGTTGTTTTATCTGTTTTGTTCAGCAGGGTCAAACTCAGATTTGTAGTATATCAGCAAAAGTCAGAAATCTCAATACAAACTCAAACATTTTTCAGCAAGTTCTCTCAAGATCAACTGATCTGAGCTGCAAGTCACATTCATTTTATCCACCTTTATTTTGCAATGAGTAAGTGAGCTATTTTCTGTGAATGTGCTGATTTATTAGCTGTTAAATGAGTAGCAAAAATAGCAGTGCAATAGGCTGAAAGCTAAAACTATCTGTGCTACAAACCAGTGCTTTTATGTTTATAATAATAAATTAAAACAGTATGATAATAACAAACACCAGTTTTATTAACCCTCTGGAGCCATGTGGATTACTTTAATGATGGATGATGAGCTTTTTGGGGCTTCAAAATTCAGGCACCATTCACTCCCAATTATAAAGCCGTGAAGAGTCAGGATATTTTTTCTCATAACTCTGTGATTATGTTTGGCTGAAAGAAGAAAGTCATATACACCTAGAAAGATTTGAGGGCGAGTAAATTATGGGATCATTTTCATTTTTGGGTGAACTATCCCTTTAAGCAAAAACGGAGATAATCAAAAAAATCTTTGGTTTCAATGCACCAGAATCTCCAACCAAACACACTGACCCCAGAGGAAGAAAATCCTTACATGTAACGGGATGATGAACGGCTGTGAGTCCGTAACACTTTCTCTGGAGGGGATTGAGATGCCAGAGTAATGGAGGACCACGACCAGAACTTCTCCCTCAGGCTAATGGGCCAGAAAGCCAAAGTCTCATTTTTAACAGACCTTTTGTCTCCTCCCCTCGGGCTCTTTGAGGAAACGAATAATGACTTCGCTCACCCTAACGATCCACATCAACACAGCTTTACCTGTAATGTTGTTGATCCGTGCGATTCACCAGGTTGAATCTGTGGCATTTGCAACGCTGGAAGGCATGCATGAACAAATGATAAACATCTTTCATGTTAAAGATAATTCAAGGCTAAACTGCAAAAAACAATTTTTTACTAAGTACTTTTATCTTGTTTTCAGTCCAAATATCGAAAAATTCTTAAATCAAGATGTATTTACTAGATGCATAAGTTTTCTGAGAAAAAAAAATCTAGATTAAGTGAGTTGTTGCTTAAAACAAGCTAAATTATCTGCCAGTGGGGTAAGAATAATAATCTTGTTTATGTTTGAATTAAGATTATTTTTCTTACCCTATTGGCAGATAATTTTGCTTTTTTTAAGCATCAACTCACTTAATTTTGATTTATTTCCCCAGAAAACAAGACACAATATCTTATGTCATTTCACTCATCTAGAAAATGCATCTTGATTTAAGAATTTTTAGATATTTGAACTGGAAACAAGACAAAAATACTAAGTAAGAAAAGCATTTCCGCGAGGAGCTTGATGGGAAACTGATAGTTTCAATAAATCTGCAAGCGGAGCACAAACCCGTGACCCGGCCTCCACCGTTTGGATGGTGTGCGGTCGTCTCCGTGACCCTTATTCAACATGCACTTCTGAGCAGGCCTTCAAACAGGTAAAGGGGTAAGTATGCTGGTGCCTGGGGCAGAAAGCAGCCCAACATCCAGCATAAATTCCCTTTGATGTGCAACTTTGATCAGAACCAGATATAGCCTAGTAATGATGCAGTCGTCCCGCTCTACATTACCCCGAGACACAAGCATGCGGATTATGTAACAGATATAACGAACCGCCACTGAGATGAACGGGAACGATAACAGACAGATTCCTGCTGGTATTACTGACCTACTTAGGTTTGAGTTCAAGTGCACCTGAAGCTCATATTTCTGAGTTGAACGATATTATAATTCAGAAGTAGCCTGAGCAAAACATTATAATAAACGACCTGACAAAATCATTCAAAATGCACTGAAAATGAACAATGAAAACCTTTTCCAATGCTTATTTATATATGATAGGCTATTAAATGAAGGACATAATGTCATAAAGCAGTAATCACTTCTTTGGAGGGAAACAACTTGGGCAAGTGAGTGAATTCTCAATTATTTTAACTGTCTGTTTACCAATTTTGTCTTCTGAATTTCATGTGGTCAACTTAAGTACGTCCACCCTGTAAAGGGAAATATGTAAAAAGTTAGTAGAAAAAAACATATTTGTAAAATTACAGTTTTAAAGACCATTCAATTCTTCATTTGATAAACCCTTTATGTTAGCTTGTTTTTGCACAGACACGGTGCTGTCACTGATTTCAGATCAGAATGTCCACTCTGTTAATGACCACCCTGTTAAATCAGAACACCTAACGGAGTGAACACTGAGAGTGTACATCGTGATTATGAAAGTAATTTGTGTAGTAGTGCATTTCAAGTTTGTTGGCAATGTTTTGCATGTTGCATCTAAATCCAATTCAAAATAAATTAAAATTTTAACTGGCTGTACGTGGGCGATAGTTCATCCGTTCATCCATCTTTCATCATTTGTTCATCTTGTCCACCCTGTTATTATTTTGTCCACCCTATTAACAGTTTTTTCAAAGCTGTTATTATTTTATCCACCCTGTTATGTTTTTCAAACCTGTTATTATTTTGTTATCCCTGTTATTAGTGTGTCCACCCTCTTTTTCGATTGTCAACCCTGTTAGTATTTTGTTCTCCATTTCAGTTATCAGTTTGTCGACCCTGTTATTATTTTGTCACCACTGTTATCATTTTGTGCACCCTGTTATTATTTTGTTCTCCGTTCTGTTATCAGTTTGTCCACCCTGTTATCAGTTTGTCTAACCTGTTATCATTTTGTCAATCCTGTTATCAGTTTGTCCAACCTGTTATTATTTTGTCCACCCTGTTATCAGTTTGTCCACCCTGTTATCATTTTGTCAATCCTATTATCAGTTTGTCAACCCTGTTATTATTTTGTGCACCCTGTTATCAGTTTGTCAACCCTAATATTATTTTGTGCACCCTGTTATCAGTTTGTCAACCCTAATATTATTTTGTCCACCCTGTTATCAGTTTGTCCACCCTGTTATTATTTTCTCAACCCTGTTATCAGTTTGTCCACCCTGTTATTATTTTCTCAACCCTGTTATCAGTTTGTCAACCCTGTTATTATTTTCTCAACCCTGTTATTGTTGTGATGTCAGTCTGTGTTCCCCTGTCTTTTCTCGTTTAGCAGTCCCCTATTATGTCCATTAGTCTTCCCAGGTGTTTCTCATTGACCACGCCCCCTTGTTATCCTGTTTAGATCATTTGTCCCTGTATTGCAGTCCAGTCTTGGTGAGTTCTTGTGTGCTTTGTAGTTGTTTTGTGATGATGTAATGTTGAAGGGTAGCTGTTTTGTTCCCCGAGTCTTGTACCTAGCCCGAGTCTTTGTCTAGTTTTCAGTTCTAGTAATAAAGTGTGTGTGCTGCATGTGGATCCTGCTTTCTTGCTTCAACCACCATCATAACAGTTATCAGTTTGTCAACCCTAATATTATTGTGTGCACCCTGTTATGAGTTTTTCCACCCTGTTATTATTTTGTGCACCCTATTATGAGTTTGTCCACTGTTATTATTTTTTCTCCATCCTGTTATCAGTTTGTCTAACCTGTTATTATTTTGTCCACCCTATATTATTTTGTTCTCCACCCTGTTATCAGTTTGTCCACCCTGTTATGAGTTTGTCCACCCTGTTATTATTTTGTTCTCCATCCTGTTATCAGTTTGTCTAACCTGTAATTATTTTGTCCACCCTTTATTATTTTGTTCTCCACCCTGTTATCAGTTTGTCCACCCTTTATTATTTTGTTCTCCATCTTGTTATTATTTTGTCAACCCAGTTATTATTTTTTCCACCCTGTTATCAGATTGTCCACCCTGTTATTATTTTCTCATCCCTGTTATTATTTTGTCAACCCAGTTATTATTTGTCCACCCTGTTATCAGTTTGTCCACCCTGTTATTATTTTGTCAACCCTGTTATCAGTTTGTCCACCCTGTTATCTGTTTGTCCACACTGTTATTATTTTGTCAACCCTTTTATAAGTTTGTCCACCCTGTTATTATTTTGTCAACCTTGTTATAAGTTTGTCCACCCTGTTAATCATTTTTTTTACAATAATTTCATAAATTCAGGAACTAAATAAATAAAAATCATTGAAAAAACATTAAAAGCACAATGTGAGTGACTTTTCATTTTTGTTGTCTATAACAGCACATTAATATTAATGAAAATACCCCTGCTAACAAAAAAAAAATAGTCTGTTCACATTAAGTTAAAAAACATTAATTCTGAATGTTCACTATGTGCAGTTTTTTTTAAATAGTTAAAAAAAAGTTCTCAGTAGGCCTGCACGATTCTGGGAAAAATATGAATCACGATTTTTTAGCTTAGAATTGATATCACGATTCTCTGCAACGATTTTTTTCTCATAAAGTGTAATGGAAATAAATATAGTGAATGTAGGCTATGCAAAAAGGTGGTTAAAATCACATTACATTCTAACATTGTAACATTGCAATCTTTTTAAAATGACTAAAAGCTAAACTAAAAATAAAAACAAAAGCGCAAACTAATTATATTAGCCTGCATTTGATTACACCATTATAATGGTCACTTTCAAAATATACTTGTAGGTTTAAAATTCCACATATGGGCACATTTATTGTCACCAACAACAAACATTTTAGCAATATGTATATTTTAGTCAGAATTATTGTGCCACTATTCTATTTTGTCCCGTCTGTTTGGCGCGCATGCGCGCGGCGGCGCTCATTAACGGAAGCTTGAATTTTAGCGGAGATTCATTTGCAGAAGGCTCGTCCTCTCCTGACAGTGAAATGGACATATTTGTTTGACTTTCTGACATTTACAGATGGAGAATATACCTGTGAAATCAAATGTAAGTTAAGCACTGAGGAAAGTACCACGTCTCAAACGCATTAAACAGCGCAAGTATTTATCTGTCAGTCAACAACAGTATCTGTCAGAGCATCTGACAGGGAAAGCTGCTTTAAACTTGTTAACTATATCTTACCAGTTATTTTGAAGCGCTTAATATTAGCTTGTGTCATGTTTAGGACAAATTGTACTATGTACTTTCACTGCAGGAGCTCACACTGCGTTCAGGCCTATGGTTCAGGCCTGAACATGGCTCGAAATATTTCCGAACTACCGCGCTCGCTCGACGAGTGAAACACGTGACTAAAAGGCGCTTAGTCATTGGTTGAGGGTGAAGCCCTGAACTTTGTGAGAGCTGTCCTTTCAAAATAAAGGCCGAATTATTATTATTATTATTATTTTTTTTTTTTAAATCTTAGTCATTTAAAAATTATATTGTGAACAGGGTGAATTGAGATTGCGATTTTATAACGATTTATCGTGCAGGCCTAGTTCTCAGTTACGTGAATGTTAGAGAAAACATTAAGGAAACCTTGTCATTCTGTAAACACAATATTCTCTGAACGTTTTGAAACAATAACGTTTAAAAAAACTTCGAGAGAATCTTTAGCCAACATTCTGAGAACATTCCCTGTTGGCAAGGTAGCATGTAAAAATTAAATAACTTTACAAAATCCGTCATAATTGCACTATTTATAACCGACTTGTTTATTTTACATTTCTTTACTAGATTTTTTTCTACACGGAGTAACAACAAGACAATTAATTAAAATCCTGTGAGGTCGTCTTTCCAATGTATGCCTAAATTATGTTATGAACGAAAGTGTAATGCAAGGCAATATAATAAAATATAAATGACTAGAAATAGAATAGTAAGTAAAAATGCTTAAGTTTACCACTTGTACAGTAAACACAACTTTGCTAGGCCATTCATGTGCTCGTAACTCATAAATACGATATTTCAGCACCCGATTGAAGTCGGCATTAATATTAATTAAAACAAGTCATTTCAATTGACTTATTCCAGCTTACGAGACTTCCATCTAGTCACTTTTAAGGAAAGCACACAAATATTATTGCCCCGGTGTCTGTGATTATCCTCGTCAAGCTCAGAGTCGTTTGTGATAGATATATCTAATGATCAGTGAGTGTAATCTTCCGTTATCTCAGGAACAGTTCACTTCACATCACATTACTGCCAGTTTCCAACACAAATCTTTCAGGATTCTTGGCTAATGAGGCATCTGGAGTATTACAAACAGCAAGACATACAATCGACATCTTCGTCAGTCAAAAAGAGCCATGCAAAGCACAACAGGTGATGGGAAATCCAATCAGTCTCTTGACAGCGATGCAGGAGAAGTCGGTGAAATGAATAAGGTCAAAACGCAGTTCCCGTGTGAGATCTCTTATTAATCGTAATGAAAGTTCAAGCCCTGCGTCTAATATAGTTAAGCACCGTCTTTCAACATGTAGGCTAAATCATTCATCATGCATTTAAAAGCCAGTAGCCTTTTATTAATAATCATTAGCAAGAGTTTAAAGTGATTTCAGAATATGTTAAGTTTCTGGTGTCTCTGGTTGTGATTTGTTATCACATTTATCTTTTGTCAAATCAACTTAGATAATTTATGTGGTTTAGATAACGTCTCGGTTACGTATGTAACCCTCGTTCCCTGAGTAGGGAACGGAGACGTTACGTCGGATGACAACGAATGGGGGTTTCGCCTAGAAAGCCAATCATCTTCGTGTATTGTAAAACGAGCCAATGGCGATGAAATGCCATGGGTCTGCAGAATTTGCATAGCGTATCTCCGCCCCACCGCGTGGGTATAAAAGGAGAGACGCCGGCAAAGGCAGATCATGTCTTCGCTGAGGAGCCGAGACTGAACTCAGGCGTCTACCCAGCGGTACAGCGGAAGTGGCAGGGAGACGTAACGTCTCCGTTCCCTACTCAGGGAACGAGGGTTACATACGTAACCGAGACGTTCCCTTTCGTAGTCACTCCGAGTTACGTCGGATGACGACGAATGGGGGTCCCCGTGTAATCACGCCACCTTCACAGCTGTCTTCCAGTGCCCTGCGAAAGTCTGATCCCCCTGTTGTGATACTGGCACGGACGAAGGAGTCCTACTTAGCACAGGAATACCAAGGTACACTGGGAAGCATATCTCAGAGGAAATATGCCGCAGCATGCCTACCCGTAGGGAGGACTTAGAAATACACATATGGCCCGGAGGGGCTTCATATGGAAGAACACCGGAGTGACCAACCCGAGGGGTGGCAACTTTCAACTCCAGGAGTGGCAAGGTGGCTTGCCGAGGGAAAGACACATGCTCAAGGAGGCTTACAGTGGAATACACATGTGGGGGTTACTTAGGGGAGGAACCATGCACACGGAGGCACCTAGCCGACGCACAGGCAATAGACACTGGCGCCAGCGTCAACAGTGCTGGAGGAACTCAGGGCTTCAGAGAGGAAGGCTCACCTGAGGAAAAATCGCACGTATCCAGTCCGTGGAGTGGAATGGCGAGCAAGCGAAGACACCTGAGCGGGTCCGGTACTAGCTGGTTGAAGCGAGTACATGAGAGGACACTGGCTCCACTCGGAGATTGTAGAATCTGGCGAATGTGTTCGGTGTCGCCCAGCCTGCAGCTCTGCAGATGTCTGCCAGCGAGGCGCCATGCGCTAGAGCCCAAGAGGAAGCCACACTCCGGGTGGAGTTGGCTGTCACACCAAGGGGGCACGGTCGGCCTTGCTGTTGGTAAGCCAAAGCAATCGCGTCCACTATCCAGTGAGACAACCTCTGCTTTGAGAGAGCCTTTCCCTTCAGTCTCCCACCATAACAGACAAAGAGCTGGTCTGAGGTCCTGAAACACTGCGTCCTGTCTACGTAAGCACTGAGAGCGCGTACTGGACAGAGCAGTGCCGAGGCTGGGTCTGCCTCCTCCGGGGGCAGCGCTTGCAGGTTCACCACCTGGTCCCGGAAGGGAGTGGTGGGAACCTTGGGCACATATCCAGGCCGGGGTCTCAGGATCACGTGAGAGTGACCCGGCCCGAATTCCAGGCACGCTTCGTCAACGGAGAATGCGTGCAGGTCCCCTACCCTCTTGATGGAGGCCAATGCAACCAGGAGCGCTGTCTTCATTGACAGGAACTTAAGCTCAACAGATTGTAGAGGCTCAAAGGGAGCCCTCTGCAGGGCATTTAACACCACTGAGAGGTCCCAAGAGGGAACGAGAGGAGGGCAAGGAGGATTCAGTCTCCTCGCTCCTCTCAGGAACCTGACGATCAGGTCGTGCTTCCCCAGAGACTTACCTTCAAATGCTTCGTGATATGCGGCGATAGCGGCCACATACACCTTCAGGGTGGAGGGAGACAGCCTTCGCTCCAACCCATCTTGCAGGAAGGAAAGCACGACACTGATCGAGCATCTCCTGGGGTCTTCTCGGCGAGAAGAGCACCAGTTGACGAAGAGGTTCCACTTCAACGCATAGGCATGTCTCGTGGACGATGCTCTAGCGGAAGTGATGGTAGCCGCCACCGCTGGTGCCCCTGGTGCCAGAGGGTGCCCCGTCTCTGAGAAAGGAGATCCTTCCTGAGTGTCCCCGAACTGGTCCCAAATCAGCTGGACCGACTCTGGGGATGGAGTCGCCATTCGCCGGAGATGGGCCGAAACCGTGACAGCTCGTCGGCTGCAAAGTTCCGATCTCCCGGAATGTAGATAGCACGAAGGGACCTCAGGTGCTTCTGACTCCATAAGAGGAGGTGGCGTGCGAGTTGCGACATACGGCGGGAGCGTAGACCACCCTGACGGTTGATGTACGCTACAGTTGCGGTATTGTCTGAACGGACTAGTACGTGTTGACCCCTGAGCAACGTGAGAAAACGGTGCAGGGCAAGGCGTTCTGCCAGCAACTCGAGGCAATTGAAATGCAGAAGGCGCTGGGGTCCTGTCCAGGAGCCCGCGGCAGCATGCCCGTTGCACATGGCGCCCCAGCCCGTAGAAGAGGCATCTGTGGAGACAACAATATGCCTGGAAACTCGTTCTAGGGGAACTCCGGCCCGTAGAAAACTGAGGTTCCTCCACGGGGTGAAGGTCTGACGGCAGGTCGGAGTCACTGGGACTCGGAGCGTGCCATGATGCCATGCCCACCTCTGGACTTGATCGCGAAGCCACAGCTGAAGCGGTCTCATATGAAGCAATCCGAGCAGCATTGCCGCGGCTGCAGATGCCATATGCCCCAGGAGCCTCTAACAGTTTCAGTGGGACCGTACTCTTGCCCTCAAACTGTCGAAGACAAGTCAGCAGTGACTGTGCACGCTCGCTCGTGAGCTGCGCGGACATAGCGACCGAGTCGATCTCCATACCGAGAAAAGAGATCCTCTGCACGGGGCAGAGTTTGCTCTTCTCCCAGTTGACCCGAAGGCCAAGACGGGCTAGGTGCCGGAGCACTAGGTCTCTGTGTTCGCAAACCTGATCCCGAGAGTGAGCTAATATTAGCCAGTCGTCGAGATAATTCAGGATGCGAACCCCGTGTTCGCGTAGGGGAACAAGGGCTGCCTCGACGACCTTCGTAAAGACGCGAGGAGATAGAGCCAACCCGAATGGAAGAACCGCGTACTGGTATGCCTGCCCCTCGAAAGCAAACCGGAGAAACGGTCTGTGTCGAGGTAAAATGGAGACATGAAAGTAGGCGTCCTTCAGGTCTATCACTGCAAACCAATCCTGTGGCCGTACGCATTTGAAAATGCGTTTGGCTGTGAGCATCTTGAACGGCAGCCTGTGAAGGGAGCGACTCAAGACGCGCAGATCCAGGATCGGCCGTAACCCACCGGTCTTCTTGGGGACAATGAAGTACGGGCTGTAAAACCCTGGCTTCATCTCGGCTGGAGGGACAGTCTCGATTGCACCCTTCGCCAGCAGGATGGCAACCTCCGCTCTCATGATGGGGGCATTGCTGCCGACCACAGTGAAGCGAACTCCCCGGAAGCGGGGAGGAGACCGTGCGAACTGAATCGCATAGCCGAGCCTGATAGTTCGGGCGACCCAGCGGGACAGGCTGGGAAGCTCTAACCAAGCTGCCAGAAACTGAACCAGCGGGGTCATGCGAACCACAGGCGTCCCCCCGGAGGGGCAGCGAAGTGGAGTGACCGGCCCCGGCGTGGGTGGCATAGCGGCCCGGTGCGGGGGCGCGGTCAAGCTCCGTGCCCTGACAGAGGAGACCAGGGAAGGACCAGCGTTCCACGGGGGTCTGCTCTGCCAGGGGTCTGGCAACAGAGGGGGACGAGAGTGGTGAGGTCCGGAGATGGCACACACTGACATCCGCGCCCTCTGGAACAGAGGGGGACGGGAGTGGCGAGGCCCGGGTGGCGCACACTGCGGTCCGAGAACTCTGTGACAGAGAGGGATGAGAGCGGTGAGGCCCGGGGGCGTTGCGCACTGTCATCTGGCTCTGTGTGCTCAGTGATAGGTGTATCGGTTCTTTCTTTAACCATGAAGGGGTACTGCCCACCCGAGGGTGAGCAGCGGGTGAACAAAAGATTCTCCCCCGGCCCTCCGCCGGGGGAAGGAAGGGGCCTGCAACTACCTCCTGGGGAAAAACCTACACCATCACTGAGCAGCCCGTCTCAGGAGCGCCGCTTAGCCTGGCGTTTAGCGGGGCGCGGGACTGAAGAGGGCTGTGGCGCCTTCCTGCGGCCTCCTCCGCGACGCGGCCCGGGTGAAGGCTGCTGCTGGGGCCGTGCGGGAGGGGAGGGAGCTACAGGAGGGCGCCCTCGGTGGCGAAGAGGCAGAGGCTTCTGTACCGACTGCAGGGTGGAGGCAGCAGCAGGCCGTCGGGGCAGAATATGTTTAATAGCCTCAGACTGCTTCTGTGCGGTTGAGAACTGCTGGGCAAAGTCCTCAACCGCTCCGCCGAAGAGGCCGGCCTGGGATATGGGGGCGTCGAGCAAACGAGTGCGCTCAGCGTCCCGCATATCCGCCAGGTTCAGCCAAATGTGACGCTCCTGGACCACAGAGGTGGCCATCACCTGACCCAGGGAGCGTGAGGCCACTTTCGTCGCTCGGAGAGCGAGGTCAGTGGCGGCACGCAACTCATCAAAGAGGCCCGGGTCAGTCCCCGCCTCGTGCATATCTCTGAGCAGCTGGGCCTGGTAGACCTGCAAGGTGCTCATCGCATGCAGAACGGCGGCCGCCTGTCCTGCAGCTCTGTGAGACCTCGCCACGAGGGTGGACAAAAATCTACAGGCCTTAGACGGGTGCTTAGGAGTACCACGAGATGAAGCACTCTGAGGACATAGTTGCATGGCAACAGAGCGTTCAACAGAGCGTACCCATGGGCGGCCGCCCCATCGAGGGGGGGAAAGGCGGAGAAAGCTGATGAACGCACACGGGAGGTCAAGGGAGCCTTCCATGACTTCGCCAGCTCCTCATGCACCTCCGGGAAGAATGGCATTGGGGTTGGCTGAGGCCGTGAGGCGGCAGCCGCACCCAAAAACCAATCATCCAACCGCGAGCGCTCAGGGCAGGGCGGAGGGTTCCACTCAAGCCCGATGCTCGCGGAGGCCCGGGAGAGCATGGCCGTCATCTCGGGATCTGATATGGGCAACGCTGGAACTCCAGAGGGAGGCAACGCAGCCGCATCGTCACTTCCCGATGACTCTTGCCCGCCTCGATCGACATCGAGTCCTCCTCTGGAGCGCCGAATGAAATACGCGGGGCATCAGAAGATGGACCCGGTAAATTCACCACAGCACTGGGTTGCAACACGTGGTCCGAGGACGCGTCGTCGGATTGTTCCACACCGTCACCCTCACGTCACCCTGTCCACCAGCCGTAGTACGGCCTCTCGAGGAGGGTGTAGATCGGGGTGTGGATATGGGGACTCTCTCTCGAATGAGATCATTGAATCTCGACCTAAGTGTTGCGATGGTCATGTTCCCACAGAAGGAACATGAGTCATCCACAAGCGCTGCTTTAGCGTGCTCTAAGCCCAAACACGCAAAGCAGCGATTGTGCCCATCAAAGGAAGACAGGAATCGACCGCACCCAGAAGAACATGGGCGAGACATCTTTAAAAAGACGTGCCACGTGCAGCTCTTTTAGAGAGGAAAACTCAGCGATGCTGAGGCGACCAGGGAGAAGCACACAGACTGGCAGATCACTGCTCAGATCGCAGGCAATGTGAAACTCGCTGGGTACCGCCGTCACACCAACACTGGAGAGTTCGCTCGTCTCGAAGAACATGATGTCACTGAATACTCAGGATTTGGCTTGTGGAGTGAAGAGAAGCTCTTGGCTCCAAAGCGAAAACATGATCTGCCTTTGCCGGCGTCTCTCCTTTTATACCCACGCGGTGGGGCGGAGATACGCCATGCAAATTCCGCAGACCCATGGCATTTGATCGCCATTGGCTCGTTTTACAATACACGAAGATGATTGGCTTTCTAGGCGAAACCCCCATTCGTCGTCATCCGACGTAACTCGGAGTGACTACGAAAGGGAACATAAACTGTTTGAGTTTCTGTTGATTAAACTAATCTGCTTTATTGTATTAACTAAATGTTTTAATTTGAATGAACTTAAAATTATAAGACAACCAGATTTCTTACTTTTTTAAGTTAAAACAACAAAATATTTTTTTTTAGTGTACTGACCATATTCCTTCAATCCCTGTTGGAAAAAAAAACAGCCTAAACTGTTTTGTTGGTTCAAGGCCCTGGCAAAGTTATTTTCCATTCTTCGCTTTGGGGGAAAATAAGTTTAAAATATGTATCTGCACTGTAAACCCGAATAAGTTGGCAAAACTCAAAAAATGTAAGGCAATCAATTGCCAAAAAATGTTTAAGTTAAGAAATTCAAAGTTTAAGTACGAAGAACTGGCAGATCTAATTGTTCTTAACTTGAAATGTGTCAGTACACTAATTCATACATTTAACTTCAAATTTCATGTAATCTCATACATTTAACTTCAAATTTCATGTAATCTCAATGTGAACACTTTTATTAGTATAAACTTAGCTAGCTTTTACAAGCTAGTTTGCTAACATACTAATTTGTTAACATGATAACAATAGTATGTTATACATTAGCACTTATATCAACATAAAGGTTTTATTTGCTCTCAAATCAAGCTCATGCACCACTTGTCACCATGATGGTAACTATCCTAAAACCAACATTAACAGAAATTCTTCTAAACTAGCATAACAAAACATTAATCACTACTAAATCACCCACTTAACATTAATCTTGCACACACAAAAAAAAACAACATTATATTACACTTAATTTCAGCATTTACTCTACCTTTCGAGTGCCATCAGCAAAGCATGCTGGGAAAATAGACATCCCAACCTTTTCAGTTAAACTTAAGTACGTAAAACTCAAAACAATGAAACAGTTCAGTTTACTCAAAATATATCCATTCTGTAAACATGAAAGAAAAAGAAAGTGCTAAATACTCATAAAAGTTAATTTGACTGAACTAATTAGTTTAATTTAAGTTTGTCCTACTCAAACCAATTAATTATTTTGAGCGTTAGGGTTTACAGTGAGCGATATACTATTAGCTAAACTCTGCTGAAAGCGACGTTTAGATGAATATGTAAATATGTGCTATGCTTTCCTTTCAAAAACAAAACAAACACGTAAAAATGCCAGCAATGAGAAAACAGCAGTTCAGAAAGCATCAGATTATAGAGATGTGGATTTGTTTGCACGAGCTCTGCAGTTCAGTACAAGTAAAGTCACATCACGTGTATTTATATAGCATGTTATATTGTTTTAGTTTAAATCAAGCAACTTTACACAGTGTCAGTATTTTTTTTTTATTATAGGCTAATTATAACGTCAGTTTATAATGTAAAGTAGCTCTCCAGTGTGTTCATGTTTTTACTCGCGTCTGACCTCGACGGACTGAACAGAAGAAATGAACTGGAGATTCACACACCAAAGAAGGCGGAGTCTCAGAGCCACGCCTACTTATTACATCATCATCACAGACCAATTGTAGTTCGATGTTTACCAGCCAGAGCAAACTTTGCTATTTTGAACTCCTGAAACGAACTTTGTTTTGGCCTGATTTTGTTCGCAATGACGTCACACAGTTCGTTCTTCAGTTTCTCTTGAAGTATTTCAGGGCCTTTAGGGTTTAGTTAGTTTAAGCCAGTCTCTGGCCCACTAAAACTAGCCACGACTCTTAGAAATAAGGTTTTGCATGAAGAAACTTTAACATGCAATCCTTCTCTTGCACAAAAGGTATTACACTAATAAAAATAAAGCTTTTTTTTTTTTTTTGCAATGATGTCATAAAATAACCATTTTCGGTTCCCCAAAGAACCTTTTCAGCGACCAGTTCTTAAAATAACTAGTTTTTATTGTTGTGAAGAACAATCTAATAACCTTGTAGAGTATCTGGACAGTCTCACATGACTTAACCATTCTGAGTTTTGGGAAAGCTTGTAACCCTTGATTTTTGTCCTATAACTCACCAGCCTAGCACCAAAAAGTCTGCATCTAATTGCGTCCATTGACACTTTTGTGGCTGCCCGAGTTAAAACAAACAGCCATAAAACCAGCGATGAGCGAGCCTCAAACATCCTCAAAACCCCACTATCCGGCGAGAAAGAATTCCAAGGAATGAAGGCGACCCAACACACACACACAAACACACACACACACACACACACACACACACACACACACACACACACACATGGCCGTAGATTACGCGGGGGACGGGGGGGACGTGTCCCCCCCACTTTTTTAAAAATGTAAATTCGTCCCCCGCACTTTTTCATAGGGCAAATGTGTCTATGACAAGCTGAGGTTTCCGCGGGTGTGTATAGCCTGCCCTACATCGAGATTTAAAATCCAAAGAGTCAAGGTCTATCTATACGTGACTTTCACGCTTCCATGGTAATCAGTCACTCGTGCATTAGCTTACGACACGCCCATGCTCGCACCCGCGCCGAATCCATCAGTTTCATAGAGTTCAAAACGGCAAAAAAACTCTTCACTCCTTTTTCACGAAAAAGTCAAGCACTGTAAGTTGTCATGTGGTATACGAATTGTGTTGCACAATGATGAATTACTCTTGCCTATTTCTCTTGTTGAATAATTAACAAGTTTTGTTGTAAATTGAAAATATTCACTATACCCGCACAAACGTGCACTATTTTCAATCTTTTTTTTTTCGTTTTATTTTCACAGATATGTTATCAAAGCCCTTCAAATTAGAATAAACATGGTGATTGTTAATGCTGAATTTGTATGTTCATGCATTAACAGCCACGATCTGCTTGAATCAGGCAATAACATGTGTAGACTATGATGTTTACCATAATTCGGTAACACTTTACAATTAGATAAAAAAGTTTGTAGACAAACTTTAAGTTCTCTTGAAAAAGCCTAACTAGAAAGTTTGAAGTATTTTTAAAAGCTTGACGTTTGAAGGTTTTCAATTGGAAAGTTTTCGTTTAGTAAGACAGACCATAGGCTATTAAGGAAATGTTATTTTGCCAAAACAAGAACTTTTATTTTAAGTAAATGTTATTTTTTAAATCAGCCTACATCAGTTTGATATTTAACCATATTATCATGCTTAACAGTAACACTTATAATTTGAATAATTGTAATGCGATGATCAGATATCTAAATCAGAGAATATCATATGTTTGGGCGGTTGACAGGTGGATTATTTATTTTTAACAGTGGATTCGGGGGACTCAAAGTGCACCAGATTAATGAATTTATCTTTAAAATTTACAAAATTTTCTGTGGGAAACACAGTAGGCTAAATGATGGTCTACGAAAAATAAAAATGTTATTATCTAATTAAAATACATGATCAGGATTTTACCACCTCCGCCTCGTTTTAAGCCAGGAAAAAAACCTGCGTGTCAAATATAAAGTACTGAACATCTGCATTTCTTTCTTTCTGTTTTTTTTTTTGCTTTAAAAATAAATAGCATATTAAGCCAATTAACCTGTCAACAAAAGTCTGAAAAAAAATGGTATTACACTTGACATTCTGTCCCCCTCACTTTTGAAATGATGGCTACGCCCCTGCACACACACACACACACACACACACACACACACACACACATACATATAGACATTCTTCACAAATGAATCCAGAAATAAGTAGTTCTGACAAGGGTAAAATATATTCCTGTATACCAGTGACGTGCGGTGATGTCTTAAAAGAGGCTAGGCACTGAGTTATGAAAGCCAGATTACGTGATTTATTGTTTAGGCTAATAATACGTAATAAATATCAAGAAATGTATCAAGAAATCAGGATGTATATCGTCTCTCTCTCACACACACGCACGCACAAGCGCGGCACAGGCACACACCGGTAGTTAATGTCCACTCCAGCATCAGAAAACAACCATTCTTGATCCTTAACTGTTGTATTATATATTCCCTTTTTGGGCGATTTAAAATGGTAGGTAATATTGTCTCATAACCCGTATGATCAGTTATTAATTTTGAATTATTAATTATTGATTATACGTTCCCCTCACCTGAGCTGAGACCCTACAACCTGAAGAACCTTTTTCCACGATAAAGTGCAATGGAAAGATTCCATGGATGTTAAAGATTATTTTAAGAGTGTAGTGGAAAAAGTTTTTTAGTTTATAAAAATGTTCTTCACACTAGGAAATAAATTCATTTCAGAGTTCATTTCAGAATAAAGCTTCTGTATTCTTTATTTGTAACTAAGAGGTTTCCCAAAAGCATCGTTAGTCATCTATGGCCGCAAGATCCGTCGTAATAAACACAGTTGAATGATTATGCATTTCTCGAAACCATAGTTGATAACGTGGTTCTCATAACCTCGACCTGTGGTTAGAAGCATCGTTTCTTGTTAAAATGACGTGGACTTTGTAAATCAGTGAATCTGCTCTGCTGTTTTGGGCAGAACTCTTTAAAACACGCTGTCGTTTTGAGATTTCCACCCTTTATTGTTTTCCTTCAGCATGAGATTATGCAGTGAATTAGTCTGGCGCCTGGAAGCGTGCTGATCATCCCAAACCTCATTTAAAAGAAACAAACAAATGTTTTTCACCTCTAAAAAACCTGTTTTGTATCCTTTTCGGTCTTCCTTTTATTTATTTCAAGTGTTCAGTCCTGATGTTTCTGTGCCATTTTAAACTTCAGACCTTAAGAGGATGATAGTTTCCTTCAAATATCTGTAACAATAAGCCAGGTGTGTTATAATATAAAGACTGCAGAGTTTAATTAACTCGCTCAGTGAGATTGCTGCTCAACATGATTATTGTTGATCCATTAGTTTAATGCCACTCAAGGCAACATTATGAATTGCATTCTGTTTGTATTATATGTAATAATGGACAGAAAGAAGCCATTAGTTTAGGATAATGACAGAAGAGAAACCAGTAAAGAACAGAACATTCTAGTGCTGCAAAATCACTGAATTAAATGGACTCTTCTTCCAAATATTTGTGTGCTATGGAAATTTTAGGATTAGATACTTCGATCATTGGATAGATTAGTTTAGATACTTCCCTACTGTTCAAAAAAAAAAAAAAATATATATATATATATATATATATATATATATATAGAATCTTAAAGTTCTATCTTTAGAACTTTCTATTCATCAAAGGATCCTGAGAAATAAAATGAATCACGGTTTCCACAAAAATACGAAACATTTTCAACATTGATAATAATTATAAATGTTTCTTGAGCAGCAAATCATCATATTATAGTGATTTCTGAAGGATCATGTGACACTGAAGACTGGAGTAATGATGCGGAAAATTCAGCTTTGATCACAGGAATAAATTACACTTTACTATATATTCACATAGAAAACAGCTGTTTTACATTATTGGAATAATATTTAAAAAATGTTTTACTGTATTTTTGATCAAATAAATGCAGCCTTGGTGAGCAGAAGAGACTTATTTCAGAAACATTAAAAACATATTTTAAACGCTAGTCTAAATATAAAGGTCATGGTTGAGAACTGGTTATTTAATAACCTTCTTTGCCCTTGGCTCGAAAAGAGTCCCAAAGTTGTTCTTCAGCATTTTTAACTGATATTTCTGATATCAAATCTGTAAAACCATCTGAATTGATCACTTTTTATATAATGAAATTGCTTCTCCAATAATTAAACTCTTTATGATGCTTTATTTGGGACAACAGTGAAAGACTATTTATATTACAGTTTTACTGAACGGCTAATGTATTACATGTCATGCTTATCAGATGGGCAAAATAATTCAGCATCTCTTATGTACATCTGTTTCTCTTATTCTCTTAATTCATATAGTGCAATTTGAGAGGTAATTTATTCCAGGAGAACAAAGAGAAAATTGGCGACGAATGAACTGTTTAGAGTTTATAGGCTATATATGAAAATGGATTGTGCTTGAATGGTTTGATGGTTTATTATCTGTATTAAAGGCAATGGAGGTTCATGAGGTGATATCGTGTCAGTGTTTCCCTTTGGTTATTAGTGCCTTTGTTGTGTCGTGTTTTTTTGTCCATTCCATAATTGCATCCCTTGCGTTTACAGCATCAATATCATCAAGATACATGCAAAACAAAGAGAATAAATATCTATATATATATATCCATGTGCTTATTCAAAATTCAGCATTGGTATTATTGCTTTCAAAAACATTTAAAAACAAAAGGCTTCTGATGATTAACCTGTTGAATAGTTTTAAACTGCTTTTGATACTATAATCTTCCTCTGGACGTGCGTTTTTGGAAATTCTCTTTGAAAGAAATGAACCTGTTTGGAATTAATGAAATTCTGCTAATGTTGATGTTGTGGGATTTGACAGATGGCGGCGGGTTATGGACAAATGAAGCCCCAAAAAACATTATCTGTCCTGTAAACAAGCATGAAATCAAGACAATTTAATCTTTGTCTTATTCTATTTGTCTGTGAGTGTTTTCTGAGGGTTTTGTTTGGACTGAGCACAGCTGCGATTATTCCTCCATCATTAACATGCAGAAACGGAAGGTGTTCCTTCATTCCTGAGACTCAAAAGGAGACAGTCTGAATATGAGGAATAATAAGATTTGAGACTCGCAATATGTATTCCTGTAGCTCAATCAGCAAGGTCATGGGTTCGATTCCCAGGGATTGCATTAACTGATAAAATGCAATTGATTTGAATGTGCCAAATGCATAAATGCTTTTCTCTAAAAAAAATTAAATCTCATAATTCAGGCTACTCACTTTTATATTCCAAACTATCCCGTTTAAGTGAACAACAAAAGGTCAGTTATGAAAAGCAAGTCAATAATGAAAAATGCAAAAAGGCAGTCACCACACACACACACACACACACACACACACAACTGTCCTTATGCCTCTCCGTAAACAGCTGTAGAGTGTCTGCCAGAATCCTGCACACACACTCGGCCTCAGACTTTTATCAATAGTGACAGGAGAGTCCCACGCGCCCGCGCGCTCACACTGCGCGTGCCTGTGCGCGCGCACTGTGTGTTTGAGAGCGGTCAGCATGACGTCAGAAACGGAGGAGACAGACACTTGGCATTAACATGCGATCAATATCCGGACGTTGTCCACATACTCATTGTAAAAGACAAGTGTAAATGCGTTTCTGATCGGAATGTTTTCCGACCAGTGTGTTCTCCGGAGAGAGTCGAGGACGCATTTTGATCGGATCTCAGTGTAACATTCACGAGAGGACGTCATATATCCTCTGATAGCAATGCATTCACATGTCTTTAAATAAAGCTAACATAATAAAAAACTGATGATCATGTTGTCCAGCATTGATTTGAGACGATCCGAAGAACATCTGACTGTCAATACAAAGACTCACATGATCATTGACGCTCATTTAAGTACTTACATTTCATTAGACACAATTAAAGAAATAGTGCAGAATATTAAATATTATATTTATAAAAATTAATTAAAGCTATACGGAAATATTTAAAGTCATTATAAAATGTAAGTAGTGCTCTTCTTTTCTTCCCTATTATGACATATGGCTTCTGGAACAAGAACAAATGTGGGCGGGGCTTGATTGTGTCTGTGGGGAATTGATTGGATGGTTGTGGTTTGCTATTGGCTGATCTCATGTGTGTGACAGGTTATAGCCCCACCCACATCATCAGAGAAGAGAAGAGATGCTGCAAGAGGAATTTATTCTCATTCAAGATTACCAGGAAAATGATTTTAAAACAATAATGATGTTGAGAGATAAATCATTTAGCATAAATACTGCAATATTCCACAAAAAGAAAAGGATTGCCAATTTTAATTGATTGTAAAAGTGCACATGTAAAAGTTAGGCCGTCGTTATGACAGTAGTTCAATAGCTCACCCTTCACATTTACATTCAGTGTCTGCTTCGAGTAAATGATGACAGCATCTATTCCTGTAAAGAACAATCTGAGAGAAAAACATGTTGCACGTAAATCATGTGAGCTAAAGAACGACTTGACAATATCATGTCATGCTGAATCAATAAACTCAGCGGTAGGACTGATTAATAATGCTCCAATGGCACGGTGTGAGTGGTCTTGTCATATTGATGCCTAGATTCCTTCACGCTGTCTTTCCAGCTGTAATTGGTCCCGACTGGAGTTGTGTGACGCTCATGATGTCCACTCAGCGTTTGATTACGCTAAGATCTCGCAGACGAACATCAAGCCCTCAGGACACACAAACCAGATGCCAAAACCTGCTTTACTTTCTCCAGAAACTATTTCAACATCCTTAAACATCCTCAGATGCTTCTCCTGAAACAAGGAGCAATAAAACTGACCCAAATGAGTCTCGAGATATAAAAGATTTGATCTTTTGGTGATTTAGGTTGGTGTTATGAATGTAAAAAGGTTGCATCATATTGTGCTGATTTTTCCAAACATTTGAAATGTCTGACTTTATTACATCTTTGTTTCGGTATTTGAGACGACACAGGGTCAAAAGGTCGAGGTTTATTGTCCCTGAATCAACATTAAAAGGAAGTTTCATCGACCGGCAGTTTGAAAAAAAAAGGTCAAATTAATTGTTGCAATACAGGAGGCACAGAGGAAAAGGTTACAAAATAAAAATCATTTGATATTCTCAAGGTTTTTTTGGGAGTTTTTAGACTCCAATAGTTTGACTATTTTAGAATACCTCTAGTAATGAAATCCCTGAATAGTGTTACCGGAACAGCTCTTCGTTTATATTATATTCTCACAAATTTAATTTGATTCAACCCACCTATGATTCTGTGGGATTCAGTTTCTGATTGAAAACCGGATCTTAAATCTAAAGGGATTCTCTCACATTCACTATAACATCATGCTGAAACAAACACATATAAAAAAGATCCTGTGTTTTGTACAGACCATGATGGTAATCATTTTATATGCTCATCCATATAAAAGAATTAAAAAACAAGAACAACAACAATCTTATAGGATTTTTATGATCTTAAACTTTTGTATTCATGGAATATGAATAGGGTAATATCAAGCTTGAAATGCACACAAAATTTGCAAGTGACAGTTTCTGTGTCTACTTAAAAACATTTTAAGATTTTTAAGCTTTTGACTATGGAGAATGCAATGCAATAAGCTCGTTGCAAAAAAATATGTGTTGATTATAATTATTTTTAAATATTGAAGATGACATCTAAAATAGTTCAAATGGAGTATTTTACCCAATATTTGTGTGCTTTTCATTGGAGTGACTCAACATTTTTTAAATGTTACTAGTTTCGGAACGTTCAGAGAACATTCAAAAGTAACATTCCCATTAATGTCAGCAAAATTCTAAAATGGAATGTTTTCTTAATGTTCACATAAGCAAGAAAAATTAAAACTTTTTGAAACATTTAAAAAACTGGACATTTTGAACATTAGGAAATAACGTTATTACGTCATTCCTAAATTAGAACATTAGCAAAATGTCCCTATAGAACAAAAAATATTCAGACACCAGATAAATTTTTTTATATTGTTTTAGTGTGTGCAGGACCCTATAGTTCATTTATGTAAGTGAGGAGAGCAAAATAAAGTAAACTGTGACATATTATACACAATAATTCTTCATACAGTGACTACCAATAAACTTGATAAAAATTTTGGAGCAAAAATGATTGGGACACTTTGAGCTGATCATGTTTTGCTGATGTAACGGTCACCAGCTGGAGTGCCCTTGAGAGCCACCAGAGGGCACTTCAGATAGGACTATTATCACTCACAAACTACATTTCCCATACTCAGTGCCCGGACTCACCATCACTGATCACATTCACCTGTACCTCATTCACTGATTGCATTCACCTGTGTCTCATCCTGTTAGTCTGTCTATTTATACCATGTTCATTCATTCAGTCACCGCGAAGTCTCCAGACGTCCAAATCTCCGTCAGGAGAAACGGTCCATCGAAGACTATGTTGCAGATTTTATTGAACTGGCACATCTCACCTCAATGAGCACAGCGTGCCAGATGATCTTTTTCCGAGGAGGACTATCTGAACCGCTCAGTTCATTCATGCCCTTGCATGACCCTCACGGGACATTAGAGAGCTATATTGAAATGGCCCTTCTGTTAAGCGGTTCAGTGTATACGGTGGGTGTGGTAGATGAGGAACTCCGTGAACCCATAGTATCCCCTCAGCCTGAGTTTCACGTCAGCCACGACGAGCCTGAGTTTCTCCACGTCACACCAACCATCAAGCCAGCCATCGGATCGGTCTATGGCCATCCAGGACTTGTTTCCAGCATGGCTGACCCCCAGCTGATGTCAGCTCGTGCTGCCAAGAGAACCGTCGCTCCCATGCCCCTCCAGCCAGAGCCTGTCAAGCCAGAGACGCTTCACATCACTTCTGCTGATCCAGAGACTGTTCACGTCACTTCCTCCGAGCCAGTGTCTACGGACAAGATGGCCGCCTCCGAGCCAGTGTCTACGGACAAGATGGCCGCCCCCGAGCCCGAGTCTGTTCCTGTTCCCGAGCCTGAGTCTGTTCCTGTTCCCAAGCCCGAGTCTGTTCCTGTTCCCGAGCCAATGTCTGTTCCAGAGCCAGTGCCTGTTCCAGCGCCAGAGCCAGTGTTTGTTTCTGTGTTTGTCTGTTCTTGTGGCTGTTACAGTTTTGGTGTCTCTTCCTGAGCCGGTGTCTGTTCCTGAGCTAATGCCTGTTCCTGAGCCAGTGCCAGTGTCTGTTCCAGAGCTGGAGCCAGTGGCTGTTCTAGAGCCAGAGCCGGTGCCGTCTGTTCCAGAGCCAGTGTCTGCCGTTCCAGAGCCGGTTTCTGCTATTCCTGAGCCGGAGCCAGTGCCAGTGTTTGTTCCAGAGCCTCTGCCATGGCCGCCCGAGGGGTCTTCACCGCCCTGGCCGCCCGAGGGGTCTTCACCGCCCTGGCCGCCCGAGGGGTCTTCACCGCCCTGGCCGCCCGAGGGGTCTTCACCGCCCTGGCCGCCCGAGGGGTCTTCACCGCCCTGGCCGCCCGAGGGGTCTTCACCTTCGCCCTGGCCGCCCGAGGGGTCTTCACCTTCGCCCTGGCCGCCCGATGGGTCGTCTGCTTCGCCCTGGTCGCCCGATGGGTCGTCTGCTTCGCCCTGGCCGCCCGATGGGTCGTCTGCTCCGCCCTGGTCGCCTGCACAGCCTGCTCCACCGCAGTCTCCAGGTCCTCTTCCGCTCCACGGGCCTGGTCCTCCATCCCGCCCCCAGGTCCGCTTCCGCTCCACCTCCCTCCTGGACAAGTTGAGGAGCGTCTGGAATCTGCTCCTTAAAGGGGGGGCTATGTAACGGTCACCAGCTGGAGTGCCCTTGAGAGCCACCAGAGGGCACTTCAGATAGGACTATTATCACTCACAAACTACATTTCCCATACTCACTGCCCGGACTCACCATCACTTATCACTGATCACATTCACCTGTACCTCATTCACTGATTGCATTCACCTGTGTCTCATCCTGTTAGTCTGTCTATTTATACCATGTTCATTCACTCACCGCGAAGTCTTGTTTTACTGTTACTGCATTTCTGAGCGTTATTTTCCTGTGTTTGATTCCTGTGTTTGACCTGTGGACTGTTTATCGTTGCTGACTCTTCTCTGCCTGCCCTGACTCTGGACTGTTTCACTGGACTCTGATTCTTCTCTGCCTGCCTCGACCCTCTGCTTGTATCTGGTTTGTCTCTGCCTGGTCTCCGTTGCCCTGTTTGCTGTTGTTGATCCCTGCCTGTTGACTACTCTAATAAATGCTGCGAATGGATCCCCTTGTGTCTGTCAATTCGTAACAGCTGAAGTGTTTTTTCTTTAATTGCTAATGCACCTTTTTACACCACAGACTGAACAACATGAAGCATTGCTTGGTGATAGTTTGAGCTAAACTGGTATTATCTAATTGTGTAGTTAAATTTAACAGCTGACAGATATTCAACATAATTCATGTGAGACAGTCTAACAGAAGGATGGACAAAACCAGTGAAATATCAACTGATTTCATAATGTCATATTTTATTACCATTTTCTAAACTATAGCGAATAAACTGTGACAATGTGAGAAATTTTGAAGGTGTCTGAATGCAGTTTGGTTGTCTGTACAGTATTTGTGTCGGTGTTGAAGCTTCTAGGATCAGGTATGAGGTGATTCAGTATCTCACTACAGGGTTCGGCTGGTTTACTGGTCTCCGTTCTCCTCCCATCGTTCCCTGTGGAATAAATGGCAGGCCAATTTCAACCTTTGTGCATCTCACACCACCTGCGGTGAAAAATGACCCGTTTGCTGGCTGATTCTTTGTCACCATCCACTTTGTCCTTGACCTGCCATTTTCCAAAAGAGAGGACGCGTGGGAAATTACCAAAGCGCAACAGGCTGTCATGATGTGACAAAAGACTATTAACCTTTGAGCTGAAATGGATGTTTCTCCATTCAGGCGCCAGCAGGAGTTCCCGGCATGAGGGATAAGACTCGCTCATGTGGGAGAGCGATGGTCCTCGTGTCCCGTCATTGACCTATCAGCGGCACACCCAATCAAACTCTTATCGCAAATTGATTTAACAACCATAATGGATATTAAAGCACCTTACAATTCATAACAACAGCGGAAAATGATGAAAATTACATAATTGGCCAATCTGGGGATTGTGTCTGTCAGACCTATGACCTATAGGAAAAATAAAACTAATGTTAATTCTTTATTATTAACTACTCACTGCACAACACGATGACATTAGTGTTTATAAATGCGAATGTTACATGAAGTTCTATAGGGAAAGATATAAAACAATATATAACTTCACGGCATATAACTGTCGCCTTTTTCACCTTTCTTCGCCTTTGGCGCCATTGGCTTTTGGCTTGCTTAGTTAGGGACATTTAATTTTATAGCTAACAATATTATTACAACATTATTTTCCTGTTATCTCTGTAAAGCTGCTTTGAAACAATCTGTATAAAAGTGCTATATAAATAAAGGTGACTTGACTTAAAATTTCCTCAAAATTAAGAAAATGAAGTTCAAGCACACAAAACAACACTAACACATCAACAGTTTATAAAACATAAACCCTAGAACTTTTCAGAAATCAGGGAATTTATAATAAATTTGAGTTGTTTATTACATTTAACTTACCTAATAACATACTTATTACCCTTCAAAGAGAATTAAACTGCCGTAAAGTCAAAGAAACAAAATGATTTTACTTCTGTTAAAAAGTACCACGGTTGCAACAATATCTAAGCTCTGACACTGATTAATAAAGAGATCAATGTCTCTACGGTTGTACATGCATAAAACATTAGAGAAGGTGGAACTAATACATTCAAAAAAACATAATTTCAAGTCATAATCCAGCTAACAGGGAACGTTCTCTCAAAGTTATGAGCAAACGTTCTTCCAGTAACATTAGTTCAAAGTTAACTGGTCTTTAATAATGCTCTCAAAACATGAGCACAAACATTCAGAAACATTTTAGTTGGACGTTCATCTAATGTTTTTGAAATGTTGCTACTTGTTTCAGAACGTTCAGAGAACATTCCAAAGTGACGTTTCCATAATGTTTGAAGAATGATACATTGGAATGTTTCCTTAAAGTTCACGTACTACGGTACGGTGGCCGAGAGAGGTCAACGTGCAGCAACTGAAGAAAACGCATGCAAATAGAAAAAAACACATGCAAATTAAAGAAACAACTTCATCAGTTTCACAACACACGTGTGCTCCAAATACTCACAACACAACCAAAAAAAACGTGCTGCAAATACTCACAACACAACCAAATACAGAAACGCACTGCAAATAACACAGACCACAATGGAAATGTTTCCTGGGGAACCAAATAAGTGACGAACCCGGATGCGATTTTTTCTATTTGGATGTGTTTTCTTTAGTTGCAGCACGTTGAGCTCTCTCAGCCACCGTACTTAGTCAAGAAAAAAACAGACGTTTAGAACTTTCAGCAAACATTAATGAAAATATAATGAGAACATTATGATCTTAGAACATATTTTGTTAGGTGCATGATGCTTTTTGAGAGAAACAGATCAAATCAAGTCTAAGTTTCATTGTCATGTCTTGTTCATATTCATGTTTCATGTCCTTTATTCTGAAGTTTTCCCATTGTCTTGTTCCCGGTTTTACCATGTGCTCCCCTTGTCATGTGTCCTATGTTGTCATTGGGTAATTGTATTGATTATTGTTTACAGGTTTTTATTTAGTCTTTGTGTATTTAAGCTCTCATGTTTGCCCTGATACTTTGTCGTTTATTGAAGTACGAATGCTGTTCCATGTTTCCATTTGTCAGGTCTGTTCATAGTCAAGTTTTGTTCAAGATGTTTTGGATTTTGTTTATACTTTATGTTTCATGTTTTTCGATCTTTGGACACTGTAAATAAACTGCACTTGGGTTCTCTTCACCACCGTCTTCGTTTGCTTCCATGTCAGCAACGATATTTATGCTTCTGCATGTTTCAACTTAAAATTATACAATCATAGGACTCATATGTCATATTGACTACTTTATGATAATTCGTGCTTTTCTCAGGTGCTTTTTTGAACATCAAGGAGTTCAACATGCCCAATGACTGTATGTTTTCGCTATTTGGAAAAAAGAAAAGAGATACAGGTGTGGAATGACATAAATGATGACCTTTATTGGATTATAATCTTTTTTTTTATTCTTTACTATAGTCTTGTTTTTTTTATCACTTTGCCTTTGTTAATCCTAACTGCATAAAATTTGGCACAGGTGTGTATTTTTATTGGAATTTTACTATTTCACCACCATTTCCTTTACAAAAAATCTATTTTGCACTAGTTACACAAAATACTCCCTCTCAGCTCCTTTTGGACAAAAATTTCCCCATTGAAACCCATTAAAACTGCAATTTTTGATCCCAGGGCCATTTAACTATGAAATGATGCAATCTTTGTTAAGAGGCTTTCATTCTGTTGGCAAGGCTTCAGAATTATTTTTTTTTACAATTTTTTGCCAGATGGTGCCATTTTTCCAGGTTTGGCCTATAAAGTAAATACTCGCTTTATTCCTGTTTTCTGCTCCGGCATATTATAGAGCCAATTGGATAAATTATGCAACGATATTTGTGTGGGTGTGTTCAATGCTATCTCACGACCATTTCGTATGAATTTGTACGAATGATTAAAAAGTGCCGAATTCGTATGAATTCGTACGACTTCACTCGTACAAATTTGTACGATTTGTCTAAACCCACGTGATGGGTAGGTTTAGGGGCGGGGTCAAGGGTAGGTCATTCGTACAAATTCATACGAATTGGGCAACCCGTAAAATATGTACGATTTAGCAAAAATCGTACTAATTCATACGAATGAGGTCGTATGAATTCGTACGAATTAGCCACCTCGTAGAATTCGTACGAATTGTCGTGAGATCGGGCTGGTGTGTTGGTATGGATGTCAGAGTGTGGTTAGTATGTGTCTTATAAAAAAATGTGTGTGTTGTGTGTGTTTGTTAATTGAGAGAGAAAAGCTCAACTGCAAATAACAAATCCAATCACTGTGTGACTGGAGTTTTGCTGCACCCAATGGGGAAAATCTGTTACTGCGCCCAAACAAAATCTCACCGAAAGCTCATCTTTTGAGATGTCAACCTCAAATTAGGAACACAACTTATTTACATTTATGGCTTTGATTTTCTAGCCGTTTTAGAGTTCAACTTGTTTCATAAAATATATATTTTATATGAAATAATGTTAATAAATAATTTTCATAAACTTAAACCTATATAACTTTACTTTTTTTTTTTTTTTACTTCAGCAATAATCTGCCAATGGTCTTCTTTAAAATGATACCAAAGTCTGTGCTCCCAAGATTCAACAGTTTTTTGATGTGGACATTTTTGTCCTCTATGTGTAACTCTTTTTAATTGATGCACAAGGGTTAAGTTCTGAAGGTTGAATAACTATCCAGCACTTGATCAGTTCAGTGTTGCATGGCGTATAATCACTTCTGGATCAAAATGTCACAATCCTCCCATCCAGAAATGTCCAAGAAATGCCAGAAACCCATTTTCTCCTTTATTCTTCTCGCTGTGTCCAGATGCGTCCCTGCGTTGAGCTTCACCAACACGTAACGGCTTCACACTCAGAAATAAACGGCAGGGTTGGAAATACACACTGCAACCACGACGGCATACAGAGGAAATTTGCAGAAATCCAGGCATGGAGAGGATGAAAGCCAGCGCTCGTCTTCCCTGGATCTCAGCGACTGCTCATCGTCTCCCAGCGGATCGTGTGTGTGTGTTCACCCAGCAACATCAAACAGCAGATGCTCAGCCCGGAAAATCCTTCGGAGAAATCAGTCGTCTTCCAGCGTGCCAAGAGAGGCAAAAATGGGGGGAAAAAACCCAGAGATGTACACATAACATAATCCTCTTATACTGTAATATTCACTGGACATGCAGAAACATCACGGCTCTCAAACTTAAAGCAAATGTCTTACATAAAGAAAACTAGACTTTTACACATGCATTTTGAAGGACATGAGAGTTATGGCTATTTAACAATCACACTTCTCAAAAACACACATGATATGAGGAATCGTTCATGCACAAACGTTTCATGCATGCAACTTTCAAGAATACAAGTTGTCTAAGCATCATGAGGTGACACTAGTTTCCATGGTGACTCAGCAAGTTGATGGGATTTTTAACCTTGACTATCAGGAGCATTTCTAACGTCTTGATTTATTTCTCACCTGACTGGAGTTTTAGTTAGCGTTGCAAAACGTGACGGATTTAAACTTGGAAAGTCAATCAGTGAATCGTTTTGATCTGAAATTGCATCTCTGAAATTGGCCCCAACCAAAAGTAAATTGGCAGACTTGATTATATTTTATATTATCTTCACAGATTAAATACGTTCTGGGTTGAGAGATAAAACTAGTGAGGCCAAAATAAGCAGAACAAATCATGTTACCAAATTAATTTACAATACTTTGCTTAATCATTAAATGTCTATCTATCTATCTATCTATCTATCTATCTATCTATCTATCTATCTATCTATCTATCTATCTATCTATCTATCTATCTATCTATCTATCTATCTATCTATCTATCTATCTATCTATCTATCTATCTATCTAAAGAACACACAATGCATGAGAGTGATATTAAATGTAGACATGTTCCTCACAAAAGCAAATTTTTTAACCACTCTGTAATGCTTTCATATGTAGTATTTGCACAATTTGTCAACAGTTTCGTAATTATAAGCGTCCCGTTATCAGCGTCGCTCATGAATTGAGGTGCACACTCCACATGATCTGTTTTTTTTAGACATATATAGCGAACGGTCTTCTACTGGCGGATTCTGCAAACATTTATTAAGCCCTTCAGTGACCCGACTAATAGCACACGGCTCCAGTAAACACACGCCGTTCCAACAAGAACATGTCCATCAAAGTCACAGAGAATTCTAATGGAATTCTCACCTCATGCCTCTCAAAAGTTTAAACGAATTCAAAGAGAAGTTTGAAAGGGGTTAGCATGTCAAATATAATATGAAAAATTATGACGATCAGAAATTTGCACTGAAAGGGTAAGGTTCACTTTCAATAAATTAATTTTAATTACAGTTTTTTTTATTCGCTTTGGTACTATTTTCACAAGTAAGGTGTACATTTTCAAAACTCTTAGTACAAAAATCCAAACTGATCACACTTGTAACACAGCTAGTCATTCTTTCAAAACATGATCCCATGCTTTCATTACAGTTATACATTTTTCAGTCCGCATAATCATTGTTTCAAACACAAGATTATTGTAATATGTAATGGGAACGTTTGGTTTAATCACAGAATCACAACCGTATGATCTTTTTTCAATTTAGTACTTTTAACAATCAGTTAATTCAGCAGAAAACAATGCAAGACACATATTTCAAATCACCCTTGTTGCTGAAATAATTACAGTAATACAGGCTAGCCTACAGTTGCCATGTATGTACCTACCTATGTAATTGAATCCATAATGTTTGTAATAGTATCTGCAGTGAGTTATCAAAAGCTGTGATGAAGTATGACACAGCCATGAGGATCTGTGCTAGAACAGAGTTTGCTGGCAATACAGTAAATGATTTCACTCTATACCATTTGACTGAATCTACTGTAGTGGACCTTTACAGATGAAGGTTGAGTTACAGTAATGTGTCAGTCTCTACCATGGTAATCTGTTTACAGTATCACATGGCATACATACTGTAATGTAAAATGATGTATTTTATGCCATCTCTCTCCCTTCTACTGATGCATTTCTGATCAATCTAATGTTTTACAGTCACTGACCGTTTCCTCTCCCTTATACTCTATTCTGCTTTACAGTGTTTTCACAAATTTCACAAATTTCTCTGTATCTCTCTCACACACACACACACACACTTTAAACACAGTGGTGGTTAGTATCTATAAATCACTAATGTAAAAAGAATTGATTACATTTGGTTATCCATATTGGAAATTGCAAACAAGTTCTATAGAAACTGTATATAGAATCAATATCTATAGAAATCTATAGGTGTACCAAATGATTCATTGATTAACCATTAAGATCAGTTGGATTAAATAATAGACAAATGTATTAAACTGAACAAAAAGAGATGCAAATCAAAAGTTTGATAGTAAGAGCTTTATGAAAGGCAGTTACTGTGAATGAAACATTTATGTAGATGAAACACTTATTTTGTGTTGTGTAAAGGATACTTTGTGATTTTGTGAATTGTACTAACACAATTGAAAACATGATGAAATGTTTGAAAAAAGTGCACTTTTGATGATCTGTTGTGATATTAGCACTAAGAGTTTTGAAAATGTACATCTTACTTGTGAAAATAGTACCGAAGCAAATAAAAAAAACTGTAGTAGACTGTGTTCTTTAAGTCACAGGATGTTCTCACAGACATTTTATCTGAACTGATGAAGCAGCATTTGATTCCTCAGGCCCTTTAACATGGTGTGTGTGTGAGAGAGACTGTGAATCAGCTGCGGTTCGTTTCTATATTGACACAAACACACCAAAGCATCTGAACAGTTTCGACTGAGAGACATAAATAGGACAGAGGGACATCACAGAGACATTCCCACACTCCAGGGTGAAGTGCATGATGGGATTGATAGAATAGGGTCAGTCTAAGAAGATGCAAAAGTCTAGTATTGGACGCTTGAGAATGATCAGAAACTGAAGATGAGTTTTACACACTCTTAAAAATATGATGGTATCAGTGTTGGATCAGTGCAATGTACTGCAAATGTGTGTTTTGGTCATTGGCAACTGCATAGCAACACCCTGGCAACCAGCCACAGCACCCTATGTCTTGCAACTACGACTACAACTTGGTTTCAATTCACTATTAGTACTAGTAATAGTGAACCTAGTAAACATTACTAATGATTAAACAGCATTAAGAGAACAGCTCTGATTGGTTCAGCCATCTCCACTCTTATACACAGGTTATTCTCAGCTCTCATGTGAATATCAAAAGCTCAGATCACAAATTATTTAATCTGCTTGTTAAACAGGAGCTGTTTGGTACAATACATTTATAAATGTAATTATATATTAAACACCCTAGCAACCACCCAGAACACCATAGCAACCACCTAGCAACACCATTGTAATCACCCAAAACACTCTAGCAACTGCCTAGCAACCACCCAGAACAGCCTAGCAATGACATAGCAATCTCCCAGAGTAAAATAACTGCCTCAGGCACACTGTCACACTAGCAACAACAGCACCATAACAACTGAATAGCAAGAATATCTCCTTTTTCAGAATATCTGAAAAACACCATTGCAATCACCCAGAACACCATAGTTACTGCCTAGCAACAATCTAGAAATAACCCATAAATACCATAGCAACTGTCTAGTGTGGTGATTTTTTTAATAGATAAAGATTAATTATGTTGCTAACCACAAAGATATGAATTATACTAAAATTTTGTGACAAGTTCTAACACCTCCATTCCTTCTATGTCTGAGGATGACTAAAACTTCAACAATAAACCTAAATTGAGCTTACTTCCTTTTTTCTGGATGTAGCAGACAAACTCTAACCCCCTAAAACTTTTGACTTAATATAACTTTGGTAAAAGGAAATTTGAAATTGGACTAACCGTTATATTGTGGAATGATTGATTAAAATATTAACCCCTCACAATGTTTTTTGATGATACAGGATATTTTTGCTGATGTTACTAACAAAGGGTAATGAAAGGGGGGACTTGCTTTGACAATGTAACCAATCGTTCGTGATGATGGAAAGCGTGACATGTTAGTCATAATGATTCTGTTTTGAGATGTCTGGGTTTGAAAACTCATGGTAATATATCATGTCTATTCTATAAAAACTGTTGTATTCGTGTTTACTGGTGGGATTCTCAAGTATAAAGGTTATAAAGTGTCGATTCGGAGACACTTGGGTGTCGATGAGTAGACACCCCCGATATGTATTAAGTGTTGACGTGTAGACGCTTGGGTGATGACTGGGCACCCTAAATAAATTTAAGAGCACTAGAGACCTTACTACCAATCCCAAGTGATAGTGTTCAATTAAAATAATTAGGTTCCAGGTACGCAGTTAGGTTTAGGGAAAAATCTACAACACTAGCAACCCCATAGCAGCCACCAATCAACACTCCTGTAATCACTCAGAACACCCTAGCTACACTCTTGTAATAGACCAGAACACCCTAACAAATTGCCTACAGTACAGCCTAGCAAACACCCCCTAGCAACCTCATAGCAATGCCAAAAACATCCACATGGATACCAAAGCAATTATCCAGAATACCATAGCAAGTGAATAGCAACCGCATAGCAAGATTGCCTAGCAACAGCATTGAAATCACCCAGAACATCCTAGCGACTGCATAACAATGCCCTAGCAACCATCCTCAGTACCAAAGCAACACCCTTGTAATTACCCGGAACATCCTAGCAACAACCTAGCAACCACCCATCCTAGCATTCACCCAGAATACCGTACCTTAGCAACACCCCATTAACCACCGTTAAACACCTGCGTGAAGTTGGCCCCGCACCTAACGCAAAACATGGGGAAAATAGGCTCAATCGTTTGTGCTGTAAAAAAATTCATTTGTGCTGCTTTGGTTTTTTAGATATCAAAATAATATTTTTAGGTCATTCTGAGGTCACTCAGCCCCCCCACATGCTCCAAATTTACCCCAAAAAGTTTTGTTTGTTTGTGCTTCGTTTGTGCTGGTTTGTGCCGGTAAAAGTTTACTTTGTGCTGCTTCGGTTTTTAAGATATTAGACACCGAATTATAGACGATGACGTCACCCCCCACCCCCCACACATGATCCAAATCAGTAGGGGTTCAGCGAAAAAATCGGCAGCTGGCAGCAGGAAGTAGCTGCCATTGACAGCCGGAAGCCCTGCCAAATTAGGAGGGACCTGCCAATCGTGGTAGCCAATCAGTATCGTCCAACGTAGCACCTACCAATCACATGTAACTGGAAGTCAAGCGACAGCAGCCAATGGTGGCGCCGGCGAATTTTCAGTAATGGCGGCGGTGTTTGGCTCGATAAGTTCGTAAATGAATTATCAGATTAATAAATAATTGTTGTTTTGTAAGTTGGATTTTAACTTTTTATGTTAGAGACAGTATATCTGTGCCTACTTTAGTTTAATTGGCTAATTTAATCATTTGTAGAAACGCAGCTTGTGCACCGTGTGGTCCTGGTTTGTGAGGGGCTACCATTAACTTCAAATACTATGTTACTATTACCATCGCCATTAAATATTAGCTTTTATTAACATGTTAACTTAATCTATTGATTAGAATAAAGGTAATGCTGAATTATTGACAAGCTCAGCCTTGATGATACACGTGCAACACTAACCATATCTTTTTATATGTAAGTATTTCATTTTTCAGGGGATTGTCTGATATCCAACCATTTATTGATTTTTTTTTTATTACTATTGCATTTTTTGACCAAACAGTTATTTTAAGAACTACCTTTCTATCTCTAACTCTGTGTATACTCTGTTCTACACCTCTTGTGTAACTGCCAATCAATTATGTTTTCCCTAAATCTTACTAACTAAAGTTAATTTGAGCAGAACATGCAAAAACCTGCCCATGTTAAAGATGTAATTAGACTTCTAAAATGTTCTACCTTTATATGTGAATGAATTTGTTGCTATTTTGAGGTATGTTATTTTACCGTACATACTGCATGTGTACTCTTTGCTTTTGGAAAAGATGATGTCTTTTCTGGGACAGGCAGTTGTCCCTACTGTACAACTGGGGTGATGTCAAGTCCTGAGCACTTTCAGGTAAAGCATGTAAAGCATGCCATATATTTTAAGGACAATGGCATCCATAAGCATTGTACAAAGCACACATGCATTTTACATGTTTGTTGTAAGTTAAAATGTATTAAATGTATCTTGTCTTTCTAGAAAAATATTGTGTTCCTTGCTTTTGTTTGAATGCCCGACAACAAAAGAGGTGCCATTGGCATTGCCCTAAGTGTCGGCACATCTTGTGTCGTGCCCCTGACCTACATAATCATAGTATGTGCAATGTAATTAGTTAAATTTTAAAGTATTGTTTAATTTAGATTTCATTCATGTTATGATTAACTCACCTCATCTTTTGTCCTTTTTGCAGATCTTTCAGTTACATGCAAAATTACCAGTCTGGTGGATACAGACTCATTCAGGAGGAGGGCACACTCCTGCTGGCTTGACAGTATGTATTTACTTTCTATTACACATTTGATTTAAATGTGGTTAAAATAGTAACTGAGAAATTTATTTTGTATGGCAACATGGTCTTCAATTATTCTCTTTTTAATCAAAAATTCAGGTGTAACAAATTGGAGAGAGAAGTCTGTGACATGTCAAGAATATTACCAGATGCCCACACTGCAGACACTGCAATGAAATTTACAAGAACTGCTTACCAGGTGTATACATTATGAATAAAAATGTGATCACTGCTCGGTGCTTAATGACAAAATGCAATAAGAATAGTCATTCATGTGGCTGCATCCATGTGTACTGTTAATAAGGTAAATTGGATATTAATGTCACAATTTTCTTATGAATCCTTTAGGTCATGTTGGAAGAGGAAAACGAGGAGAAATGCAAGGCTTTTACTCGGAAAACACCCATCCAGGGTTTTGCAGTGATTGGTGTCAGCTGCTGGAGAGTGAACATTCGTTTGATCCACCAGTTCCAGTCTAAAAGCCTACTTAATCATCTAACTATTCTTTCTTTTTTCTAACTAATCTTTAACTTAACAAATTCTTTCTTTCTTTCTTTCTTTCTTTCTAACTTTGCTAATAAGCTAATAGAAGAGGTCAAGTCTGCAGAAGACCCTCATCAGTCTGTTTTCTGCTGACCAAGTTACTGCAGGTTACAGGGGTCAAACACTACGTGACTTGCGTGATTGGATTCACAGAACTGTACTTTTATGTGTATTTCTTTAATGAATAAAGTGAACATTATCTGTACTACTTTCTGAGGAGGGAATGTTTCAGTATGTTTTGGTAGTCTGTGCTCAGGCCCTCTACTACTTTGGAGGAACTGTGATTCCCTTGTGCTTTCGTGTGTGTGTGTGTGTGTGTGTGTTGAATGCTCTGTGCAGGTCTTGTGATATGCAACAACAGACCCAGAGACGCATTTCTACGACCTCCGAGGTCATCACCGGACCAAGTCTTGGACTCGGATGACAATTATCTTGATTAATGTCAACTTACCCTCCTATCTATCCATAAGTGTAGAATTGTTTAGACTTTGTCTTCTTAGCCAATCAGAAGTAGCCAACATGTATGTACTGATGTCATTCATGCCCTTAGAAAAGGTATAACTGGTGTGAGATTTTGTGTACGGTAGAGTCTTTGGCCTGCAACCTCCTTGATGAAACTGCAAACTATTCTTCAGTAAATTTTTACTTATTTGATTGAACCTCATGACTCTTGGTCTTCTTTCATCATATCTGGTCCTGGGTCTTTAAGCTGTTATCCCCTAACACAAGAAACATGGTAAATCTTGTTAAACCATTGGTAGCCAATTCTTGTTAATGAATCATGGGTAAATTCGCTAACCAGGAAAAAGGTGGATATATTTCATTATTTAACAAACATGTATACTCATTCATAAGTTACATTTATACATGTACAAATTCATAATTTCAAGTGTAGCTTTTTGTTTGTTGTTTTATTATGTCTATGATCTTTGTAACTTGATTTTAATCAAATAATATAAAATAATTACTAATAGAAGTATTTTATGTAAATGAGTACTAAAATTATATATAATGTTATATATAATAAATGTATAATAATAATAATAAAATAATAATGATAATTATAATGATATAATTTATTTGCCTGGCTAAAAGCGGCATACACCTCCAACTTCTGGTTATTAGCGGCAGCTGACGTCCGGTTTTATTGGCAGCTACTTCCTGCTGCCAGTGGCAGCTACTTCCTGCTGCCAGCTGCCGATATTTTCGCTGAACCCCCTCTCATCCAAATTCACCCAAAATAGGCTCAATCGTTTGTGCTGATAAAAGTTTTTTTTTTTTACAACACAGTTGAAGCAACAAGGTAAGATTCAATGCATTCACTTAGCTGCAGTGTTGGGAGTAACGCGTTACAAAAGTAATGCATTACAGTAACATATTACTTTTTGCTGTAACGCAGTAGTGTAAGGCATTAGGCCTACTAATCAATTTTCAGTAATATTTTACTTGGTACATGTTCAGTTACGCTTGCGTTACAACACACTTTTAGTTTTAATTGTAAAAAAAAAAGAAAAGAAAAAAAAACACCAAGACGTGAGACATTCACGACTGAAAAATGCAAGTAGGCTAAGTTACCTGTTTGTGGTCAGTCAATAGCCGCGTCCGCGTGTGGTGTCCAAGTTTGTAAATAAAGACCAAATGGCAGTGTCTGATATATTTGTATAGCGATTTATTTTCTACATTAGTGCCGTGAGGTATGATTTCGGCCTCTGTGCTCGCGCTGGCCAGTGGAAAAGCGGCTAATGGTGAAGATGGCATGAAGAAGACTGTACATTCGCGAGATGGACGTATGCGCATTAGGCTACTCTATTTGTTCTGTGTTTTCTTTCTAAACAGTTAGGCTGTTTAAGTGGTATTTTTCATGTTTTCATCACGCAATCATGTTTTTGATGCGGTGGTGGTGACGCATTCACGTAACAACATGATGAGGGTGGCGGCGGCGCTGCCGATAAAGCACCTAAAAGCTGTCACAAAGAACCAGCAAAAGCAATGATTATGAATATGTCAAATATAGCAAGGAGACATTTTAATTGTTTATTAATAAAGATGAAGTTGACGTTGCTGACTCGCGATCTTCGCAGTAGTGAATGCACCAGAGAGAAATGCACATTTCATAAGCAGAGAGCAGTCCGTTTTCTTTCGTTTTGAATTGTTCTGTTTTCAATATAGATATATTTTTCAGGTCTGTGAAGTAGGCTACCTTATACGCTGAGTTTCAGTTCATTTATGAGACGCGCTCCAGTTCAGGCGCCTCCGTGTTGTGATTAGCCTATATCTATTGTCTGCTATATTTACTTCTTATTTATTAAATCCAGGCAATTGGTTGATGAAACATTGATTAAAATTAAGATACAATTAGTACAAATCGAAATTCACTTTAAATAAAGGCTTTGTGTCTTCTGTTTGAGGTCTCTGTGAAAGTTTTAAAACAGTCTTTTAGTGCCGCTTCAGAGCGGTCGCGTCCGTAACGGAGAACTGTCACGTCTGTAACATTGTTTTTTCCTCATAAATGCGAACACGAAAAATAAAATAAAATGAATATTTTATGTTCTGTGGAGAGCCAACCGTTCTTCATCCGGTGGGTAGTATTACTTTTTATTTGCGCAGTGTAATTCACAGAATTACAAAAAAATATTTTGCCTCCTAAAAGGTTAAATAATTTTTTTTTGTCACGCATGAATGCGTGTGTATTTCCCTCATATTAAATTTAAAACGCATGTGTGGACTGATATTTTTCTAATGTCTGGACTCCTTTCAGGGAGGAGCCTATGGATAAACAGACGTTTCAATATATTGGTATTAAAGGCATTTTCTGATCATTTATATTTCAAGTTTTGACTGCAAATGTCACGTCCATAACGCTGGAATTCCCCAATTTTAAATAATTTATCCTCAACTAGTTTTGTGGTGTAGGTCTCCGTATTTTATAATGTTAACTTCAAAATTCAAATAATACTAATAGTAATTTAAAGATGTGGTAGCATTGGATCTGGACGGGAAGGATAACTCTTGGAGTTGGAAGGGGTGTGTCGCGATTCTGCAGGTTCGTGGATCTGAGTGTCGCGATTTCGGTTTTATATTGCATATCGTTGCAGCCCTAGAATGTTAAGATCTACTACTGTATAGCTATTTTGGTGAAAGTAACTCAAAAGTAATACAGGAGTAATGTAACGCATTACAATTCTGAGACATTAATATTGTAAGGTAATGAATTACTTTTAAATAACAGTAACAAGTAATGTATAATGTATTACAGTTTGGAAGTAACTTGCACAACACTGCTTAGCTGTCACTGTGTGTTTTCAACTTTTAGCGGACAGCGGATCACAGGATGTATGGAATGTAACAAACTCCAAGGTAAGTGTATTTTATTTGTTACTGTATGTTGTTATATGAATAGCAGTAGTAATGTTAACATGTTAACATTGTCATTAATACACGCACCATAATAGGCTATATATACAGGTCCTTCTCAAAAAATTAGCATATTGTGATAAAGTTAATTATTTTCCATAATGTAATGATAAAAATTAAACTTTCATATATTTTAGATTCATTGCACACCAACTGAAATATTTCAGGTCTTTTATTGTTTTAATACTGATGATTTTGGCATACAGCTCATGAAAACCCAAAATTCCTATCTCAAAAAATTAGCATATCATGAGAAGGTTCTCTAAACGAGCTATTAACCTAATCATCTGAATCAACCAATTAACTCTAAACACCTTCAAATGATTCCTGAGGCTTTGAAAACTCCCAGCCTGTTTCATTACTCAAAACCGCAATCATGGGTAAGACTGCCGACCTGACTGCTGTCCAGAAGGCCATCATTGACACCCTCAAGCAAGAGGGTAAGACACAGAAAGAAATTGCGGCGTGGCATGGAGGCAATCAGCCTGTGGCACTGCTGAGGTGTTATGGAGGCCCAGGATGCTTCAATAGCGGCCTTAAGCTCATCCAGAGTGTTGGGTCTTGCGTCTCTCAACTTTCTCTTCACAATATCCCACAGATTCTCTATGGGGTTCAGGTCAGGAGAGTTGGCAGGCCAATTGAGCACAGTAATACCATGGTCAGTAAACCATTTACCAGTGGTTTTGGCACTGTGAGCAGGTGCCAGGTCGTGCTGAAAAATGAAATCTTCATCTCCATAAAGCTTTTCAGCAGATGGAAGCATGAAGTGCTCCAAAATCTTCTGATAGCTAGCTGCATTGACCCTGCCCTTGATAAAACACAGTGGACCAACACCAGCAGCTGACATGGCACCCCAGACCATCACTGACTGTGGGTACTCCAGTGCTGCTTCTCTGTAGCCCAGGTTAGGCGCTTCTGCCGCTGTTTCTGGTTCAAAAGTGTCTTGACCTGGGGAATGCGGCACCTGTAGCCCATTTCCTGCACACGCCTGTGCACGGTGGCTCTGGATGTTTCTACTCCAGACTCAGTCCACTGCTTCCGCAGGTCCCCAAGGTCTGGAATCGGTCCTTCTCCACAATCTTCCTCAGGGTCCGGTCACCTCTTCTCGTTGTGCAGCGTTTTTTGCCACACTTTTTCCTTCCCACAGACTTCCCACTGAGGTGCCTTGATACAGCACTCTGGGAACAGCCTATTTGTTCAGAAATTTCTTTCTGTGTCTTACCCTCTTGCTTGAGGGTGTCAATGATGGCCTTCTGGACAGCAGTCAGGTCGGCAGTCTTACCCATGATTGCGGTTTTGAGTAATGAAACAGGCTGGGAGTTTTTAAAAGCCTCAGGAATCATTTGCAGGTGTTTAGAGTTAATTAGTTGATTCAGATGATTAGGTTAATAGCTCGTTTAGAGAACCTTCTCATGATATGCTAATTTTTTGAGATAGGAATTTTGGGTTTTCATGAGCTGTATGCCAAAATCATCAGTATTAAAACAATAAAAGACCTGAAATATTTCAGTTGGTGTGCAATGAATCTAAAATATATGAAAGTTTAATTTTTATCATTACATTATGGAAAATAATGAACTTTATCACAATATGCTAATTTTTTGAGAAGGACCTATATATATATATATATATATATATATATATATTACAGGTGATTACAGGAGTGTATTCATTTGATTAAAAATACAGTAAAAACTGTAATATTGTGAAATATTATTACACTTTCAAATAGCTGTTTTCTGTTAATTTAAAATGTAATTTATTTCTGTGATGTCAACGCTGAAGGATCATGTGACACTGAAGACTGGAGTAATGATGCTGAAAATTCAGGTTTTATCACAGCAATAAATTAGTGTACTGCATATTTACATATAAATCAGTTGTTTTATATTGTTATAATATTTCACAATGTTACTGTTTTTACTGTATTTTTGACCAAATAAATACATCCTTGGTAAGCAGAAGAGACTTCTTTCAAAAACATTTAAAATTTTTTAATGTTTTCAAACTTTTGATTGGTACAGTGTGTGTGTGTGTGTACACACACACACACACACACACACACATATATATATATATATATATATATATGAGTAGTAAAACAAGGGTGTGTGGCATATAACAAAAAAACTTGTGAAATAAAATTTAAATTTAAACAATGCATATAGTTTTTTTTCTGATGCTCCTGTCACTCCACTTCTCATGTCATCATACATCTCCCAGTCACATGGAGACCTCCTGCAGTCGGCCACATAATGTCCACAAGCATCCTGGGTTAAGCCTCCTCTGAAAGCAATGACTGCCCTTAAAGTAAATCTCTCTCCTTGGAGCATCAGATTGGAGGGAAATTCACCCAGGACAGTGTCAATCCACAGAACGTCTCCCAGACTGTACCTGTGAGAAACCTTCCCTGCACAGAGCACTTTTCCAGAGCTATCTGTCTTCAATACTGTGGATTGGCCTGAGGCAGGGACTCCCCAGAGTAGGAAGCATCCATTTCTGGATTTACATCTACACTGGAGGTTGTGGTGGGTAGTGGACAGTGCTTGAACTGGGGGAAAAAGGTACCGGTACTCTCTTGCATTGGCAAATCATGACATTTGAGCTTTCTACAGTGAAAAACAAAACTTGGAGATATTGCAACAATTTATGGTAACACTTTATTTCGATAGTCCACTTTAGACATTCTACTAACTATAAGTAACTTTGCAGCTATATGTCAAGTAACTGTCATTAGAGTATTAGTAGACTGTCTGCTTAACATCTGCTAACACTTTATTTTGTTGGTCCCCACATAGACATTCTACTGACTATAAGTAACTTAATATCCTTCATCACATATCACAGGGTGACCAGACCCTATTTCAGGGGACAGTCCCTGTTTTTGGTTGCCTGTCCCTGGCTAAATACAGAAAAAACTCTGAATAGAATAGTATTAATTTAAACTAGAAAAAAATTTATAGTCAAACTGGAAATGTCCCCGTTTTTTCTCCCTTTTCGGGGATTATGTTCCCAGTTTTAATCTTGAATGTCTGGTCACTTTATATCATATATAAGAATATTCTATTACTGTGAAGCCCACTATGAATATAAAAATATGCCGAACCATGTGTCCTGTATCATAGCTACATGTATGAGCAAAAAACCCAGCGTGAAAATCAGTTCGGTCTTCAGTGAGGTATGATTAATTAAATGCGCTGACAGCTCATTGCACCTGACAAACAGATTACACTGAGTGGAGCGGGTGACCGGTCTAAGATGGCGGCGCCGCGGCTCGTCCGCGCCAGTAGGCAGTAGCGGTCGATAGGGCGTCTAGCTCTATACATGTCTATTAGTGATGCGCGGGTCGTCTAATAACCCGCGGGTCGGGTTGGGGCGGGGAAAGAAATGGTCACTTTATTTGCGGGGCGGGTTAGTGCGGGTCATTAAATAATTTTTTTTTTTTTAAATCCATGTATGTTGCGTGCAATTTGCAGCCTATATTAAATATTTGCCAATATCTATTTTCATATTTTATTAGGTTCTTCGATAAGGTTACAATACGAAGGCCGTAGCAATGTAACTTGCGTGATGTCCCCAAACCTTTGGTGTCACGTGACACGTCACGAAAGCGGCGTGCCAAGTACCACATTCATGCTCATATTCATAATCGTCTGTTGTTGCCCGTTTACAGGGCGATGTTTCAAAGCACTTTCAGGCTGAAATAAAGGCTGTTTTCATTTACATTACAATGCCTAGTATGTCTATTTAATGTTCGAGGGTGCGGGGCGGGTTGTAAAAATAGATACAGTGGTGCGGGGCGGGCCAAATAATTTCATAAAAGCGGGACCCGCGGGTTGGAAAAAAAGCCGACCCGCGCATCACTAATGTCTATGACTGTGCGCGCTCAGTCACTGGCCAAACAGAAAAACCCGTTGATAGACGAACATTCGTATGCTGGTAAAAGATCCTGGAGACATCGAGTAAAAACCATAGACTGTAAAAAAAATGGACAAAGCGTCTGTGATGTCACCCATAGACTTTCTGAATAACGGTTTTGAGACCGTTTATGGGGGGTATGGGCGGCGCCATCTTTGTAATCTTGGGAAATCCTAACCCCTCCCACCTTCTTAAGTTGTGGTTGTAACGTGAAGCTCATGTATGTCTCTTAAAGGCATGTTCAGACACCTTATAGTTATGTATCCTGCAAGGTACTATCCGGGTAAACTCATGTGAACAGTTAACAAGTTAGTACTACAACGAATAAACGGAGTTCTTATGTTACATTTATCCATTTGGCAGACGCATTTACAGTGTTTCAAACGTCAGTTATAACCATAGGTAAAGTACCTCAGACGCTAACTTATCTGAGGCGATTTAATGCTAACTGTTGCAGTGCCACTGCCCACAAACATTGATGCTGAATAGTGCTAACTACGTGAAATAGTAGTGGAATGTCACTTACCGGAAAAAATGGAGCGAGGTACTCCTACAGTGTCGGTTAGTGCAGTTTATAGCAGAGCAACCCATTTTATGTATGATATTTCAATACAAATGTTCAGAAAGGATACAGAGGTGGTATATGCGTTGTGTCAGATCATGGCGAGACGTCAAATTTCAGAAATTCCACTCGGCGCAGCCAGTTATCAGCTGTCAATCAAGCTGTCAATCAAAGTTAACCACGCCCTTATTTGTCATACATTTTATATCTAAATACGATCTAAACTAACGAGTTAGAAAAAAATTCACCCCCCCCACAGTTGTCAGGCACTCGGAACCTATCGAAAAATACAATAAAAGTCCATGGGACCAACCTGTAAAAACATGAATTTATGCTGTGAAAACGGACATTTTAACATGGGGTCTATGGACATTTGCTCCCTTTTGGGACCTGCCCCTAGCGGATTTTCGATGTATTGCAGTTTTTCGCACTTCCGGGTAGGCTTCATTTATCAGATTAGAATGTTGCCGCTTGGTAAAAACAGACATTTTGGGCGACGCGCAAGTAAACCGGAAACAGATATGTCGACTTCTGGCGACAGCGGAAGTTCGTCACTACGCTTGAGCACGTAGCCTATAAAATAAAAGTATTGAAAAAAATCTTCAGAATCATTTTTAATATGGCAATACTGTCAAACAGATATTCTAACTATAAACAAAAAGCTTAGTAACTCCAATTTTGGTTAAAATGTAGAGTTCATGTATTTGCACAGGAGGATAATTAGTTACCAAAAATGTATGTTAAGAATCGTTTTGGGAATCGGATCGTTACTCCCAGAATCGGATCGGATCGTTAAGTGCCTTAGGATTCCCACCCCTAACCTGCACGTATCCATTCTTTCAGCCGATGTGTTATTGCTTTAACATCATGTCTCTCTGACAATATTTGCACCACTAGAGCCTTCCTCCCCTGCCAGAACACCTTGTGTATATGGATATATGACTTGCCATTTGGTCTCTGTAGTTTCTTCACCACTAAGCCAGTTGCATCAAAACTCACAGTGGGGTTAGTAGATGTCTCTGTACATATACATTTATGTTCGACTCCAATAGTGACAGAAAAACTTGTCCAGTCCAATGTCTTTAATGCTACCACTGTGAGGTGCACTGTATTTTAACATCTGCAGTGACAAAAATAGGATCCTTGTCGCCTAATTCTATACAATTACTCTCTTGCTTTGCTTTGCTGTGCGCTGGGTGGCCAAATTAGGCAGATGATGTGGCTCAGGATCTCCAAAATCCATCAGTTTTGCTGCGTCTGATGCCCTCCATACATGGGGTTTTACCCTCACACAGTTCTCATCGCATCCCAGACATCGCATGCTTGGAACAGCCAGTGTGCAGGAAGTCATGAGTGTTTTTAATTAAACACTTGAGCACCATTGAGCAGTTCATTTCAGGCTCTTTGTCACATTTTATATGATGTTTTGTTAACAAAGTTCGAGAGGAGCACGTTCAAATAATTGATCCAACTATCCCATCATTCCAACCAGCTGTCGACAATCAGTAATCAACATGTCTATCCAAACAGCACGAGTGGAGACCTACATATACTCATCTGACTCACCAATGTTACTTCCTAACCAGCATTACGGGGGGAGTACTCTGGGTTCGGGCCCAATATCCGAGCTCGGAGATTGTGCATAATATGCACGCCAAATATGCATCCCATTTATTCCATCTAACTTATTTGTAAGTATGAACTCATGAAATTAATGCGGCCACGACACAGTTGCTTCTGATTACGAGTTTTCTGTGCTATAAACATTGACAATCTTAGCTCTCTTGAATGTTGTTCCATTATTCTTGAAGTTCTAACTAATAATATTGTAACTGACAGTTTTAAAACATTGTTCTTACATTGGCCAGAAATTTGGTTTAGTAACGACTTTTGACGGTTAACTACGACTTGATGGCACACGCACACAAATCCATTTTGGCCAGAGAGAAAGCGAGTGACGGAAAAAGAATCTGACACCATATGAATATTGAGCTGCTGCATAATGTCTGAAAACCAAGAAGTTTTTAATAAACACCACAGGGACTACCAAAACATTGACAAGAATTTGTTGTTCTATTAAAACATCTTTACTAGCATCTAACATTTTGGTAAGAGATTGAATAAATGCAAACCCAAAATAAAATGCTCATACATCGTACTGATTGCACACAAAACAAGATAGACCTATCTTAGAAATATTTAGGCTAATATAGTAACCAGAATGACTGTTACTAACTATATTTGATCTTTGTGACCAATTGAGTGATCAATTTTATTCAGTTGTGTTCAATACTAAATATCAACATTTATAATTCGCCTATAATTCAGTGTCTAATATTTTAAACACCGAAGCAGCACATAATAAATGTTTACCTGCACAAACCAGCACAAACAAAGCACAAACGATTGAGCCTATTTTGGGTGAATTTGGAGCATGTGGGGGTGACCTCAGAATCACCTAAAAATATTATTTTAATATCTAAAAAATTGACAAACATTTTTACAGCACAAACCAGCACAAACGATTTAGCCTATTTTCCCGACGTTTCACGCAGGTCCTATCAACACCCTTTTAATCACCCAGAACACCCTGGCAACTGCATAACAACGCCCTAGCAACCATCCACAACACCAAAGCAACCCCCAGTAACACCCTTAATCACCCAGAACACCCTAGCAACAACCTAATAACCACCCATCCAAGCAACAGCCTAGCGTTCACCCAGAATACTGTACCTTAGCAACACCCTAGTAACCACCTAGCAACAGCCTTGTAATCACCCAGAACACCCTAGTAATGGCACAACAACACCCTAGCAACCATCCGCAACACCAAAGCAACCCCCAGTAATATCCTTGTAATCACCCCAAACACTATAGCAATAACTTAATAACCAGCCATCCAAGCAACAGCCTAGCATTCACCCAGAATACTGTACCTTAGCAACATCCTAGTAACCACCTAGCAACCCCCTTGCAATCACCCAGAACACCATAGCAACGACCTAATAATCACCCACCCAAGCAAGAGCCAAGCATTCACCCTTGTAATCACCCAGAACACCCTAGCAACCACCCACCCCAGAATACTGTACCTTAGCAACACCCCAGCAACACCGTTGTAATCACTCAGAACACCATAGCAACAACCTACAGCTGAGTTCAGTCACAACAAGCACAACAAATTTTCTTCAGAAACTGTCCCTAAATAGTTATCACTCATTGCTTAAATGAGACACAAGGAGACACACTGTGGTTATGTGTGTTAGTGTTAATATCTTAATGTCTCTGACAGGATCCTACAAGCTGCTATTAGACTTAATTACAGTAAGCAGAGGAACGCAGGCGGGTTAATTATTGAGGTGCTGATGTCAGAGGGGCATCTCTCAACTTAACGACCCCACAGCAACGTTGGTTAAGCGCGTGAGGCTACAGCGTGACCGACAGCTCAATAATGTGGTCAGTGACCAAAAACAAACCAGACAGCGTTTGGACACTTGCGTCAAACTTTATAACGTCTAAATGCCATTCGTTGGATTGTGACTGGCTGATGGCACCACAAAACATATTTTAATGATTTACATTGCAAAAAATGCTTTTCTTACTTAGTATTTTTGTCTTGTTTCCAGTTCAAATATCTAAAAATTGTTAAATCAAGATGCATTTACTAGATGAGTAAAATGACATAAGATATTATGTCCTCTTTTCCGGGGGAATTAATCAAAATTAAGTGAGTTGATGCTTAAAAAAAGGAAAAACATCTGCCAATGGGGTCAGAAAAATCATGTTAATTCAAACAGAAACAAGTGTATTTTTCTTACCCCATTGGCAGACAATTTTGCTTGTTTTTAGCAAAAACTCACTTAATTTTAATGTATTTACCCAGAAAACAAGACTTAATATCTTATGTCATTTTACTACTTTAGTAAATGCATCTTGCTTTAAGAAATGTTTCCTATTTGAACTGGAAAAAATACTAAGTAAGAAAAGCATTTTTTTGCAGTGTATCAATTTAAACCTAAAATTCACTTTTAAAATACAGAAATGTAATAATCAGATGTAAAATAACACTGCATAGTCTTATCCATATAAATGAAACAGAGATGAATCTTTATTAAAGTTACAAAAGTTATACAGTAACACAGACAGCAACAGGCATATTAGGCTGCTGTCACTTTAAGAGCGAATGCACGGATCCAATATACTGATACACATTACTTTCTCAACTGTTTATGTTCCCTTAAGACATAACTGACTTTGGTTACCAGAGACGGTAACCAATTTTGTATGAATATGTCCATTCAAGCACAAGAAGACGTTAAATAGAGCTTAATTCAGCATTCGCACACTGTCTGAGACGTGGCTTTTCTGGGTAACATGCAACACGTTTGAATATTTAAACTCTTAAACTTTTGCTTTCAATGCAGCACTGCCCCATTAACTGTACCGAGAGTCATTCACATTCGATTATGTTCATTTTCTCACAAATTTGCATTGTTAGAATTTATAAAAACGTTTCATATACTCGCCAACGCTGATTTTTACTAGTCAACTCAGCTATAAATCTATAGCCAGGGCCTAAAATTAACACTCGCTAAGCGCCAAATGCAAATGACATTCAGATATTTCTAAGTGTGACTGAAGTGTTTAAATATTCTGTAAGCTGATCACCAGAAGTATTTCTAGTTATTCTGTGTGTGTGTGTGTGTGAGAAGCAGTGAGTTTCTGGACAGCTCTATTGATTTGTTCCAGTGTTTCTTGGCAGACTGATGCCTGAACTCCTGAGAAATAACAAACAAGAGCAGCAGAAGCGTTCGCTCAGCTAAACACACACACCTCTCTGGGACACAAAGAAATCCTTCACCATCTTGTTACTATGTTTTTTTTAAAAAAAGTAAAACATCCATCAGAGTTTAGCTTTAAGAGTGAGAGACAGTCATTTCAGAAGATGACTGATAAATGTCTTTGATTGTGTTTCTTTGTGGCGAATCTGTGATTAATATTCTTTGAAATGCACAGTTCTGTGTCAATCAAATGAGCATTTAACTTTAATCTGGCTCGATGTTTTGCAGAAACGCTCTATTTCCGACGACACACCGCTGCATTTGGCCTATTTAGTGCTGGAATAGGAATGTGACATTGGATTGGGATCCGAGGGAACGCCGAACATGTAATCCTGGAAGACGCATGAAGGTAAAATCAATTAAACTGAAGGCTTTTATTAGCGATCAATGTCTGTGCGCGAGCATGTGCGCGTGTTCTCAAGTCAAGTCACTTTTTTCATCTTTATTTATTTAGCACTTTTTATAATAATAATAAGTTTAATTGGCATAGCGCCTTTCCCAAGCTCAAGGACGCTTCACAGTAACAGTAAAGAACAAGCAACAGTTTACACGTAAATGGACAATAGACATTTGCCCAGTCCATGAAGCAAGATGAGCGATTGCATGCATATCGCATTACATTTGGAATACAAATACACAGAAAAAAAAAACACTATTTACAGACAGCATGGAAGGTGGACAGTTGAAGTAAAGATGCAAAAGAAACGTGTCAGCGTGACCAGCTCGTTTCTTTTCTTATCAGTGCAAAAGAGACTCAAAATACTCTGTTGATTTTGATCTTACATATAACTGTTATACATCATTCGATCCTGTTAAGTGTCTATTTTTTTGTTTATACTCACGAGTTTTGCAGCGAGGTTGTTGTCCTAAGAGCCAGGGGAAGAGAGTTCCATAGTTTAGGGGCTAAAACGGAAAAAGACCTGCCACCCATAGATGATAAACGAAATCTCGGCTCACAGAGGAGTTCACAACCAGAGGATCTGAGAGTTCGAGGGGGAATATAAGGAGAAAGTAAGTCAGAAAGATAGGAAGGAGCAAGACCATTTAGTGACTTAAAGGTAAGCAGAAGAATTTTGTAAGTAATGCGGGATAACACAGGTATATAGCCAGTGGAGTTTGAACAGAATTGGAGTGATATGAGCAGATTGTTTAGTAGAAGTTAGTAATCTTGCGGCAGAGTTTTGAATATATTGCAAATGCGAGATAGAGTGTGCTGGTAGTCCAGAAAAAAGATTTTTTTTACATAGCAGCTTGATAACAGGAAAATAATGCAACAAAGTTTGTTTTGGCTGTACAGCAGATCTAGAAGAAAATAGCATCATAGTCCAGCTTAAAGGGATAGTTCACTTAAACATTTTTGATTAAATCTGAGAGCTGGATCACTCCTCCATAGGCTTCTAAGGGATTGAAACTTGTTCCCCGAAAAGTTATTAAAGACATCGTTAAAATAGTCCAAGTGACTACAGTGGCTCAATCTTAAGTTTATCAAGCGACAAGAATACTTTTTGTGCGCAAAATCAAACAAAAATAACGACTTTATTTCAACTATTGATTTCCTTCTCTGTGGGCCTCGAGTGAGTTCACTAGTGTAACAGCGCAGCGCTTCTGTGTTGTACGTCACACACATCTCACGCATCACATACATGACCAGCGTCGGCCAATAGTGAGCCTACGTGTGACGTACAACACAGAAGCGCTGCGCTGTTACACTAGTGAACTCACTCGACGCCCACAGAGAAGGAAATAAATAGTTGAAATAAAGTCGTTATTTTTGTTTGTTTTTGCGCACAAAAAGTATTCTCGTCGCTTGATAAACTTAAGATTGAGCCACTGTAGTCACTTGGACTATTTTAACGATGTCTTTAATAACTTTTTGGGGAACAAGTGTCAATCCCTTAGAATTAAAAATATCTTAATTCGTGTTCCGAAGATGAACGAAGGTCTTACGGGGTTGAACAACATGAGGGAGAGTAATTACTGACAGAATTTACATTTTTGGGTGAACTATCCCTTTAAGTAAGTTCAGTGATGGTTCATTTCTGTAGTAAAAAAGTTATTAATTTAGCTCATGTATCTATGTAGCCCCTCTGGAGAAAACAGCTCAGTTCAGTTCTCATATAATGGTGTCAATGCAGGCAGATCAATAATATTGCTGAATATTATTGTTCACAGACATTGCAATTTGGGCGTAGTATTGATCAGTGTGATGTGATTTTTAATTCTGCGACTTCAAAGTGAGCACAGAGTTCTCGATATACAGTTCTGCTTGAGCCCAATAAAGTGACTACACTGAACATCTCTAGGAAAAACAAAGCAGAAATAGAACAAAACCGTCTTTTCTGGTTTCCTGCGATCGCTAATGAGTTTCATTGAATGCAGCCGGTGAGCCAGAGAGAATATCTGCCGTTCATAATGATGCGAACAAAAGATAACTTCAAAGTGTGTGTGGAGCTCGCAGTACCAGGTCACACAAGTCCGTGGATTTAATGATGGCGTTTCGGCTTCCTTCGCCATCAGTGCTTTCTGAAGTCATGTGGACAGAACAGAGGTAAAACTATCCTCCTTCTTATAGGTTTAGTCTTCTTCTCCATCTCGAGGAGAAATCTGTTTCTCGTCTGGTTAATGACGTGTCTTTGCTGGATGTGTGTCTGTTCCAGACCTCCTCTTCCTTCACTGTAAATCCACCAACTGATGTATAATGTGCTCAAAATGAGCACATTAAAAAAATCATTCCCAATCTGTCTGGCTGGATTCAGGAAGCTTCCAGGAATCATTCGGGTTTACAGTCTTTGCCTAAGAAACAACAGCATCTGCACATGCAAATTAAAAGAAATGAAGAATTTATTTCTATTAGTAGGAAGTAAACTAGACCTCTCTGAGCTTTCTGATACTTTTAATACACATTCAGTTCTACTACTGTTTAAAAGTTTTTGAAAGAAGTCTCTTCTGCTTATTTGTTTGATAAAAAATACAGTAAAAATTACGAAATATTATTAGAATTTAAAACAGCTATTTTCTATGTGAATATATGTTCAAATGTAATTTATTCCTGTGAATTTTCAGCATCATTATTCCAGTCTTCAGTGTCACATGATCCTTCAGAAATCAGTATAATATGATGATTTGCTGCTCAAGAAACATTTATGATTATTATCAATGTTGAAAACAGTTGTGCTGCTTCAAATTTTTGAGGAAATGGTGATACATTTTGTTTTTCAAAATTTTTTGTTGAAAGTTCAAAAGAACAGCATTTATTTGAAATAAAAAATATTTCGGAAAATTATAAATGTCTTTAATTTAATATGACCTTGTTAAATAAAAGTTTTAATTCATGTAAAAAAAAAAAAAAAAAAAAAAAAAAAAAAAACAACCTTTGAATGCAAAAAAAAAAAAAAAAAATTCTAATCAAAAGTAGTATTGATGCAAATATATGAGGGTTGGCCCCTGGTGATTAAACACTGACATTTTCAGGATGTGGCAGAAAACTAACTTGGATTGGCACCAAAAGCTCTATTCTGTAAGCATCCTAAAGCCAATCGTTTTCTGACCCATTAAAAGCAGCAGATCTGTATTCATCCATCATTAAAGCTGAATCACTTCAGTCTCAGTCACTCACAGCTGGTTGAAGGTTTCGTCCGCTGGGCAATAGATGGTTCTGTCACACTCATCCCGACGGGGCGTCTGACCCCGAGCCCTCGTGTGAGTCTGAAGGAGACCGGTCTGATGGAGAAGAGTCTGGTCACTGCCACTGACCTGAGGCCAGTGTGTATGTAAACAATACTGGCAAAGCATCAATGCAAAATACAAAAATAATGACAGAAATGTAACTGCGAGAAGCGATTATCGCTTATAGGCCTTTAAGCATACATGTAAAAGGTATTGTTTTATTTAGCATGCATGTAATTAGATCATAGATGGAAAAGACAATTTATAGCCAATACAGGAAGTTTACACTAAGGAAAATACATAGTTTTTCAAGCCTTTTTTCACCTTTATAACAATTAAAGCGCCAGCTATGGCCCGATGTCCATAAAAGTTGCTTCTTTATAGTAATGTGACGCATATGCACACTCAGAAAAGTTCTACGCAAATTAGGCAGGAAGAGGGCCATTTTCAGCCATCTAATGGGATTTGCCATATAGAAATACAGCATTTTTACACCTTTTTAACAGTTATAGAGCCACTTATGGGCCGATCTCCATAAAAGTTTGTATTCTTCTTTAGAATCGTGTGCCGCATGTGCTCTCCCAATGATGAGAAGTTCTGAGTTTTCATTTAGGAATGATTGGCTTTTGGGTAGACTCGGCCACACCACGGACCCAGCTATAGCTATCCAACGGCCAAAGTTGAACAATTCGTTTTATAATTATTGACCTAGAGAGTCCTGATTTTTGTGCCGCAGCAGTTTTATCGAGGTTGAGCCAAAAACCTAGGACTAGTTTGCGAAAGTTGTTTTTTTAAATAATCTCCAATATTTAACAAATGATTCGATTGACAACAGCGGTCCTAGAGGAAAAGTCGCTCAGAATCTGGAGTTCTACTAGGTGGTATAAAGGGTGTCGGCGAAAAATTGCAATGCAGTTTAGTCCAATGCAACACAATGCAATTCAATGCAATGCTAATCAATGCAAAGCAAAGCAATGCAATTCAATGCAAAGCAATACAAAGCAATGCAATTCAATGCAAAGCAATTAAATTCAATGCAAAGCAATGCAGTTCAATGCAAAGCAATGCAATTCAATGCAAAGCAATGCAATTCAATGCAAAGCAATGCAATTCAATGCAAAGCAAAGCAAAGCAAAGCAAAGCAAAGCAAAGCAATGCAATGCAATGCAATGCAATTCAATTCAATTCAATTCAATTCAATTCAATTCAATTCAATGCAAAGCAATACAAAGCGATGCACAGCGATGCAAAGCGATGCAAAGCGATGCAAAGCAATGCAAAGCACTGCAATTCAATGCCAAGCAATGCAATGCAAAGCAAAGCAAAGCAAAGCAATCAAATACAATATATTTGAAAACATTCAGTGAATAGTTTTGAGACATACAAATGTCATATGACTTCAGAAAATATGAAAATGCACAAGTTCTGTGGACTAATATTATGATACTTTTGTTTAACTCTATTTCAAGGTCTTGGATTGCTTCCTTTACTCCTCATTGAGCTGATTCTTCTTTTTCACAGGATGTTCATCTATTTCTGTAGAATAACAAGAGAAAACAGCGTGAATGAGTGAGACAGAAGCACTTAAACAAATTAGTTTGTGTACAGACACACTGTAAAACTACAACGCAAACACACATCATCACATAAATCACAAAATCTATAACATCCCTGGGTTGTGCTACTCATGTCCTGTAAATGCTTTAAACATCATAAATGGGACATAAAATCATGCTTATGCTTTCAGTGAATTAACTGAACCATTCATGTTCCTGACATACTTGAGAAAGAGAAAAATAACAAATGAATAAATCAGTGATTAATATTATCTAGGTACAGTGCATTTCAACTAATTAAATTCATGATAAAATACAGCTGGATACAGAACAAAAAAATCATAACGAGTCTGAAATATGAAATAATGACAGTTTTTTTTTCCTCGGCATGACTCTTTAAAAATGAAAAGTGTTTTCCTCATTTCCAGCAATTAGGTCTGTCCATAATCCCCAAAGAGGCTAATTAATTCTGCATTAAACTCTTTAGCGAATCTAAAGAGAAAAGTGAGCTTTAGTCCAAATCCATCTTTAGCCAAACTTCACGTTTCTCTCTCATAACGGTTCATCAAGAGGGCCGTTGCTCCATTTGTGTGTCTTAAGTGCTTCATGAGCGTCTCGGACAAACGTGGGTTAAACAAAAGATTTAAGTAAACAAAGATTTTCAATCCTTGAGGCTTTTTATTTAATTTTACACCTGTTAGATTAGCAAAATTATTTATATTTTGTCTTAGATAATAAGGCTTTTCATATCTTAAGACCTTAATTAGCCCTCCATTGCATTTAATTTGACAAATTTATTATTCTGATTTTGGTGTCATGATGATGTTGCATGGAAACTTTCAGCTACACAACCAGCCAAAAGTTTGGAATAATTAAGAGGTTCTTGAAAGAAGTCTCTTCTGCTCACAAGGCTGCATTTATTTGATAAAAAATATAGTAAAAACAGTGAAATATTATTACAATTAAAATAGCTGTTTTCTATGTGAATATAGTCAAATCGAATTTATTCCTGTGATCAAAGCTGAATTTTCAGCATCATTACTCCAGTCTTCAGTGTCACATGATTCTTCAGAAATCAGTATAATATGATGATTTGATCCTCAAGAAACATTTACAGTATGATTATTATCAGTGTTGAAAACAGTTGTGCTGTTCTTGTTGCTATGCAGTTGCTAAGATGTCCTGAGACAACTTTCATGTAGTTTAAGAGCACTAGTAAAAGTGATGCTTAACTTGACAAACATAACCAAATATTTAAAATAATAAAAAATGTTTTTGAAATATTTTAAAACTATTTTGAATATATACATATATATATTTTTTTTAGACAAAAACAGTTATCCTCTTCGTATATAGATCTTATATAATTGAGAGCACAGACAGGCTATAAACTTTCATTGTAAACCCTTTGGGCTGAACAATAACAGCGTCCATTTAACATTCAAACATTTTGAGCGTATTTCGTCTGAGGGCTTTTCATTCCCGCTGAACAGCTCGTGATGAGGTCATAATTCCTCCTTAATGGCTCCGTCTCCAATGTTGTGTGATTGATGGACCCTCTTCAGGAGCTCCAGTGGGCTTAATGGACATGACTCTGTCCAAACTGCACTCAAGAGCTTCTGGACGAGACCAAATGCAACGTGGACAGATGCCAAACTACGGCAGGTCTTTAGACCTTTACAGGACGGCACGTGATAAATACTGTGAACTGGGGTTATGTTTGACCGCGAGCGGATCGACACGGCAATATATGCAGATGTAGAGCAGTAATCTGACCATCCTTCACTTCAAATCTCAGGCTGAATCGCTGACACTCGTAATATCTTTAGACACTCTACACTCTTAGCAACTGCACTCTAACACTCAAAACACCATAGCAACCGCATAGTAACATGATAAATAGTCAAAACATCCTGACAACCACATAGCAACATGATAAACAACACTCAAAACACCCTAGCAACTGCATAGCAACATGATAAACAACAGTCAAAACACCTTGTAGCAACATGATAAACAACACCCAAAAAACTCTAGCAACTGCATAGCACTATGATAGACAACACTCAAAACACCCTATAGCAACTGCAGAGCAACATGATAAATAGTCAAAACACCCTGACAACCGCATAGCAACATGATAAACAACACTCAAAACACTCTAGCAACTGCACAGCACTATGATAGACAACACTCAAAACACCCTATAGCAACTGCAGAGCAACATGATAAATAATCAAAACACCCTGACAACCGCATAGCAACATGATAAACAACACTCAAAACACCCTATAGCAACTGCAGAGCAACATGATAAATAGTCAAAACACTCTAGCAACTGCATAGCAACATGATAAACAACAGTCAAAACACCTTGTAGCAACATGATAAACAACACTCAAAACACTCTAGCAACTGCATAGCACTATGATAGACAACACTCAAAACACTCTATAGCAACTGCAGAGCAACATGATAAATAGCCAAAACACCCTGACAACCGCATAGCAACATGATAGACAACACTCAAAACACCGCTGCAGATACTCACCATACAACCTCTGGTGTCCCTCAGTTTTTTCTGTTGTCCAGGTAAGGGTGAGTGTTGTTTATCACTTGCACACCGTTCTTGAATAAATAATTTATTAGATGTCCTCTTGGGAGGTCCTTGGCCAAGAAAAGCTACGATAGAGTCCAGACCTTCTTCCGTCAGTCTGAAGGTGTGGCTACGCGAGACTAGGTAAGGGTTAACACACTTCAGCTGTGTCCAGGTAAGGGTTAACACCCTCCAGCTGTGTCCAGGTATGAGTTAACACCCTCCAGCTGTGTCCAGGTAAGGGTTAACACCCACCAGATGTGTGCAGGTAAGGGTTAACACCCTCCAGCTGTGTCCAGGTAAGGGTTAACATCCTCCAGATGTGTGCAGGTATGAGTTAACACCCTCCAGCTGTGTCCAGGTAAGGGTTAACACCCACCAGATGTGTGCAGGTAAGGGTTAACACCCTCCAGCTGTGTCCAGGTAAGGGTTATCACCCTCCAGATGTGTCCAGGTATGAGTTAACACCCTCCAGCGGTGTCCAGGTAAGGATTAACACCCTCCAGCTGTGTCCAGGTATGAGTTAACACCCTCCAGCTGTCTCCAGGTAAGGGTTAACACCCACCAGATGTGTGCAGGTATGAGTTAACACCCTCCAGCTGTGTCCAGGTAAGGGTTAACACCCTCCAGCTGTGTCCAGGTAAGGGTTAACACCCTTCAGCTGTGTCCAGGTAAGGGTTAACACCCTCCAGCTGTGTCCAGGTATGAGTTAACACCCTCCAGCTGTGTCCAGGTAAGGGTTAACACCAACCAGATGTGTGCAGGTATGAGTTAACACCCTCCAGCTGTGTCCAGGTAAGGGTTAAGACCCTCCAGCTGTGTCCAGGTAAGGGTTAACACCCTCCAGCTGTGTCCAGGTAAGGGTTAACACCCACCAGCTGTGTCCAGGTAAGGGTTAACACCCTCCAGATGTGTGCAGGTATGAGTTAACACCCTCCAGCTGTGTCCAGGTAAGGGTTAACACCCACCAGCTGTGTCCAGGTAAGGGTTAACACCCTCCAGATGTGTGCAGGTATGAGTTAACACCCTCCAGCCGTGTCCAGGTAAGGGTTAACACCCACCAGCTGTGTCCAGGTAAGGGTTAACACACTTCAGCTGTGTCCAGGTAAGGGTTAACACCCTCCAGCTGTGTCCAGGTATGAGTTAACACCCTCCAGCTGTGTCCAGGTAAGGGTTAACACCCACCAGATGTGTGCAGGTAAGGGTTAACACCCTCCAGCTGTGTCCAGGTAAGGGTTAACATCCTCCAGATGTGTGCAGGTATGAGTTAACACCCTCCAGCTGTGTCCAGGTAAGGGTTAACACCCACCAGATGTGTGCAGGTAAGGGTTAACACCCTCCAGCTGTGTCCAGGTAAGGGTTATCACCCTCCAGATGTGTCCAGGTATGAGTTAACACCCTCCAGCGGTGTCCAGGTAAGGATTAACACCCTCCAGCTGTGTCCAGGTATGAGTTAACACCCTCCAGCTGTCTCCAGGTAAGGGTTAACACCCACCAGATGTGTGCAGGTATGAGTTAACACCCTCCAGCTGTGTCCAGGTAAGGGTTAACACCCTCCAGCTGTGTCCAGGTAAGGGTTAACACCCTTCAGCTGTGTCCAGGTAAGGGTTAACACCCTCCAGCTGTGTCCAGGTATGAGTTAACACCCCCCAGCTGTGTCCAGGTAAGGGTTAACACCAACCAGATGTGTGCAGGTATGAGTTAACACCCTCCAGCTGTGTCCAGGTAAGGGTTAAGACCCTCCAGCTGTGTCCAGGTAAGGGTTAACACCCTCCAGCTGTGTCCAGGTAAGGGTTAACACCCACCAGCTGTGTCCAGGTAAGGGTTAACACCCTCCAGATGTGTGCAGGTATGAGTTAACACCCTCCAGCTGTGTCCAGGTAAGGGTTAACACCCACCAGCTGTGTCCAGGTAAGGGTTAACACCCTCCAGATGTGTGCAGGTATGAGTTAACACCCTCCAGCCGTGTCCAGGTAAGGGTTAACACCCACCAGCTGTGTCCAGGTAAGGGTTAACACTCTCCAGCTGTGTCCAGGTAAGGGTTAACACCCTCCAGATGTGTGCAGGTATGAGTTAACACCCTCCAGATGTGTACAGGTAAGGGTTAACACCCTCCAGATGTGTGCAGGTATGAGTTAACACCCTCCAGACGTGTACAGGTAAGGGTTAACACCCTCCAGCTGTGTGCAGGTAAGGGTTAACACTCCTCCAGCTGTGTCCAGGTAAGGGTTAACACCCCTCCAGCTGTGTCCAGGTAAGGGTTAACATCCTCCAGCTGTGTCCAGGTAAGGGTTAACACTCTCCAGCTGTGTCCAGGTAAGGGTTAAAACTCCTCAAGCTGTGTCCAGGTAAGGGTTAACACCCTCCAGCTGTGTCCAGGTAAGGGTTAACACCCTCCAGCTGTGTCCTGGTAAGGGTTAACACTCTCCAGCTGTGTCCAGGTAAGGGTTAACACCCTCCAGCTGTGTCCAGGTAAGGGTTAACACCCTCCAGCTGTGTCCAGGTAAGGGTTAACACCCTCCAGCTGTGTCCAGGTAAGGGTTAACACCCTCCAGCTGTGTCCAGGTAAGGGTTAACACTCCTCCAGCTGTGTCCTGGTAAGGGTTAACACTCTCCAGCTGTGTCCAGGTAAGGGTTAACACCCTCCAGCTGTGTCCAGGTAAGGGTTAACACCCTCCAGCTGTGTCCAGGTAAGGGTTAACACCCTCCAGCTGTGTCCAGGTAAGGGTTAACACCCCTCCAGCTGTGTCCTAGTAAGGGTTAACACCCTTCAGCTGTGTCCAGGTAAGGGTTAACACCCCTCCAGCTGTGTCCAGGTAAGGGTTAACACCCACCAGCTGTGTCCAGGTAAGGGTTAACACCCTCCAGATGTGTGCAGGTATAAGTTAACACCCTCCATCTGTGTCCAGGTAAGGGTTAACACCCACCAGCTTTGTCCAGGTAAGGGTTAACACCCTCCAGCTGTGTCCAGGTAAGGGTTAACACCCTCCAGCTGTGTACAGGTAAGGGTTAACACCCACCAGCTGTGTCCAGGTAAGGGTTAACACCCTCCAGATGTGTGCAGGTATGAGTTAACACCCTCCAGCTGTGTCCAGGTAAGGGTTAACACCCACCAGCTGTGTCCAGGTAAGGGTTAACACTCTCCAGCTGTGTCCAGGTAAGGGTTAACACCCTCCAGATGTGTGCAGGTATGAGTTAACACCCTCCAGATGTGTACAGATAAGGGTTAACACCCTCCAGCTGTGTCCAGGTAAGGGTTAACACCCTCCAGATGTGTCCAGGTATAGGTTAACACCCTTCAGCTGTGTCCAGGTAAGGGTTAACACCCTTCAGCTGTGTCCAGGTAAGGGTTAACACCCCACCAGCTGTGTCCAGGTAAGGGTTAACACCCTCCAGCTGTGTCCAGGTAAGGGTTAACACCCTCCAGCTGTGTCCAGGTAAGGGTTAACACCCTCCAGCTGTGTCCAGGTAAGGGTTATCACCCTCCAGATGTGTCCAGGTATGAGTTAACACCCTCCAGCGGTGTCCAGGTAAGGATTAACACCCTCCAGCTGTGTCCAGGTATGAGTTAACACCCTCCAGCTGTCTCCAGGTAAGGGTTAACACCCACCAGATGTGTGCAGGTATGAGTTAACACCCTCCAGCTGTGTCCAGGTAAGGGTTAACACCCTCCAGCTGTGTCCAGGTAAGGGTTAACACCCTTCAGCTGTGTCCAGGTAAGGGTTAACACCCTCCAGCTGTGTCCAGGTATGAGTTAACACCCCCCAGCTGTGTCCAGGTAAGGGTTAACACCAACCAGATGTGTGCAGGTATGAGTTAACACCCTCCAGCTGTGTCCAGGTAAGGGTTAAGACCCTCCAGCTGTGTCCAGGTAAGGGTTAACACCCTCCAGCTGTGTCCAGGTAAGGGTTAACACCCACCAGCTGTGTCCAGGTAAGGGTTAACACCCTCCAGATGTGTGCAGGTATGAGTTAACACCCTCCAGCTGTGTCCAGGTAAGGGTTAACACCCACCAGCTGTGTCCAGGTAAGGGTTAACACCCTCCAGATGTGTGCAGGTATGAGTTAACACCCTCCAGCCGTGTCCAGGTAAGGGTTAACACCCACCAGCTGTGTCCAGGTAAGGGTTAACACTCTCCAGCTGTGTCCAGGTAAGGGTTAACACCCTCCAGATGTGTGCAGGTATGAGTTAACACCCTCCAGATGTGTACAGGTAAGGGTTAACACCCTCCAGATGTGTGCAGGTATGAGTTAACACCCTCCAGACGTGTACAGGTAAGGGTTAACACCCTCCAGCTGTGTGCAGGTAAGGGTTAACACTCCTCCAGCTGTGTCCAGGTAAGGGTTAACACCCCTCCAGCTGTGTCCAGGTAAGGGTTAACATCCTCCAGCTGTGTCCAGGTAAGGGTTAACACTCTCCAGCTGTGTCCAGGTAAGGGTTAAAACTCCTCAAGCTGTGTCCAGGTAAGGGTTAACACCCTCCAGCTGTGTCCAGGTAAGGGTTAACACCCTCCAGCTGTGTCCTGGTAAGGATTAACACTCTCCAGCTGTGTCCAGGTAAGGGTTAACACCCTCCAGCTGTGTCCAGGTAAGGGTTAACACCCTCCAGCTGTGTCCAGGTAAGGGTTAACACCCTCCAGCTGTGTCCAGGTAAGGGTTAACACCCTCCAGCTGTGTCCAGGTAAGGGTTAACACTCCTCCAGCTGTGTCCTGGTAAGGGTTAACACTCTCCAGCTGTGTCCAGGTAAGGGTTAACACCCTCCAGCTGTGTCCAGGTAAGGGTTAACACCCTCCAGCTGTGTCCAGGTAAGGGTTAACACCCTCCAGCTGTGTCCAGGTAAGGGTTAACACCCCTCCAGCTGTGTCCTAGTAAGGGTTAACACCCTTCAGCTGTGTCCAGGTAAGGGTTAACACCCCTCCAGCTGTGTCCAGGTAAGGGTTAACACCCACCAGCTGTGTCCAGGTAAGGGTTAACACCCTCCAGATGTGTGCAGGTATAAGTTAACACCCTCCATCTGTGTCCAGGTAAGGGTTAACACCCACCAGCTTTGTCCAGGTAAGGGTTAACACCCTCCAGCTGTGTCCAGGTAAGGGTTAACACCCTCCAGCTGTGTCCAGGTAAGGGTTAACACCCACCAGCTGTGTCCAGGTAAGGGTTAACACCCTCCAGATGTGTGCAGGTATGAGTTAACACCCTCCAGCTGTGTCCAGGTAAGGGTTAACACCCACCAGCTGTGTCCAGGTAAGGGTTAACACTCTCCAGCTGTGTCCAGGTAAGGGTTAACACCCTCCAGATGTGTGCAGGTATGAGTTAACACCCTCCAGATGTGTACAGATAAGGGTTAACACCCTCCAGCTGTGTCCAGGTAAGGGTTAACACCCTCCAGATGTGTCCAGGTATAGGTTAACACCCTTCAGCTGTGTCCAGGTAAGGGTTAACACCCTTCAGCTGTGTCCAGGTAAGGGTTAACACCCCACCAGCTGTGTCCAGGTAAGGGTTAACACCCTCCAGCTGTGTCCAGGTAAGGGTTAACACCCTCCAGCTGTGTCCAGGTAAGGGTTAACACCCCTCCAGCTATGTCCAGGTAAGGGTTAACACCCTTCAGCTGTGTCCAGGTAAGGGTTAACACCCTTCAGCTGTGTCCAGGTAAGGGTTAACACCCCTCCAGCTGTGTCCAGGTAAGGGTTAACACCCACCAGCTGTGTCCAGGTAAGGGTTAACACCCTCCAGATGTGTGCAGGTATGAGTTAACACCCTCCATCTGTGTCCAGGTAAGGGTTAACACCCACCAGCTGTGTCCAAGTAAGGGTTAACACCCTCCAGCTGTGTCCAGGTAAGGGTTAACACCCTCCAGCTGTGTCCAGGTAAGGGTTAACACCCACCAGCTGTGTCCAGGTAAGGGTTAACACCCTCCAGATGTGTGCAGGTATGAGTTAACACCCTCCAGCTGTGTCCAGGTAAGGGTTAACACCCACCAGCTGTGTCCAGGTAAGGGTTAACACTCTCCAGCTGTGTCCAGGTAAGGGTTAACACCCTGCGGATGTGTGCAGGTATGAGTTAACACCCTCCAGATGTGTACAGGTAAGGGTTAACACCCTCCAGCTGTGTCCAGGTAAGGGTTAACACCCTCCAGATGTGTGCAGGTATGAGTTAACACCCTCCAGATGTGTACAGGTAAGGGTTAACACTCCTCCAGCTGTGTCCAGGTAAGGGTTAACACCCTCCAGCTGTGTCCAGGTAAGGGTTAACACCCTCCAGCTGTGTCCAGGTAAGGGTTAACACCCTCCAGCTGTGTCCAGGTAAGGGTTAACACTCCTCCAGCTGTGTCCAGGTAAGGGTTAACACCCTCCAGCTGTGTCCAGGTAAGGGTTAGCACCCTCCAGCTGTGTCCAGGTAAGGGTTAACACCCTCCAGCTGTGTCCAGGTAAGGGTTAACACTCCTCCAGCTGTGTCCAGGTAAGGGTTAACACCCTCCAGCTGTGTCCAGGTAAGGGTTAACACTCCTCCAGCTGTGTCCAGGTAAGGGTTAGCACCCTCCAGCTGTGTCCAGGTAAGGGTTAACACCCTCCAGCTGTGTCCAGGTAAGGGTTAACACTCCTCCAGCTGTGTCCAGGTAAGGGTTAACACCCTCCAGCTGTGTCCAGGTAAGGGTTAACACTCCTCCAGCTGTGTCCAGGTAAGGGTTAGCACCCTCCAGCTGTGTCCAGGTAAGGGTTAACACCCTCCAGCTGTGTCCAGGTAAGGGTTAACACTCCTCCAGCTGTGTCCAGGTAAGGGTTAACACCCTCCAGCTGTGTCCAGGTAAGGGTTAACACCCTCCAGCTGTGTCCAGGTAAGGGTTAACACCCTCCAGCTGTGTCCAGGTAAGGGTTAACACTCCTCCAGCTGTGTCCAGGTAAGGGTTAACACCCTCCAGCTGTGTCCAGGTAAGGGTTAGCACCCTCCAGCTGTGTCCAGGTAAGGGTTAACACCCTCCAGCTGTGTCCAGGTAAGGGTTAACACTCCTCCAGCTGTGTCCAGGTAAGGGTTAGCACCCTCCAGCTGTGTCCAGGTAAGGGTTAACACCCTCCAGCTGTGTCCAGGTAAGGGTTAACACTCCTCCAGCTGTGTCCAGGTAAGGGTTAACACCCTCCAGCTGTGTCCAGGTAAGGGTTAACACTCCTCCAGCTGTGTCCAGGTAAGGGTTAACAGTAACACCCTCCAGATCTGACCCGTGAAGCCCAGCACAAGGATTACACAACATATCTGTGCTCGCACAAGCTTCAGGTCTCAGCTAAAGGGATTGAATCTTCCTTGCTAACAGTGCAGTTCAAACTCTCTAATCCATTTACTGGCCTTTCCTGGGATCAAAGTGAGGATCAAGTGGTGAAGCGTCTCCACGGGGGATTTATGGTCATCCATCCGGGATTCTGGTCCAGAACAACGGGATGCATCAAATCTCTGACGATTCAGGATGTCATAATTTATTAAAGTTACATTGCATTCTAATCAGTGCACTGTAAAAAAGGATATGATCAGTAAGTCATGGTAACTTGTTTTTGCATCACTTTAACTCATAAAATAACTTTAAAATGATAAATTTAAACCAAAAAAAAAAAAAGAAAAAAAAAGATATACAAGATTCAACTCAATTTTAAGTTGAAATTACTTATACAGCCAATTTGATTACTTAAAAATGTAAGACAGCAACAGATTTGTTTTTGAAATAGGTGAAAATTATTTAGTGTATTAAATTAGTATTATTTATACAATATTATAGTTTTTATCAATACTTATATATCATTTTATATTTTCAGATTTCATTCTAATTTTAGTTAATTTTCTGTTATGTACTTTTGTCATTTGTATTAGTTTTTGCCATAATCTATTAAATTTACATTAATTTCATGTCAGTGTTGATTTAGTATTATTTATACACTATTAAAGTTTTTATTAATATTTTCAGATGAACTCAGGTTTATATTTTTATTTTCATTTTAATTTGTTATTTTTTGTCTTTTTTAAATTATTTGTCATAATTTATTAAAAAATGCATTCAGTTTTCATTTTAATTTGTTAATGTTTTTGTAACATTTTTATTTTAAAATATTTATCAATAGTTTGAATTAACTAGCACTAATTTAGATTCTTATTTTAAATTTTAACATTTTATTTAGTTTAAGATTTTCAATATTGATTTTATTTAATTTCAGATTTATTACAATTAACAAAAAGGTTTTCATTAAATAGTTTTTGTTAACGATAACAACCCTGGTTGCATGTGATTTTAATTGCATTAAAGACATTTATGGCAACAGCGTAAAGCTGTTTATGAGGAGAAAGCCAGCATTTCCACTTAAATGGGATGCAGAATTATGATAACATGTAACAACAGCCAAACAAGCTTGTTTACAACTTCCTGTATATTTAGACACTTTAAATCCTTCAACATGTGCAAAAAAAAAAAAAAAAAAAAAAAAAAAAAAACCTGCTTAATTAATTCTCACATTCAGCAGGGAATTACAAGAAGACCTTCATCTAGAAACAACCTTTAACTTTATTATCAGGAGATTCCAGTGTGTTTATTAATCTATTCATTTTTTATTACAAATGACCTTTCATACCAGTAATATCTTAATTACCTAATTGCATTGGCCTATAAACCTGCAACAGAAAGCAATATAATTAAAGATCATTTCTGCTGCCTTTTCATTCCTTTCTTTTTAGGCTTAAATCCTAAATCTCTTCGCCTCAGGAGGAGATGAGCTTCTCTGTGGAAAATCTCCCAACTAGATTAGAATATTATATAAAAACTTTATGTAAGTTTTTTATGCTTCCTCCTATATATTATAGTGAAGTTTCAGACACAAATCGACCAATAAATCAAGAGGCCACAGAAGAGATTTGACTCCAATGACCTCTAGATGATTTATTCAAAATCTGTTCTAATAACTAATGTGACAAATGCGATATTTATAACTTCTGCTTCATATGCAAGTCGACGTTCATATAAAGGCCTAATCAGAAAAAAAATCATGATGGCAACCCATAATGCACCTCTGTCTGTCTAACTCCAAGTCACCTTCAGATGGTTTTACGACTCAAAGGCACAATTATGTGCTAATCGCTGTGTGTTTAGGTGTAATTGATGGTTTTAACCCCCCGGAGGAGTTTGTTATTGCCGCTGTGTGCTTTAATGAAGAATCCGATAGAAATGTGCGCATGCTGAACATGTTCTGAAGGCATCGGCCCGAAACGCCACACAAATGCAATCCAACGGCATCGAGCGCCTTGAGAATGAGGCCAATTTACATCAACAGCAGTGAATGAAACATGCTTTTGTTTAATTAGTCATTTCTTCATTTCTGGGAAACTAACGAGCATCAGCTGACGGTGCTGGAATATGAATTTTAAAACGTATTTCACTTCAGCTATGAATATAAATGTAATTCACGCAATCAGTTCAATTTTACAGCCAAGATTAATCAAAAGCAACTAGTCATGCAGCAGAGCCAAAAGTGGAAACTGACATCTTCCGTCTTTATTTAAACGTTAATAATGCGCAATGCATATTTTAATGCACAATGTGCTTGGAGTTGTGCCGACTCTATGTATTTTTTCACCAGGCTGTTACATGCAAAAACACGAGAACCAACAAAATATTAATAACTGCAGTCAATGTATGCTTTTCCCGGTCAACTTTTTGTTTTTCTATGCATTTATTTTATGCATATAAACCTGCAGCTCTAGTTTGCCTTAGTTTAGTTTAGGGTTTTGTTGTTGCCTTATATTTAAAATATTAATAATATACTTTTTAATTATTTTAAATGAACTTATAGGGTCATTAAAAACATAATTTTTGATAAAAAAATAAAAAAACGTAAAAAATATCAATTTTGTTTTGGCAATTAAGTGAAATATAAGAGATTTAAGATGAAGTACTAAAATAGCTAAATATAAAAATAATAATAAAAAATGACAAGCACATGATAAAATTACAAAAAACTGCAAAAATATAAAAACCAAGGCTAATTCAAAATATTAATACATTTCGTTAAAGTGAAATAACTATGTATTTTGACCAGGCTGTTACATGCAAAAACAGGAGAACCAACAAAATATTAATAACTGCAGTCAATGTATGCTTTTGTTTTTCTATGCATTTATTTTATGCATATAAACCTGCAGCTGTAGTTTGCCTTAGTTTAGTGTTTTGTTGTTGCCTTATATTTAAAATATTAACATTATATTCTTATTATTTTAAATGAACTTATAGGGTCATTAAAAACATCAGCTGTACAAGATCACACATTTTCCAGTGGGAAATAAATTGACGCTGACAGAATGTTTTACAAGCACCATTTTATACTAGTACACATTTATTTACAGCAGTAAATTACAGTGTTAACGTGTTGAGATCAGGATTCAGAAGTTCTTCAGTAAATAAAGACCTGCGACACACGAAAGGAAATGAGCTTTAATAAACCAGAACAACAGAGCAAATGTCTTTTCTGATTATGCATAGAGTATCTGAACATCTGAATAAGAAAATTATTTTCACTGAAACTCAATAATGATCCGAGAAGCAGCTGGAAACATGATCAATTACTAAACCTTCAGATTTACCTTAAAAAAAAAAGTCATTTCTTTTTATTGGCTTAATGCAATAAATATTTCATACGTGCGTCACCACACGGAGTCCTGCAGAAAATAATATAATGTTGTACTTTCATGCTTCGAGTAGCAACAGATGTTTTCTATCCCGATGGTTCGTATGTCTTCAGTTTCAATCACACACTTCACTTAGAGAGAAAAATAAGTGGAGGTACAAATGAATGGGGCTGTTTTTTTTCAGCTCCATAAGCATTGACATCATACAGGCTTTACAAACACTTTACAAAAACTGATTTGGTAGATAATGCCTCTGCTGGAAAACCCTCAATCGAGACTCACCTCATTCCCAATGATACAGTAAGATTACATCATACTCATGTATGTACAAACAGCTGTGAACCATACTAAAATATATCAAATATAAGAACTAAAGTGGCAAACGTTGCCTTTATCCAGAACAACATCGGACAGAATCACACACTACACAAATAAAGATGCGAATGATTGACAGGTGCATCAGAAGGTCATGTGATCTTTCAAGACGAAACCAGCAATGTTGTTATTGTTACTATTAAAACTGTTAATAGTTGTTGTTAATTGGAATGAAGCTGAAATTATTAAATGAAACATTTTAAAGAAACTTCTTAGAGATAGTTTAAGATGAAGAACTAAAACAACTAAAACTAAAACTGGAATAAAAGTAAATTAAAGCTAAAAATACGAAAACTAAAAAAAACTTACAAAAGCACATTATAGAATTTACAAAAAAACTAAAGTTAAAATAAAAAATGATAATATGTATTCAATTTTGTTAAAATGAAATAAAACAAATATGTGAAAATCGTTCATTAAAAAATTGGCAATTAAGTGAAATAAAAGATTTAAGATGAAGTACTAAAATAGCTAAATATAAAAAAAAAAAAAAAATTAAAATGACAAGCACATGATAAAATTACAAAAAACTCTGAAAATATAAAAACCAAGGCTAATTCAAAATATTAATACATTTCGTTAAAGTGAAATAAATTATAAATACGTAGCAATCTCAGCAAATAAGTGAAATAAAAAAAAAAACTGACAAAAAGCACATAATAAATGTACAAAAACTTAAACTAAGATCAAAGTGGAAAGTGAAAATATAAAAATAAAAGCAAAATCAAAATATTAATAAATACTATTTAAATAATAAATAGTAAAATAAAATGAGTAAAATAACACCGGACTCCAGGGGGCGACAAAGTCAGTTTTGTCTTTCAGCTTAATCACTGTCATGATGGACTAACCGTTAAAAGATAAACTGTTTACAACAGTTACCTGAATAACAACAACACACCTGGTTTGAGATATTTCCTGGAAACTCTAGCGCCCTCCTGAGGTCTGGAGACACACATTCAGTGCAGGTACAATCCACCTGCGCTTACGAAGCGTCGGGCAAACATTCGCAGTGTATTTGTGTAGAACACGTCAAGCCATTCTCACGCACACATTAATTATTCAACATAAATTAAGAAGAGCATTTCATCTGGCATCATGGCAGTTGAGGAAATCGAAACTACAAAGTCACTTTACTACAAAGTTTTGCCTGGTTTCTTTTGAGAAGCGAGATGGGAAATACAAACCGATGTTGACATATATGAGATGCGCCATCTCAAAAGCGCATAGGACATGCCTGGAAAAATAATCCAAAGGTTGAGAAATCCACTGGGATTCTGGGAAAAGTCCTACGAAAACATCGAAAAAGCCAAAAAACTATGAAGCCTTGAACACTTTTAGATGAGAAACACAGAGTCTGAAATCACTGCAATAAAAAACATGATGTTATTCCTTGTTTTCCAGCACAAATATCGAAACTTTCTTAAATCAAGACACATTTACTAGAGAAGCAAAATGACTGAAGATATTAAGTCTTGTTTACTAAATAAAAAGTATTTGCGAGCATGAAAAAAAAAAAAAAATCAAAACACACTTTTTTTTTTGTTGTTGCAAATTGAACGTTAGCAAATTATTTGTCTTTGAAACTAGTGTGATTTGAAATTTCATTGGTTGGCCTCTATGATCTCTGTGAACCCGTGAACCAGTGTCAGTGTCGGCTATATGATTTTTACCTGATCTCACATCAATTTTATACATTTGTAGACATTACAATTACAATAATAGAATATCACATACTCATATTTAATGGTATTAGATGTTTTTATGCATGTTTTCGCTGCATTTACACTGTTCTAACGATTCGAAACAGTAAATCATCTTGCAAAGCAATTGGTTCAATTGATTCGAAATTTCAAAAAGACTTGTTTCTCCTGCCACTAGACAATAATAATAATGTAAACCACACTTACATAAAGGATAACTGACAAAGAACAACTATAAATACAGGGGTTGAACAGAGACAACTAAACTAGACACAGGTGAAACTAATGGGTAACTATAGAAACAGAACAAAGACAAAGTAAGAGTCAATTGAATAGAATATAATAAATAGTTAATTTATGCTTAAAACAAGAAACAATATATATATTTTTTTCTTTTTTTTCTTCTTCTCCCTGTTTTAAGTATAAACTCACTTAACTTTAATGAATGTTTCAGTAAACGAGTCATGTTTCTTCTCCAGTAACTGTATCTTGATTTAAAGGCACACTATGCAGGATTTCCGTTTTTGTCAAACAGCGCCCCCTAGAGTTGCTGTAGAATACTTGTATTTAACGTTACTGTCGTAAATATCACTCACGCAGAGCGTCTCTGGACTTTATAATAATAAAGTAGCCTACCGCGTTTGATGGCTTATTACGTTTTTACATGATTGCAGCTAAATTACGTAAATAGCCTATAGCCTAGGCCTACTGTATAATTTCATTTGTGTTTTTTGAGTGTAATATAAACATTACAAAATGCCAGATGACATCAATAAAGTTACATGTACGTCGCATTATTTCGTAACAATGTCCGTTATGATGACGTTAGACATGATTATTGCAATTTATCATAATAGTTTGCAAATTGTGCTCATTTACACTATTTACAACGTTTAGGCGTATTTATGTCCTGATAATTATGTGAGATATTGACAACTGTTCTCATGATAATCGCAGGATTGAACTTTAACAGTGAAAGGCTGAGCGAGTGACTCTTGTCCGGTTCCTCGCCCTGTCAGATTCTCCTTTCCTTTTCCTAGACTCCTCCGACCGCGCTTTCTTCGTTTTTTTCTCCATTCTGAAAACGCAGGTCCGATGTTTACTCGTGTCTGACTCCTCGCTCGGTCAGTCTGGCGTTTCCTCTTTCCGACAATGCTTTCCTAGCTTTCTGCTTCTTATATGCCGGCTTAGCCATGACGATAGTTGCTCTTATAGCTAGCCGGATCCTGGATGGGCATAGATATATACACTAGATGTCGCCTTGGCTACGGCAGTTCATTGGAACGAATGCGTCAATAGAGCCGCCATCATGGAACAGGGGAGCCCCTCCTCTTTAATGCATCAGCGTCAATGTAGGAAAAGCTCTAACGGAAATAAAATCACCATAAAGCGATTTTCTAGTTTTTTTCGTTCGTTCCAACGGTCAGACATGTATTTATCATTGAGTCCAGAGAAATTTAAAAAACTATATAAAACTTCACAATCTTGTGAAATGTAATCCCTTGCTGTCTGGTTTTTGGATGGTTTTTGGACGTTCGTGTGAACATCCATACGCAGCACAAAAGTCCGGCATCATCCATGAATTCGAAGTACAGGCAGAGATAGCAGCGTTACCTAGCTAACCTAGCTAATAGCTACTTCCTATGACAAGACCCCTGTTCCAAGATGGCGGCGGTTTTGACGCATGCTTAGAACCCCAAGAGGGTAATCCATCAGCCGGAAACTGAAGCCTCGCGGGAGCCGCCATTGTAGCAGACCATCACCTGCTGTTAGCATTCCATTGACTCCCATTCATTTTGGCGTCACTTTGACAGCGAATAACTTTACATCTGAGGCGTCCAAAGACTTCATTTGTCCATTATTTATTTCTAATGAAACACGACAATGTATAAAAGCCTCCATTACTTTGTATCTTACGTTATGGCCCCGTAGAAGCCGTTTTTGTAAAATTAGGCTAACGATTGCGTCATAACCACGCGACTCTCTGTCGCACAGTAGAGAAATTACCGTATAAACAGGAGGAGAAGCTCGCAGGCAATCTTTTACTGTCTATGAGGCAATCGGGGGGACATAGAAGCATAAAGTCAAGAGAGAAGCCCATAGATAGAGAGTCCATAAAAGCAACGGGACAAAATATTTCAACAACGTTTCTGAGGAATTAGGTGATACAGATTTGTCTTTGTCTAGCTACTAGAAGATTTACAACTGTCAGACTGTCGTCAAGCTCAGTTTGAGCCTGCGCAGTCGCTCAGCCATCAGACAGGAAGTGCAATAATCGGGCTTCAGTCTTCTCCGTTGGGTTGCTGTGTCCATTTCTTTTACTGTCTATGTTAGAACCCCAAGGCGACATCTAGTGTATACATCTATGCTGGATGGGGCGTGTATGTGTGCAGTGCCGTAAAGCAATTCGTTACATCGCGAGAGCTGATATTACGCGATACTTCCTGACGCTGAGGCCGGCGGCCCAAAGTTGCAAGTGTGGTTTTTCCACTAACGGCCACCATTCAACCCGAAAAAAGTCATATAACCATTGCAATAACTCCGAAGCTGTTCAGTTATGCTAAAAAAACTGCATACTTCCCCTTTAAGAATGTTTAGATATTTGTGCTGGAAAACGAGACAGAAACATGATTTTTTTGCAGTGTTTATGCCACAATACGATGTCCCGCTGAGCAGAAATCGGACTCGATGAGCCTGATCAGTTCGAGATAATTATGGTCTGGGAATCCATCGGGTCATTTCTGAGAGATCCTCCAAAACAGCGAGATGGAAACAGAAGTGCTGGAGCCGTCGTGAATAGAAAGAACAGTAGATTTATCACAAAAAAAACTCGGTTTATATTTGGACATATCTACATTAGTGAAGAAGATTCATTTCTTTTCTTTTTTTCTTCTCTTTTCTTTTCTCTTTTGTGGTATTGTTTGTGGTTGTCTCATTACGCTTTGCTGTCGTCCTGTTTTGTGTGCAGGCTGTTGTCCGAGTGGACCTTAATCTCGATCAGATCCGGCTTCAGAACCTCTTTCCCGTTCTCCTCCTTCAGCGGGAGCTTTCTGCGTCACAAGAGCAAACACTCGGGTTTAAACACACACACCTGATGACGTCATGCATCTCACTAGCATGCTACGACAGAAGTCACATGACAAACTGATCACAGCGATACAAAAAACATCTAACTTCAGATATTCTACTATAGAAACAGAACAAAGACAAAATAAGAGTCAATTGAATGGAATGGAATAAATAGTTAATTTATGCTTAAAACAAGAAACAATATATATATATATATATATTTTCTTCTCCCTGTTTTAAGTATAAAAGTATAAAATTGATCTTTTCAACTACATGCCAACTTCTAATAACCCGAACCCAAAAGACTATTAATACTGTTAATTCGCATGTAGCCGCAAAGTTACTTATAGTTAGTAGAAGGATGTCTGAAGTGGACTATCGAAATAAAGTCAAACCAAAACACAATCTGAGAAATGAATTATAAAAAGACCCAAACCATAGAGTTATTTCTGGTTCTATTAACTATTCGATTACTATAATTCAACTACCTCACAGATTAAAAGCTAAGGCCCGTTCACAGCAAATATGATAACTATAACGATATATATAATATAAAATATATAAGAATATGGAAGTGGCAGAGGAACAATAAATAAAAATAAATGAAAACTAATTAAAAAACAATATAAAAGACTAAACAAAAAAATTTTGAAAATTGAAGTAAAATATAAATATTGATTTTTTTTAAAAAACTTTAAAAAAAAATGAGTAATATTGCTTTAGCAACTAAGTGAAATGAAATAAGTTTGTTTAAGCTGAAGTACTGAAATCACAAAAAATGAATAAAACTGAAATGAAGACAAATAAAAGCAAAATAAAAATAAAAAAACTCCAAAACTAATAAAAATGACAAAAGCGCAATAAAATTAAAATGAAAACTGAAAATCTAAAAATTTCCCTAATTCAAAATAGCATTAAATTTAATTGAAATATAAATATTAGATGACAATTTTAAAACAAAATTTTTTAAAAACTTAAACAAAAATGAAATAAGTGAAATGAAAAAAATGTTTAAGCTAAAGTACTGAAATAAAAAATAAAACTGAAATAAAACTGATAAATGATAAAATGATACATAATTTGAAATTTGAAAAATGAGCGATGCTGCCTTATGAAATAAGTCTACATATATACATGTCTATTAAAAGCAGTTTTAGTATAATTTCTTCTTCATGGAATGAAAAATGAATCTAAATCTCCAGAGGTTTTATTTTGACTTCTGTCTCAATGCTCATCACACAACAAGGATTAGCTGTCTGTTTGTGAAATAATATAGCAGAAACAAATATGACATAAGAAACTTGGTAAATGATGATGGTAAATCCACTGACGCTGGACAAACAGAGCAATAGCATTAGCAAATGAATCTCATGAGATCTGGCTAATGCTAAACCAAACTAAAGCATCTGATCATTTACTGAACTCACACAGCAGAACCTTATTAAACCAGCAGATTACTGCATATATGTGCATATTATCAACAGCGCTTAATAGTAATGGGAAATTATGAAATAATTGAAATGCAACCCTCATCATTAGATAATTACTGTCAGTTTCAATCAATCATCAGATCCCGAGAATGATCACATATTCACAAATGAAAGTTAAAGCTAATTGAAATGATCTACTTGCAAACACTTTAGTCTTACAAAGGCAACGTCATTCAAACGTTTTCTGTGACCATTTTAACCTCGATTCTGTAAAGTTTCAATGATATTTTGACCTTGCTAGCTTGAGTTTTAGTTTGATTAAGAGTATTAAATTAAATTAATTAGTATTAAATGAAGAATTTCAGTGCATTGCAAAGCATTTGTTGGCTTGCTCTCGTAAAACATGTTTTAAAGTCTCTTCTGTTCAACAAGGCTGCATTTATTTGATCAAAAATACAGTACAAATAGTGAAGAAAAATGATTACAATTCAAATTAATAAGTTTTCTATGTGAATATATAGTAAAGTGTAATTTATATCCTGTGATCAAAGCTGAATTTTCAGCATCATTACTCCAGTCTTCAGTGTCACATGATCCTTCAGAAATCACTATAATATGATGATTTGATGCTCAAGAAACATTTATGATTATTATCAATGTTGAAAACAGTTGTTAAACTGATACATTTAATTTTCCAAGATTCTTTGATGAACAGAAAGTTCATAAGAAAAGCATTTATTTGAAATAGAATCCTTTCTAACATTATAAAAGTCACTTTTGATGAATTTAATGCATTCTTGCTGAATAAAAGTACTTATTTCCCTCAAACTACTTTAAACAGCAGTGATGTTTTCATTGTGAGACTGAAAAAACAACCATGTTTAAGCTGTTTTTCAGTCTGACCAGCCAGAAAATACAGTCACACCAAAAATTATATAAATATCAAAAAATATATATGTTTTACTAGTGTGTGCAGGACACTATAGTTCATTTATGTAAGTGAAAAAAGCAAAATAAAGTAAATTGTGACATATTACACACAATAATTCTTCATACAGTGACTACCAGTGAAACATTTGTGACCAAAAATGATTGTGACACTTTGAGCTGATCATGTTTTGCTGAAGTGTTTTTTCTTTAATAACTAATGCACCTTTTTACAGCACAGACTGAACAACATGAAGCATTGCTTGGTAATTGGTTGAGCTAAACTGGTATTATCTAATTGTGTAGTTAAATTTAACAGCTGACAGATATTCAACATAATTCATGTGTGAGAGTCTAACAGAAGGACGGACAAAACCAGTGAAATATCAACTGATTTAATAACGTCATAATTTATTACCAGTTTCTAAAACTGTGATAATGTGAGAAATGTTGAAGGTGTCTGAATAAACTTTGGTTTGACTGTAGCTCTGAAATCCTCACAGTCCACACACGACACACACACTCACGCTAACGCAGACGCATGCGTCACATGAAGCGAGAGATGGACGAGTCACTCACAGGTACGCGGCTTTGCCCTCCTCCAGCTCTTTGCTCTTGCCGCTGGTCGTGGTTTTCTTGCTGCAGAGTTTGCGGCTGATGAACATGAGGAGACCACAGTGTCTGAAGAAGAAGCAGCCGACGTCCACCAGAACCAGCAGCAGAAGAAGAGCCGCCAGTCCGAGACCCACAACAGCGCCGAGACCCAGACCACTGAACAGAGAATCTGCTGAGAACAGAGAACACACACACTCAACGACTGCGCTGATCACACACACACACACACACACACATACACACTCAACAACTGCACTGATCCCACACACACACACACACACACACACACACACACACACACTCAACAACTGCACTGATCCCTCACACACACACACACACACACACACACACACACACACACACACACACACACACACACACACACACACAACAACAGCCCAGTTCCCTCAAACACACACACACACACACACACACACACACACACACACACACACACACACACACAACTGCACAGATCCCTCACACACACTCACTCACAATTCAGCTGGTTTGTGTCTGAGAGTCTATTAAAGTCCCGCTTTAGTCAATAATTTTATCCCTTAAAACTCATCTTTGTTCACCAAAATGACATATTTTTAAAAAAAATTGTTGAAAAACAATTAGTCATGCCTTAAAATATCTTGAATGTAACTCGACACCCTTGTCTCATTTAGTATGCGCGGTTCTATGAATATGCAAATGAGCCCCGCCTCCACTCACTCACTCACTCAGAGATCCACTCGTTGACGATCACACGTTGATCTGATTGGTTACAAGGTAGTTTGTGACGTCAGAAACACCAGCGATTTCAAAGCGTGTTTTTGAGACTGTCTTTGGTTCACTGCAGTTTTAAGGAGAAAATACTCAGCAATGCTGTCGACTTATGAATTTACACATGGATTGTCTTAAAGCATATTAAAAACACCACATAGACATATAAACAACATTAAAAACTTGAGTTTCACCACAGGGGGACTTTAACATCTCAGTTTAACCCTCATGTTGAGTTCTGATGATTTTGACCTGGAGATGATTTAATTTCCCCCCCAAAAATGCTGAGAAATTGTCTACATTTTTTAATTTCCACCTTATTATACTTGTGGTGTTTCAGGGTATAAAATGACCGGCCTACAAAAACATGCTGTTGTTATCCTGTGTTCAATCTTTTTATCAACTTGTTTTCTTTAAATCAGCACATGTTTTATGTTTATTTTTGTATCTGATTGATCGTAGGTCTCATTGATCTGAACTCGTGCATGTACGCTTTTTTATTTTTGAGGAGAATAAAACTGAGGCGCACAAGTGCAGATCAATGAGACCTACGATCAATCAGATACAAAAAGAAACACAAATCCTGTGCTGATTGAAAGAAAACAAGTTGACGAAAAGATTGAATCAAATACATCATGATAATTCACATTTATGCATTTGGCAGACGCTTTTATCCAAAGCGACTTACAGTACATTGCATTTCAAGGTACACATTTTTACATTCTTATCAGTTTTTGCTTTCCTTGGGAATCGAACCCATGACCTTGGCGCTGCAAGCGCCAACACTCTACTGTTTGAGCTACAGGAAAGCTGTATAAGCTGTAATATAGTATAACTAGAGATTTATAAGTCATTTAAAGGCCCCCTGAAGTGCATTGAAACACGCAGCATTATTCAGTGTGTTGATGTAATTTCCACTGTAACAGAAAGAGGGCGGGACATATCGACAAGCTCTGCCCCCTTTTTAAAATAGCCAATAGCGTTTAGTTTATATCATATACCGTTGATCTCAGTAAAGCTGCAGTTTCCTCCTAATCTCCTCAATATCGCTTCAAAATACAGCATTCTGCAGAACTCAAATGTGTCCGATGCGTTTTCTGGTCTGTGGGACTCGATCACATGATCCACTCTGTGTGTCGTGTTTCGTGACTTCATTCGCCCCAATGGAAAGCATATTTACACTGTCTGAATCGTTCCCTATCCCCTATATAGTGCACTATGTGCCATTCACCATGTAGGAAACAGTAAATGTGTGAACAAGTGACCGATTTCAGCCGCAGCTATTTATAATGTAGGGGGCGTAATAATATATTATTATATATAATATATATATTTTAAAATGACAACAAAGTCAATCTGAAAGAGTCAATTAAAAGATACAATCCAATAGTTCAAAAGAAATGACAATAATTAACCCGACTGAACGCTATCATTTGTACGGTTCTTTATTCTTCTCTTCGCTGTCGCTGAACACAAAACAAAGCAAGATTTCTCAGTAATCACAGGTTCAGAAATGTGATGTTTCTGTATCGATCTGAAGATACTCGAAGCTTTGAGGACATGATTCTGCAGAAGATATGGATGAAAGCATCAAAGATCCACACATATAGTCTGACATTCAGTTTCACATTACAGCTTATGGAGTGTGTAACCCACGGTGTAAACACACCTGACTGAACATCTGAATGTCTATTAATGCGTCTGTCGACGACACCTAAAGCACCGATTGATTCAGAAAACTGTTAAATACGGGTAGCCGTATTTACGTCTTCACAGGCTTTCAGTGATTCTTATCAAAGAAAGCATCAAACACTTCAAAACCTTGACACATAAAGTTAACTTCACGCCATCATAACTGAATTAATCGACAGAATGAAGACGTTTTCATTTAAAGACTTTGAAAGTTGTTATTTTAAGAGATCTGATGATGTCGCACGTCTCTTCGTTTTAATCAATAGCTGAATTACAGGTTTAATTATGCTTGATATTTGTAGAGGTTTATGTGCACGTGACTCATTCATCTAAAAATCATAATAATCTGAAGTAATATGATATGATTTGATTGACAACCTGTTGATGTTGAAGTGTAAAACAAATTAAAACTATAACCAACCAGGAGATTAAACTGATTAAACTGAATTCCCTCTATCCTCCCACAATCTTCAATCGTTTTGAACGGACGTGTATGCCATATTATTGCAATAACATGCAAGACACTTTAAGCTATTTTTATTGTTTTTATTCCTTTGACTTATTGTTTATATGTGTGTTGGTATATGTGGGTAATATGGATGAATACAGTTTGTTTTCTATGAGAGATGCCAAATTTTGTTGTATCCCATGCAAAGGTAAAACTAACTAAAAAATAAAAATAAAAACAGACAAACAGACACAAACAAGCTCACATCAGTATTATTACACGGCCAAAAAAAAGATTGTACTCAGTGTTTGTGTCTTATTTTCAAGCACAAATATCTAAACATTCATAAAATCAAGATGCATTTACTTGAGAAGCAAAATTACTGAATATATTAAGTCTTATTTTCTGAAAAATGTATCAAAATTATTGAGTTTTATGCTTAAAACAAGAAAAAAAAAACTTCCAATGGGGTCATAAAAATAACAATATAATATTGTGTATTATAATATAATACATATATAATGCATGCTAACTTAAATTATACATTTAATGTATATGTATATAAATATGACATTAAATTTAGTCTTGTTTTCAAAAAAAGTGAGTTTTTGCTTAAAATAAGAATAAAAAACTGTCAATGGGATCAGAAAAATAATAATATAATATAATGTAATGAAAAATTATAACAATTAGCCTAAGTGATTTTTTGCTTAAAACAAGAAAAAAAATTGCCAATTGGGTCAGAAAAATGACAATATAATATTGTGTATTATAATATAATACATATATAATGCATGCTAACTTAAATTATACATTTAATGTACATGTATATAAATATGACATTAAATTTAGTCTTGTTTTCTAAAAAATAAATAAATAAATAAGTGAGTTTTTGCTTAAAATAAAAATAAAAAACTGTCAATGGGGTCAGAAAAATAATACTATAATATAATATAATGAAAAAATGATAACAATTAAGTGATTTTATGCTTAAAACAAGAAAAAGAAATTGCCATTGGGGTCAGAAAAATTACAATATAATAATAATAATAAAATATAATATAATGCATGTTAACTTAAATTATACATGTTTAATAATTTGTTTTATTATTTAAATATAACGATATTGCTATATTATATTGTAATATCTATTATAGTACATTATATTATAATATATATTAAACGACTTTAACCAGTAAAATGTATCTGTATGCATGATGTGAGTTATTTTAATTTGAGGTTTTCAGTCCGTTTTGTGCGATCCTGAACACGTTCTATGAGAAACACACTCCCTTCGACTGGCATTGAGCTTCACTAACATTATCTGCCAATCGAGCGCTAAATGACTCACACAAACGTCCCCGAGCGCCACTGAACTGACGGTCCCGAATGAAGCATCACTATCATACAATATTATATGGAGCCAAATGTCCATATCATCATATTCATGCCCACGCAGCGTTTTACAGTCGCCATCAGGACCTTCAGAGCGTCTGATGACCTGAAACCAGCGATTCGTGTGTGTGTGTCGGCACAGACTGATGACTACTTCACCAGGAATACACTCTTTTATGCAATAAAAAAGAGTGTATGAACCCTTTTTGGAGAATAAAAAAAGGTATAAGACTGTGAACTTAACGTCTATTGAGGGAAAGAACTACAATCCCATGAAGCACATTATTGCAAAAAATGCATATTCAAATATTTAATTATTTTGAGTGTGTATTGACTCGATTAAGTCATTCGCAGTGCTTAATGGGAGTGGGCGGAGTTAATGAGATCTTTTGCACGGTTCGCCTCTGATTGGTGGAATTTTCTGAACAGCATCATGGGTAATGTAGTTTTTCACCACGAATTCCGCTGTTAAACATGTTTATTTTAAAAATAAACTGAAATAATGGTGACTGTCGGCTTCAACAGAAGCAAATAACATTGATTAACAACCTCGTAGCATGGGTTTGTCTTTTATGGTTTATGAGTTAATGTTAAAAATGATTTTCCCTATGGAGAAAATGAATGGATTTTTACTTTTTTACTCTATTTCGGAAAATAATTGTTACAGTGTACATTTAGACAGATTTGAACCTAAAATCTATAAAAAAAATGAGTTAATATGCATATTGTTTAAATATTCATAATTTGACAAACACTTCTACTATCCTCAACAAGAATGTTGATTTATATTTGAAACTTTATTTAAAAGCAGTAAAACATTCTTCTTGATGATCGTAGAATGTTTTGCTAAAAATGGTTATTTGTCTCAGAAAAAAACAATAAAATCAACAATCAATTGAGTAGATTTCTACATTGTCTGCTAGAAATGAATAGAGTATCGTCATTTTATATCATATCTTTGAACAGCAAAGTGACTTAAACGATGTTAAAAGGATCAAAGACGCTCTACAAACCAAAGTTATTTTAGTATAATCATTTTTGTGAATATTTTTATTGTTTTTATTTATATAATTTCCATTTTCATTTCAATTGAAAGTTTTAGTAATTTTGTTGTGTTTTTGTCATTTATTTGCACTCAGATCATCAGATAAATACAGTAATGAAATGATGCTATAATGCCGTCACATGACACTTAGAGAACAGCTTGGTTAAGAAATATAATATAACATCATATAAATTAATACAATATTTATTCATATTTTTCAAAACTTTAATTTATTTATAGTAAAAAAAGTATTTTTTTAGTAGTAGTATTTACTGCACTGCCCAATTTATGGTAATTTAAAAGAAATACAGTAATTTGAGTAAAAAAAAAAATACAATAATGAGAATCACCATTTACCACCAAATTCTCATTACTGTAATGGGGAAAATTACAATATTAATGAAATATTAATGGAATATTTAAATGGTAAAGTATTTACACATAGTATTTGCTGCACTGCCCAATTTATGGTGTTTTAATTTAAAACACAATAATTTTAGTAAAACAAAGTGCTTTAATAGAATAAAGAAAATCACCATTGATGATAATAAGAATTACAAAACAATTCAGTAAAGGTAAAACATCTTGTCGGTCCTAAAACAGACATGCAAAATATAATGTCTTCATGCTTTCTTTGGATTTTGATGTGAAATATATATTTAACGAGATTCAGCCGTTTGCTTCCAGAAACCCTGGATAAGTGAGTAAAGCGCAGGTCAACATGTTCATCTGACCATCTCTTCTCTTCAAACGGCATCAGCCAATCAAAACAGAGCATTTGATCTTACGCTTGGATCGGCTCTTGGACTCGGATCTCACCTCGCGCTCCCGGACTCCTGAGCCGTGACTTCACTTTAACATTTCTGTTTTTATCTGACGCCAATCTCCCACAGAGATCAGGAATACGGATGAGAAAAACTCTTGTTGTCCGAGATCTTTAAAGTATTACTTAATAAAACAAGTTTGCTCACAAGGCTGAAGTTCACAAACTACAGTATGTACCCCGCAGCTAAAGTACATACTTTAGCCTTCTGATTGTATTTATGCATGTGTGTTTTGTATTTTAGGCTTATTAGAGCATCGCCTCTATTAGAGGTCATATAGAGGTCATGATCTGATTAACCTGCTAACATGACTGGACTTAGTATCATTTGGATCAGTCCCTTGTGAATAGTGTTGTTATTGTAAACTAAAACTATAATAATCATTCAAAGGGGGCCTATTATGCAAAATCCACTTTTACATGGTGATTGGACATTAATGTAATGAACAACCACTCTATACTGGTAAAAATCCACCACCTCCTTTTTTGTGTTCCTCATTAATAATAAACATGAGCCGTTCCTGTTTTTAATACATTGTGATGTCTCAATGTAACAGTATATCTGTTTCTGAGTATCTGAAGCATGAGCTGTAAAGGCTCCGCCCTCTTCTAGAAATGTGGGCGGGGAGAAGCAGCTCATTTGCATTTAAAGATACAAACACGAAAACATGTTTTTGCTTCCACTCAAAAAGGGAATTTTGCGCTTGATATAATAAATGATTTGAGCTGAACCTTCATACACACATCCTGTGGACAACTAAGACTTATATTACATATTGGAGAAAGATGCTATTTAAATAATAAACACTGAAATAAAACTAAACTAAAAACTTTCAAATTTTCATTTAGTTTAAGTACTAAAATTAATAAAAACTGAAAATATATATTTAACAAAAATAATAAGACTTAAAAAAAAAACTAATTCAAAATATGAAATACTATAATAAAGTCTCATTACGGTAATAGAGAAAAAATTAAAATTTAATTAATTCAATTAAATATTAATGCAATATTTAAACCATAAAGTATTTACACATAGTAGTATTTGCTGCACTATGTGTCTGTGATGTGGATTATCAGCGAGTGTCTGTGATGTGGATTATCAGTGAGGGTGTGTGTGTGTCTGTGATGTGGATTATCAGCGAGGGTGTGTGTGTGTCTGTGATGTGGATTATCAGTGAGGGTGTGTGTGTCTGTGATGTGGATTATCAGCGAGGGTGTGTGTGTCTGTGATGTGGATTATCAGCGAGGGTGTGTGTGTGTCTGTGATGTGGATTATCAGCGAGGGTGTGTGTGTCTGTGATGTGGATTATCAGCGAGGGTGTGTGTGTCTGTGATGTGGATTATCAGTGAGGGTGTGTGTGTCTGTGATGTGGATTATCAGCGAGGGTGTGTGTGTCTGTGATGTGGATTATCAGTGAGGGTGTGTGTGTCTGTGATGTGGATTATCAGCGAGGGTGTGTGTGTCTGTGATGTGGATTATCAGCGAGGGTGTGTGTGTGTCTGTGATGTGGATTATCAGCGAGGGTGTGTGTGTCTGTGATGTGGATTATCAGTGAGGGTGTGTGTGTCTGTGATGTGGATTATCAGCGAGGGTGTGTGTGTCTGTGATGTGGATTATCAGCGAGGGTGTGTGTGTCTGTGATGTGGATTATCAGTGAGGGTGTGTGTGTCTGTGATGTGGATTATCAGCGAGGTGTGTGTGTCTGTGATGTGGATTATCAGCGAGGGTGTGTGTGTGTCTGTGATGTGGATTATCAGTGAGGGTGTGTGTGTGTCTGTGATGTGGATTATCAGTGAGGGTGTGTGTGTGTCTGTGATGTGGATTATCAGTGAGGGTGTGTGTGTCTGTGATGTGGATTATCAGCGAGGGTGTGTGTGTCTGTGATGTGGATTATCAGTGAGGGTGTGTGTGTGTCTGTGATGTGGATTATCAGTGAGGGTGTGTGTGTGTCTGTGATGTGGATTATCAGCGAGGGTGTGTGTGTCTGTGATGTGGATTATCAGCGAGGGTGTGTGTGTCTGTGATGTGGATTATCAGTGAGGGTGTGTGTGTCTGTGATGTGGATTATCAGCGAGGGTGTGTGTGTCTGTGATGTGGATTATCAGTGAGGGTGTGTGTGTCTGTGATGTGGATTATCAGCGAGGGTGTGTGTGTCTGTGATGTGGATTATCAGCGAGGGTGTGTGTGTGTCTGTGATGTGGATTATCAGCGAGGGTGTGTGTGTCTGTGATGTGGATTATCAGTGAGGGTGTGTGTGTCTGTGATGTGGATTATCAGCGAGGTGTGTGTGTCTGTGATGTGGATTATCAGCGAGGGTGTGTGTGTGTCTGTGATGTGGATTATCAGTGAGGGTGTGTGTGTGTCTGTGATGTGGATTATCAGTGAGGGTGTGTGTGTGTCTGTGATGTGGATTATCAGTGAGGGTGTGTGTGTCTGTGATGTGGATTATCAGCGAGGGTGTGTGTGTCTGTGATGTGGATTATAAGCGAGGGTGTGTGTGTCTGTGATGTGGATTATCAGTGAGGGTGTGTGTGTGTCTGTGATGTGGATTATCAGCGAGGGTGTGTGTGTGTCTGTGATGTGGATTATCAGCGAGGGTGTGTGTGTGTCTGTGATGTGGATTATCAGTGAGGGTGTGTGTGTGTCTGTGATGTGGATTATCAGTGAGGGTGTGTGTGTGTCTGTGATGTGGATTATCAGTGAGGGTGTGTGTGTCTGTGATGTGGATTATCAGCGAGGGTGTGTGTGTCTGTGATGTGGATTATCAGTGAGGGTGTGTGTGTGTCTGTGATGTGGATTATCAGCGAGGGTGTGTGTGTCTGTGATGTGGATTATCAGCGAGGGTGTGTGTGTCTGTGATGTGGATTATCAGTGAGGGTGTGTGTGTGTCTGTGATGTGGATTATCAGTGAGGGTGTGTGTGTGTGTCTGTGATGTGGATTATCAGTGAGGGTGTGTGTGTGTCTGTGATGTGGATTATCAGTGAGGGTGTGTGTGTGTCTGTGATGTGGATTATCAGTGAGGGTGTGTGTGTCTGTGATGTGGATTATCAGCGAGGGTTTGTGTGTCTGTGATGTGGATTATCAGCGAGGGTGTGTGTGTCTGTGATGTGGATTATCAGTGAGGGTGTGTGTGTGTCTGTGATGTGGATTATCAGCGAGGGTGTGTGTGTGTCTGTGATGTGGATTATCAGTGAGGGTGTGTGTGTCTGTGATGTGGATTATCAGTGAGGGTGTGTGTGTGTCTGTGATGTGGATTATCAGTGAGGGTGTGTGTGTGTCTGTGATGTGGATTATCAGTGAGGGTGTGTGTGTGTCTGTGATGTGGATTATCAGTGAGGGTGTGTGTGTGTCTGTGATGTGGATTATCAGCGAGGGTGTGTGTGTCTGTGATGTGGATTATCAGCGAGGGTGTGTGTGTCTGTGATGTGGATTATCAGTGAGGGTGTGTGTGTGTCTGTGATGTGGATTATCAGTGAGGGTGTGTGTGTGTCTGTGATGTGGATTATCAGTGAGGGTGTGTGTGTGTCTGTGATGTGGATTATCAGTGAGGGTGTGTGTGTCTGTGATGTGGATTATCAGCGAGGGTGTGTGTGTCTGTGATGTGGATTATCAGCGAGGGTGTGTGTGTCTGTGATGTGGATTATCAGTGAGGGTGTGTGTGTGTCTGTGATGTGGATTATCAGCGAGGGTGTGTGTGTGTCTGTGATGTGGATTATCAGTGAGGGTGTGTGTGTCTGTGATGTGGATTATCAGTGAGGGTGTGTGTGTGTCTGTGATGTGGATTATCAGTGAGGGTGTGTGTGTGTCTGTGATGTGGATTATCAGTGAGGGTGTGTGTGTGTCTGTGATGTGGATTATCAGTGAGGGTGTGTGTGTGTCTGTGATGTGGATTATCAGTGAGGGTGTGTGTGTGTCTGTGATGTGGATTATCAGTGAGGGTGTGTGTGTGTCTGTGATGTGGATTATCAGCGAGGGTGTGTGTGTGTCTGTGATGTGGATTATCAGCGAGGGTGTGTGTGTGTCTGTGATGTGGATTATCAGTGAGGGTGTGTGTGTGTCTGTGATGTGGATTATCAGCGAGGGTGTGTGTGTGTCTGTGATGTGGATTATCAGCGAGGGTGTGTGTGTGTCTGTGATGTGGATTATCAGCGAGGGTGTGTATACCTGTGATGTGGATTATCAGTGAGGGTGTGTGTGTCTGTGATGTGGATTATCAGTGAGTGTCTGTGATGTGGATTATCAGTGAGTGTCTGTGATGTGGATTATCAGTGAGGGTGTGTGTGTCTGTGATGTGGATTATCAGCGAGGGTGTGTGTCTGTGATGTGGATTATCAGTGAGGGTGTGTGTGTGTCTGTGATGTGGATTATCAGCGAGGGTGTGTGTGTCTGTGATGTGGATTATCAGTGAGGGTGTGTGTGTCTGTGATGTGGATTATCAGCGAGGGTGTGTGTGTCTGTGATGTGGATTATCAGCGAGGGTGTGTGTGTGTCTGTGATGTAGATTATCAGTGAGGGTGTGTGTGTCTGTGATGTGGATTATCAGCGAGGGTGTGTGTGTGTCTGTGATGTGGATTATCAGTGAGGGTGTGTGTGTGTCTGTGATGTGGATTATCAGTGAGGGTGTGTGTGTCTGTGATGTGGATTATCAGTGAGGGTGTGTGTGTCTGTGATGTGGATTATCAGCGAGGGTGTGTGTGTGTCTGTGATGTGGATTATCAGCGAGGGTGTGTGTGTGTCTGTGATGTGGATTATCAGCGAGGGTGTGTGTGTGTCTGTGATGTGGATTATCAGCGAGGGTGTGTGTGTGTCTTTGATGTGGATTATCAGCGAGGGTGTGTGTGTCTGTGATGTGGATTATCAGCGAGGGTGTGTGTGTGTCTGTGATGTGGATTATCAGTGAGGGTGTGTGTGTCTGTGATGTGGATTATCAGTGAGGGTGTGTGTGTCTGTGATGTGGATTATCAGCGAGGGTGTGTGTGTGTCTGTGATGTGGATTATCAGCGAGGGTGTGTGTGTGTCTGTGATGTGGATTATCAGTGAGGGTGTGTGTGTGTCTGTGATGTGGATTATCAGCGAGGGTGTGTGTGTGTCTGTGATGTGGATTATCAGCGAGGGTGTGTGTGTGTCTTTGATGTGGATTATCAGCGAGGGTGTGTGTGTCTGTGATGTGGATTATCAGTGAGGGTGTGTGTGTGTCTGTGATGTGGATTATCAGCGAGGGTGTGTGTGTCTGTGATGTGGATTATCAGTGAGGGTGTGTGTGTCTGTGATGTGGATTATCAGCGAGGGTGTGTGTGTGTCTGTGATGTGGATTATCAGTGAGGGTGTGTGTGTGTCTGTGATGTGGATTATCAGTGAGGGTGTGTGTGTCTGTGATGTGGATTATCAGTGAGGGTGTGTGTGTCTGTGATGTGGATTATCAGCGAGGGTGTGTGTGTGTCTGTGATGTGGATTATCAGCGAGGGTGTGTGTGTGTCTGTGATGTGGATTATCAGGGAGGGTGTGTGTGTGTCTGTGATGTGGATTATCAGCGAGGGTGTGTGTGTGTCTTTGATGTGGATTATCAGCGAGGGTGTGTGTGTCTGTGATGTGGATTATCAGCGAGGGTGTGTGTGTGTCTGTGATGTGGATTATCAGTGAGGGTGTGTGTGTCTGTGATGTGGATTATCAGTGAGGGTGTGTGTGTCTGTGATGTGGATTATCAGCGAGGGTGTGTGTGTGTCTGTGATGTGGATTATCAGCGAGGGTGTGTGTGTGTCTGTGATGTGGATTATCAGCGAGGGTGTGTGTGTGTCTTTGATGTGGATTATCAGCGAGGGTGTGTGTGTCTGTGATGTGGATTATCAGTGAGGGTGTGTGTGTGTCTGTGATGTGGATTATCAGCGAGGGTGTGTGTGTCTGTGATGTGGATTATCAGCGAGGGTGTGTGTGTCTGTGATGTGGATTATCAGCGAGGGTGTGTGTGTGTCTGTGATGTGGATTATCAGTGAGTGTCTGTGATGTGGATTATCAGTGAGGGTGTGTGTGTGTGTCTGTGATGTGGATTATCAGTGAGGGTGTGTGTGTCTGTGATGTGGATTATCAGTGAGTGTCTGTGATGTGGATTATCAGTGAGGGTGTGTGTGTGTCTGTGATGTGGATTATCAGCGAGGGTGTGTGTGTCTGTGATGTGGATTATCAGCAAGGGTGTGTGTGTCTGTGATGTGGATTATCAGCGAGGGTGTGTGTGTCTGTGATGTGGATTATCAGTGAGGGTGTGTGTGTGTCTGTGATGTGGATTATCAGCGAGGGTGTGTGTGTGTCTGTGATGTGGATTATCAGCGAGGGTGTGTGTACCTGTGATGTGGATTATCAGCGAGGGTGTGTGTGTCTGTGATGTGGATTATCAGTGAGGGTGTGTGTGTCTGTGATGTGGATTATCAGCGAGGGTGTGTGTGTGTCTGTGATGTGGATTATCAGCGAGGGTGTGTGTGTCTTAGTGATGTGGATTATCAGCGAGGGTGTGTGTGTGTGTCTGTGATGTGGATTATCAGTGAGGGTGTGTGAGTGTCTGTGATGTGGATTATCAGTGAGGGTGTGTGTGTGTCTGTGATGTGGATTATCAGCGAGGGTGTGTGTGTCTGTGATGTGGATTATCAGCGAGGGTGTGTGTGTCTGTGATGTGGATTATCAGCGAGGGTGTGTGTGTCTGTGATGTGGATTATCAGTGAGGGTGTGTGTGTGTGTCTGTGATGTGGATTATCAGCGAGGGTGCGTGTGTCTGTGATGTGGATTATCAGCGAGGGTGTGTGTGTCTGTGATGTGGATTATCAGCGAGGGTGTGTGTGTGTCTGTGATGTGGATTATCAGTGAGGGTGTGTGTGTGTCTGTGATGTGGATTATCAGTGAGGGTGTGTGTGTGTCTGTGATGTGGATTATCAGTGAGGGTGTGTGTGTGTCTGTGATGTGGATTATCAGTGAGTGTCTGTGATGTGGATTATCAGTGAGGGTGTGTGTACCTGTGATGTGGATTATCAGTGAGGGTGTGTGTGTCTGTGATGTGGATTATCAGTGAGTGTCTGTGATGTGGATTATCAGTGAGGGTGTGTGTACCTGTGATGTGGATTATCAGTGAGGGTGTGTGTGTCTGTGATGTGGATTATCAGCGAGCTGTGTGTGTGTCTGTGATGTGGATTATTAGTGAGGGTGTGTGTGTGTCTGTGATGTGGATTATCAGTGAGGGTGTGTGTGTGTCTGTGATGTGGATTATCAGTGAGTGTCTGTGATGTGGATTATCAGTGAGGGTGTGTGTGTGTCTGTGATGTGGATTATCAGCGAGTGTCTGTGATGTGGATTATCAGTGAGGGTGTGTGTGTGTGTGATGTGGATTATCAGCGGGGGTGTGTGTGTGTGTGTCTGTGATGTGGATTATCAGCGAGGTGTGTGTGTCTGTGATGTGGATTATCAGCGAGGGTGTGTATACCTGTGATGTGGATTATCAGCGAGGTGTGTGTGTCTGTGATGTGGATTATCAGCGAGCTGTGTGTGTGTCTGTGATGTGGATTATCAGTGAGGGTGTGTGTGTGTCTGTGATGTGGATTATCAGCGAGGGTGTGTGTGTCTGTGATGTGGATTATCAGTGAGGGTGTGTGTGTGTCTGTGATGTGGATTATCAGCGAGGGTGTGTGTGTGTCTGTGATGTGGATTATCAGTGAGGGTGTGTGTGTGTCTGTGATGTGGATTATCAGTGAGGGTGTGTGTGTGTCTGTGATGTGGATTATCAGTGAGGGTGTGTGTGTGTCTGTGATGTGGATTATCAGTGAGGGTGTGTGTGTGTCTGTGATGTGGATTATCAGCGAGGGTGTGTGTGTGTCTGTGATGTGGATTATCAGTGAGGGTGTGTGTGTGTCTGTGATGTGGATTATCAGTGAGGGTGTGTGTACCTGTGATGTGGATTATCAGTGAGGGTGTGTGTGTCTGTGATGTGGATTATCAGCGAGCTGTGTGTGTGTCTGTGATGTGGATTATCAGTGAGGGTGTGTGTGTGTCTGTGATGTGGATTATCAGTGAGGGTGTGTGAGTGTCTGTGATGTGGATTATCAGTGAGGGTGTGTGTGTGTCTGTGATGTGGATTATCAGTGAGGGTGTGTGTGTGTCTGTGATGTGGATTATCAGTGAGGGTGTGTGTGTGTCTGTGATGTGGATTATCAGTGAGGGTGTGTGTGTGTCTGTGATGTGGATTATCAGCGAGGGTGTGTGTGTGTCTGTGATGTGGATTATCAGCGAGGGTGTGTGTGTCTGTGATGTGGATTATCAGTGAGGGTGTGTGTGTCTGTGATGTGGATTATCAGCGAGGGTGTGTGTGTGTCTGTGATGTGGATTATCAGCGAGGGTGTGTGTGTCTTAGTGATGTGGATTATCAGCGAGGGTGTGTGTGTGTGTCTGTGATGTGGATTATCAGTGAGGGTGTGTGAGTGTCTGTGATGTGGATTATCAGTGAGGGTGTGTGTGTGTCTGTGATGTGGATTATCAGCGAGGGTGTGTGTGTCTGTGATGTGGATTATCAGCGAGGGTGTGTGTGTCTGTGATGTGGATTATCAGCGAGGGTGTGTGTGTCTGTGATGTGGATTATCAGTGAGGGTGTGTGTGTGTCTGTGATGTGGATTATCAGCGAGGGTGCGTGTGTCTGTGATGTGGATTATCAGCGAGGGTGTGTGTGTCTGTGATGTGGATTATCAGCGAGGGTGTGTGTGTGTCTGTGATGTGGATTATCAGTGAGGGTGTGTGTGTGTCTGTGATGTGGATTATCAGTGAGGGTGTGTGTGTGTCTGTGATGTGGATTATCAGTGAGGGTGTGTGTGTGTCTGTGATGTGGATTATCAGTGAGTGTCTGTGATGTGGATTATCAGTGAGGGTGTGTGTACCTGTGATGTGGATTATCAGTGAGGGTGTGTGTGTCTGTGATGTGGATTATCAGTGAGTGTCTGTGATGTGGATTATCAGTGAGGGTGTGTGTACCTGTGATGTGGATTATCAGTGAGGGTGTGTGTGTCTGTGATGTGGATTATCAGCGAGCTGTGTGTGTGTCTGTGATGTGGATTATTAGTGAGGGTGTGTGTGTGTCTGTGATGTGGATTATCAGTGAGGGTGTGTGTGTGTCTGTGATGTGGATTATCAGTGAGTGTCTGTGATGTGGATTATCAGTGAGGGTGTGTGTGTGTCTGTGATGTGGATTATCAGCGAGTGTCTGTGATGTGGATTATCAGTGAGGGTGTGTGTGTGTGTGATGTGGATTATCAGCGGGGGTGTGTGTGTGTGTGTCTGTGATGTGGATTATCAGCGAGGTGTGTGTGTCTGTGATGTGGATTATCAGCGAGGGTGTGTATACCTGTGATGTGGATTATCAGCGAGGTGTGTGTGTCTGTGATGTGGATTATCAGCGAGCTGTGTGTGTGTCTGTGATGTGGATTATCAGTGAGGGTGTGTGTGTGTCTGTGATGTGGATTATCAGCGAGGGTGTGTGTGTCTGTGATGTGGATTATCAGTGAGGGTGTGTGTGTGTCTGTGATGTGGATTATCAGCGAGGGTGTGTGTGTGTCTGTGATGTGGATTATCAGTGAGGGTGTGTGTGTGTCTGTGATGTGGATTATCAGTGAGGGTGTGTGTGTGTCTGTGATGTGGATTATCAGTGAGGGTGTGTGTGTGTCTGTGATGTGGATTATCAGTGAGGGTGTGTGTGTGTCTGTGATGTGGATTATCAGCGAGGGTGTGTGTGTGTCTGTGATGTGGATTATCAGTGAGGGTGTGTGTGTGTCTGTGATGTGGATTATCAGTGAGGGTGTGTGTACCTGTGATGTGGATTATCAGTGAGGGTGTGTGTGTCTGTGATGTGGATTATCAGCGAGCTGTGTGTGTGTCTGTGATGTGGATTATCAGCGAGCTGTGTGTGTGTCTGTGATGTGGATTATCAGTGAGGGTGTGTGTGTGTCTGTGATGTGGATTATCAGCGAGGGTGTGTGTGTCTGTGATGTGGATTATCAGCGAGCTGTGTGTGTGTCTGTGATGTGGATTATCAGTGAGGGTGTGTGTGTGTCTGTGATGTGGATTATCAGCGAGGGTGTGTGTGTGTGTGTCTGTGATGTGGATTATCAGCGAGGGTGTGTGTGTGTCTGTGATGTGGATTATCAGTGAGGGTGTGTGTGTGTCTGTAATGTGGATTATCAGCGAGGGTGTGTGTGTGTGTCTGTGATGTGGATTATCAGTGAGGGTGTGTGTGTGTCTGTGATGTGGATTATCAGCGAGGGTGTGTGTGTGTGTCTGTGATGTGGATTATCAGTGAGGGTGTGTGTGTGTCTGTGATGTGGATTATCAGCGAGGGTGTGTGTGTGTCTGTGATGTGGATTATCAGTGAGGGTGTGTGTGTGTCTGTGATGTGGATTATCAGCGAGGGTGTGTGTGTGTGTGTGTGTCTGTGATGTGGATTATCAGCGAGGGTGTGTGTGTGTCTGTGATGTGGATTATCAGTGAGGGTGTGTGTGTGTCTGTGATGTGGATTATCAGTGAGGGTGTGTGTGTGTCTGTGATGTGGATTATCAGTGAGGGTGTGTGTGTGTCTGTGATGTGGATTATCAGTGAGGGTGTGTGTGTGTCTGTGATGTGGATTATCAGCGAGGGTGTGTGTGTGTGTCTGTGATGTGGATTATCAGTGAGGGTGTGTGTGTGTCTGTGATGTGGATTATCAGCGAGGGTGTGTGTGTGTCTGTGATGTGGATTATCAGTGAGGGTGTGTGTGTGTCTGTGATGTGGATTATCAGCGAGGGTGTGTGTGTGTGTGTGTGTCTGTGATGTGGATTATCAGCGAGGGTGTGTGTGTGTCTGTGATGTGGATTATCAGTGAGGGTGTGTGTGTGTCTGTGATGTGGATTATCAGTGAGGGTGTGTGTGTGTCTGTGATGTGGATTATCAGTGAGGGTGTGTGTGTGTCTGTAATGTGGATTATCAGCGAGGGTGTGTGTGTGTGTCTGTGATGTGGATTATCAGTGAGGGTGTGTGTGTGTCTGTGATGTGGATTATCAGCGAGGGTGTGTGTGTGTGTCTGTGATGTGGATTATCAGTGAGGGTGTGTGTGTGTCTGTGATGTGGATTATCAGCGAGGGTGTGTGTGTGTCTGTGATGTGGATTATCAGTGAGGGTGTGTGTGTGTCTGTGATGTGGATTATCAGCGAGGGTGTGTGTGTGTCTGTGATGTGGATTATCAGTGAGGGTGTGTGTGTGTCTGTGATGTGGATTATCAGTGAGGGTGTGTGTGTGTCTGTGATGTGGATTATCAGTGAGGGTGTGTGTGTGTCTGTGATGTGGATTATCAGCGAGGGTGTGTGTGTGTCTGTGATGTGGATTATCAGTGAGGGTGTGTGTGTGTCTGTGATGTGGATTATCAGTGAGGGTGTGTGTGTGTCTGTGATGTGGATTATCAGCGAGGGTGTGTGTGTGTCTGTGATGTGGATTATCAGTGAGGATGTGTGTGTGTCTGTGATGTGGATTATCAGTGAGGGTGTGTGTGTCTGTGATGTGGATTATCAGTGAGGGTGTGTGTGTGTCTGTGATGTGGATTATCAGCGAGGGTGTGTGTGTCTTAGTGATGTGGATTATCAGCGAGGGTGTGTGTGTGTCTGTGATGTGGATTATCAGTGAGGGTGTGTGTGTGTCTGTGATGTGGATTATCAGCGAGGGTGTGTGTGTCTGTGATGTGGATTATCAGTGAGGGTGTGTGTGTCTGTGATGTGGATTATCAGCGAGGGTGTGTGTCTGTGATGTGGATTATCAGTGAGGGTGTGTGTGTCTGTGATGTGGATTATCAGCGAGGGTGTGTGTGTCTGTGATGTGGATTATCAGCGAGGGTGTGTGTGTGTCTGTGATGTGGATTAACAGTGAGGGTGTGTGTGTGTCTGTGATGTGGATTATCAGCGAGGGTGTGTATACCTGTGATGTGGATTATCAGCGAGGTGTGTGTGTCTGTGATGTGGATTATCAGCGAGGGTGTGTGTGTCTGTGATGTGGATTATCAGCGAGGGTGTGTGTGTCTGTGATGTGGATTAACAGCGAGGGTGTGTATACCTGTGATGTGGATTATCAGCGAGGTGTGTGTGTCTGTGATGTGGATTATCAGCGAGGGTGTGTGTGTGTCTGTAATGTTTATTATCAGCGAGGTGTGTGTGTATACCTGTGATGTCGGGCTTCTGTGGCATGAGGAACTGGAAGAAGGTGGGCTCCGAGAGGCCCTTGACGTTGCGCGCCGTGATCTCCACGTTGTAGCGCGTGTTCCACTGAAGCGGCTGAAGAAGAGCGAAATCATTCATACCGGGAACCAGCTTCGTCATCCACTGCTCCTCTTTATCCTGCACACACACCACACACACACACATACACCACCGCTATTTACTCATACATATTACTCATCATCAATATTATTATTATCATATACAGTGGATAGTATAAGTGAACACACCCATGCTAAAGTTGACTAAAAAGAGGAATAAAAAAATCATCTTTTGGAAATTGATCTTAATGCCTTAATTTAAAAAATGAGGAAAAATCCCACCTTTAAGGACACCAATTTTCTTTGTGAATGAATAATGTATCGTAAATAAATAAATGTTCTTCCTTAAAATACAGGGTGCATAAGTCAGGACACCCCTATGTTAAACTCCCATAGAGACAGCAGATTTTTATTTTTAAAGGCCAGTTATTTCATGGATCCGGGATAATATGCATCCTGATAAAGTTCCCTTGGCCTTTGGAAATAAAATATCCCACATCATCACATTCCCTTCATCATACCTAGAGATTGGCATCTGCTGTCTCTATGGGAATTTAACATAGAGGTGTCCTGACCAGGGTTTCTGCAGGTATCTTCAAATTAAATTTAATGCCATTTTTAAAGTTTTTAATGCCATACACGACCCATGACTAACCACAAATATATATATTTCCTGGAACACATAGGCGTAATTTGCAGGTGGGACATGTCCCCACCACTTTTGCCAAGGTCGATTGTGTCCTCACCATTTTTTAAACATCTCGTGGCAAGAATGTAACAATACAAATAAATAAAACATCTCCAGTTAACTAACAAAGCATTCATTTCGCTTGTTTGTTAAATAAGAGGCAATCTGAAATGTGTTGTTTTTTAAATCAAGTGACCAAAGTGCTCGTTGCCTCTGCTATCAGTGGCGCGGATACAGTGTTCTGTTGTGGCTCGCGCACAGTCTTTTCTCAGACGCAATCCTTCAATCCGTTACGGAGAGACACTCTATTCGTTACATAGAAACGATGTTTTGTCCGATACAAAACATAATGCACACAAACGTGTCCCTGCTTGATATACATACACTAATAAACAATCAGTTTTGATGAGAAATAAAAAAAAAACTATACTTCTATAGTGCGGGACACGCTTGGCAAAAGTTCTGCCACTGGACCATTAAAGTACATGCGTGTAACAGAGAGAATTTTTAAGTGAATAAATACATAGATCCGACTAACAACATACATTATATCTCATTAAAACGAGAAATGTAACACAATGTATAAAACACTCATTAAACACAATGTACTACCGGTATTTAAATCGATTCTTAACGACGATTTGTGGCCGTCACACTGCATATGGGATTTTACGGCGCTTATTTCCATTGTACCTAACTTAAATGCTTCTTTACAAACGCCGCAAAATCCTTCATCATTTTTACCACTAACGGACTGCAACCATGTTTTAAAAGTTTCCAGACACCGCTGTACAAAATGCCCGAGTCACCTTTTGCTCCGGCCCGAAGCAATTATCAAATTGGTTCTGCGTGTTTATCACATTAACGTACATATTTTGCGACAGCAAATAAAGATTATTAATTATGAAGGCTATATTCAAATAAATTGATATAAAATTCTCTTCAAAACTATCAAAATTTTTAATGCCTGTAGGAATCAAATTTAATGCTTTTTAATGCCATTTAAGGCCTTAATTTTCACAAAATCCATTTAAGGACTTTTAATGCTTTTTAATGCCCCGCGGAAACCCTGCTGACTTACGCAACCTGTATTTTAAGGAAGAACATTTATTTATTTACAATACATTATTCATTCACAAAGAAAATTGGTGTCCTTAAAGGTTGGATTTTTCCTCATTTTGTAAATTAAGGCATTAAGATCAATTTCCAAAAGATTATTTTTTATTCCTCTTTTTAGTCAACTTTAGCATGGGTGTGTTCACTTATGCTAGGCACTGTAGTTATCCACTGCTCCTCTTTATCCTGCACACACAACACACAGATCTACATTTAACAACATTCCCTAATGACTTCAGTTCGGGTCTGTTACTCAAACATATTACTCGTCATCAATATTATTATTATCATACTGTTACTCATCAATATTATCATCATACTGTTACTCATCAGATGTAATGTTTCATGTATCTGACTACATGTATTGTATCATACTGTTACTCATCAATATTATTATTATTATCATAGTTTTACTCATCAATATTATCATCATACTGTTACTCATCAATATTATTATTATCATAGTTTTAATTATCAATATTATATTATCATCACACTGTTACTCATCAATATTATTATCATAGTTACTCATCAATATTATCATAATACTGTTACTCATCAATATTATTATTATTATCATAGTTTTACTCATCAATATTATTATTATTATCATAGTTTTAATTATCAATATTATATTATCATCACACTGTTACTCATCAATATTATCATCATACTGTTACTCATCAATATTATCATCATACTGTTACTCATCAATATTATTATCATACTGTTACACATCAATATTATTATCATACTGTTACTCATCAATATTATTATCATACTGTTACTCATCAATATTATTATCATACTGTTACTCATCAATATTATCATCATACTGTTACTCATCAATATTATTATCATAGTGTTACTCATCAATATTATTATCATACTGTTACTCATCAATATTATTATTATTATTATCATAGTTTTACTCATCAATATTATCATCATACTGTTACTCATCAATATTATTATTATCATAGTTTTAATTATCAATATTATATTATCATCACACTGTTACTCATCAATATTATTATTATAGTGTTACTCATCAATATTATCATCATACTGTTACTCATCAATATTATTATTATTATCATAGTTTTACTCAGCAATATTATCATCATACTTTTACTCATCAATATTATTATTATAGTGTTACTCATCAATATTATCATCATACTGTTACTCATCATTATTATTATCATAGTTTTACTCATCAATATTATCATCATACTGTTACTCATCATTATTATTATTATCATAGTTTTACTCATCAATATTATCATCATACTGTTACTCATCAATATTATTATTATTATTATCATAGTTTTACTCATCAATATTATCATCATACTGTTACTCATCAATATTATTATTATCATAGTTTTAATTATCAATATTATATTATCATCACACTGTTAATCATCAATATTATTATCAGTGTTATCAATATTATCATCATACTGTTACTCATCAATATTATTATTATTATCATAGTTTTACTCATCAATATTATCATCATACTGTTACTCATCAATATTATTATTATTATCATAGTTTTACTCAGCAATATTATCATCATACTGTCACTCATCAATATTATTATCATACTGTCACTCATCAATATTATTATCATACTGTTACTCATCAATAATATTATCATACTGTCACTCATCAATATTATTATCACACTTTTACTCATCAATAATATTATCATACTGTTACTCATCAATATTATCATCATACTGTTACTCATCAATATTATTATCATACTGTTACTCATCAATATTATCATACTGTTACTCATCAATATTATTATCATACTGTTACTCATCAATATTATTATTATTATCATAGTTTTAATTATCAATATTATATTATCATCACACTGTTACTCATCAATATTATTATCAGTGTTACTCATCAATATTATCATCATACTGTTACTCATCAATATTATTATTATTATTATCATAGTTTTACTCATCAATATTATCATCATACTGTTACTCATCAATATTATTATCATAGTGTTACTCATCAATATTATTATTATTATTATCATAGTTTTACTCATCAATATTATCATCATACTGTTACTCGTCAATATTATTATCATAGTACATCAATATTATCATCATACTGTTACTCATCAATAATATTATCATACTGTCACTCATCAATATTATTATCACACTTTTACTCATCAATAATATTATCATACTGTTACTCATCAATATTATTATCATACTGTTACTCATCAATATTATTATCATACTGTTACTCATCAATATTATTATTATTATCATAGTTTTACTCATCAATATTATTATTATCATAGTTTTAATTATCAATATTATATCATCATCACACTGTTACTCATCAATATTATCATCATACTGTTACTCATCAATATTATTATCATAGTGTTACTCATCAATATTATCATCATACTGTTACTCATCAATATTATTATTATCATAGTTTTAATTATCAATATTATATTATCATCATACTGTTACTCATCAATATTATTATCAGTGTTACTCATCAATATTATCATCATACTGTTACTCATCAATATTATTATTATTATCATAGTTTTACTCATCAATATTATCATCATACTGTTACTCATCAATATTATTATTATCATAGTTTTAATTATCAATATTATATTATCATCACACTATTACTCATCAATATTATTATCATAGTGTTACTCATCAATATTATCATCATACTGTTACTCGTCAATATTATTATTATTATTATCATAGTTTTACTCATCAATATTATCATCATACTGTTACTCATCAATATTATTATTATCATAGTTTTAATTATCAATATTATATTACCATCACACTGTTACTCATCAATAGTATTATCAGTGTTATCAATATTATCATCATACTGTTACTCATCAATATTATTATTACTATCATAGTTTTACTCATCAATATTATCATCATACTGTTACTCATCAATATTATTATTATTATTATTATCATAGTTTTACTCATCAATATTATCATCATACTGTTACTCATCAATATTATTATCATAGTACATCAATATTATAATCATACTGTCACTCATCAATATTATTATCATACTGTCACTCATCAATATTATTATCACACTTTTACTCATCAATAATATTATCATACTGTTACTCATCAATATTATTATTATAGTGTTACTCATCAATAATATTATCATACTGTTACTCATCAATATTATTATCATACTGTCACTCATCAATATTATTATCATACTGTTACTCATCAACATTATTATTATTATCATAGTTGTAATTATCAATATTATATCATCATCACACTGTTACTCATCAATATTATCATCATACTGTTACTCATCAATATTATTATCATAGTGTTACTCATCAATATTATCATCATACTGTTACTCATCAATATTATTATCATAGTGTTACTCATCAATATTATCATCATACTGTTAGTCATCAATATTATTATTATCATAGTTTTAATTATCAATATTATATTATCATCACACTATTACTCATCAATATTATTATCATAGTGTTACTCATCAATATTATCATCATACTGTTACTCGTCAATATTATTATTATTATTATCATAGTTTTACTCATCAATATTATCATCATACTGTTACTCATCAATATTATTATTATCATAGTTTTAATTATCAATATTATATTACTATCACACTGTTACTCATCAATATTATTATCAGTGTTATCAATATTATCATCATACTGTTACTCATCAATATTATTATTATTATCATAGTTTTACTCATCAATATTATCATCATACTGTTACTCATCAATATTATTATTATCATAGTTTTACTCATCAATATTATCATCATACTGTTACTCATCAATATTATTATCATAGTGTTACTCATCAATATTATTATTATTATTATTATCATAGTTTTACTCATCAATATTATCATCATACTGTTACTCATCAATATTATTATTATTATTATTATCATAGTTTTACTCATCAATAATATTATCATACTGTTACTCATCAATATTATTATTATAGTGTTACTCATCAATAATATTATCATACTGTTACTCATCAATATTATTATCATACTGTTACTCATCAATATTATTATCATACTGTTACTCATCAACATTATTATTATTATCATAGTTTTAATTATCAATATTATATCATCATCACACTGTTACTCATCAATATTATCATCATACTGTTACTCATCAATATTATCATCATACTGTTACTCGTCAATATTATTATTATTATTATCATAGTTTTACTCATCAATATTATCATCATACTGTTACTCGTCAATATTATTATTATTATTATCATAGTTTTACTCATCAATATTATCATCATACTGTTACTCATCAATATTATTATTATCATAGTTTTAATTATCAATATTATATTACCATCACACTGTTACTCATCAATATTATTATCAGTGTTATCAATATTATCATCATACTGTTACTCATCAATATTATTATTATTATCATAGTTTTACTCATCAATATTATCATCATACTGTTACTCATCAATATTATTATTATCATAGTTTTACTCATCAATATTATCATCATACTGTTACTCATCAATATTATTATTATCATACTGTTACTCATCAATATTATATTATCATCACACTGTTACTCATCAATATTATTATCAGTGTTATCAATATTATCATCATACTGTTACTCATCAATATTATTATTATTATCATAGTTTTACTCTGCAATATTATCCTCATACTGTCACTCATCAATATTATTATCATACTGTTACTCATCAATAATATTATCATACTGTTACTCATCAATATTATTATCACACTTTTACTCATCATTAATATTATCATACTGTTACTCATCAATATTACGATCATACTGTTACTCATCAATATTATTATCATACTGTTACTCATCAATATTATCATCATACTGTTACTCATCAATATTATTATCATAGTGTTACTCATCAATATTATTATCACACTTTTACTCATCAATAATATTATCATACTGTTACTCATCAATATTACCATCATACTGTTACTCATCAATATTATTATCATACTGTTACTCATCAATATTATCATCACACTGTTACTCATCAATATTATCATCATACTGTTACTCATCAATATTATCATACTGTTACTCATCAATATTATTATCATACTGTTACTCATCAATATTATTATTATTATCATAGTTTTACTCATCAATATTATCATCATACTGTCACTCATCAATATTATCACACTTTTACTCATCAATAATATTATCATACTGTTACTCATCAATATTATCATCATACAGTTACTCATCAATATTATTATCATACTGTTACTCATCAATATTAAATAAACAGTCTTCTAGATTCTTACTAATAAAATGACTTTGAATTCATTTACAAATTTGGGTGTTCCAAAGCATGATATGACTTTTTTTAGTATCATTGATTTACTATTTTAGTTTGTGTTAATATTTTGAATTAGAATTAATTTTTAAATATAAAAATAAAAACAAATTAAAAATACTATAATTTCTCATTACTGTACTGGCGAAAATGCTATATTAATTAATTAAATTAAATATAATTAAAATGTTTACATTAAAAGTATTTATACATAGGATTATTTATAATAATTTTATATAATACTATTATATATTTAATATCTGTTCACACTTTAATTTTAGTTAAAGTTTTTAGTGATTTTGTTGTGTTTTTGTTAATTTTTTAAGTAAATCTATATAGTATGTATTAATTGTACTTTTTGTTTAATTAGTTTGAGTTATTTCAGTATTTTATTAAAACTAAACAAATGAGAAATGTTGAAATGCTGAAATAAAATAAGTTTTCTTTTTTTACACTTTAATTTATTTCAAGTAAGGTTTATTATATTTCAAGTAACAAAAGTTTTTTTTTTTTATGATTTATGAATAACCCTGCTTCAGAAGACTTGTAGATGTGGAACTTTATTATGGTGCTTTAATAGTGTTTTAGGGCATTTTTCGATCTTCAGTTGTCAAATGTTTCCCATGCATAATGACTAAGAATAAGAACAAAGATTTAAAGAAGCAATAAAGGCAGAAAGTTTGGATGACGTTTCCAATCATCTCCATCCCGTTTCATCCTGACACTTCCCGAAAACCCTTCCTTCTAATATGTTTATTGTCTGAAAATATTTGATCTTCTTCAGTTCATCTGTTTTGTTTTTTTTGTCGCCGTCTGTCTGCGGGATCCACAATCAGCCGCTGCAATCTGCTTTTATAGTACTTTAGTAAAGCACTTTTAAGAGATTTCACTTCCCATAAAGCTTTGTAGATCTTCAATCTCAAACAAACACCGGCAGTTTCTCCAGTGATTGATGGAAACACGTTTTCATTGGCTGAGGGAGATAATAGCGTCCTTTAGTTTCTCTTTTGTGTGTTTTAGTCAGCCTGAAATGAAACTCCCATAATGTGGCACATATGAAGGGCGAGACGTGATATTATTAATCGGGAATTGACTGGATCATGAAAAGAGGACTTTCCAGATGAAAAAAAGAAAGTTAAGGGGTTAAGCAAGTTTAAACAAAACAGCAGTGTTTCTTAGTTTAGAATAACGTGCACTGATGAGTCTTTCACAATAGAGTGCCGAAGTTATGACGTCACTTTGTAGGCCAAAACGCGGAAGTGAGTTAGCATTTTAGCACTTCTGGTTCCTTCGCCCTAAAGTCTATGGGTTTTTTGAATGGGTTTTTGCTAAATCGCCTGAAATAAGGTCTGTGGTTAACAAAGCCTCTAAATATTTTCACGTTTTGATTTTCGATTTTCCAAAAGTCTATGGGGAAAATGCATAGCTTTTCGATCGAGGGAACCCATGCGCCGCTAACTTCCGAGTTGTCCTACAAAATAACGTCACAACTTCGGCACTCTATAAGAAGGACCTTTTATAAAGTCTTGATGTTGTTTTCAGGCTCTACTAGAACAGGTTTTAATGCTTGAATGTTGATTATTTTCCTCATATTCTCCATTGTTGCGGCTCCTCTCTTCCCAGTCCCTCAGTAACGCTCTTTTTACTTCCTGTCTCTATGAAGCCCCTCCGTCTGAAAAGCACACTGTGCTCTGATTGGTCGGCTGGATCAGTGTGTTGTGATTGGTCGAGCGCTTCGAGTGTGTTTGGGAAATGTCCCGCCCCCTTATCATAACCGCCAGTTTAACACACTACTAACTAACTCAACCAGGCCCCACACCTTTATTCTGCGTATGAATTATTATAATGAGGAATATTGTGACGTGTTCGTTCCCGGAAGAAACTCAAGACTACAATGGAGGCGTTTCAGGAGTTCAGAAACACTGACACTGATATAGAGAATAACTAAGAGCTTTTTCATGCTCAAACAGCAACATTACACACTAAATACAGATGATAAAAGCAGAATTTCAGGTTGACTTTAAGTTCAAACGTATATTGTTCACGTTCTGACACCAGTAGATGCAACATACGTCAGATATGTTTCTGACACTTTCATCTGTAATTAGAGATGATGGAAAACATGAAAATACACACTAACCCTGATGAGTATTTACTAAAAGGGTGAATCCCACAAATACAAGTCAGGGTTATGTGGATAAATGCGCTTCGTTGTAAAATAGCATCTCACTCTTAATGGTCCTAAAACAGGCGTCACTATCTTTGTTCTTTGAGAGTCAGTCAAAACCAGGAGAAAACTGCAGGTTTGTGTAGGTGTAACTGTGAGCATGTGTGTATTGAGCTCAGTTTGGCTCTTTTTGTTCGTTATATCCGTGACGGAGAGGAAAACTCATGGCAAATCCCCCCCCCGCAGTTTCTTTATGGGAAAGAGAAGGACTTCAAAGCGTCTCTCACGCATCCGTATTCTTTAAGCAAATGAGGCCACAGCGTGAGCGCATTCAGACTCACTGTACGCCGGACGGAAGAAAAGCAGGATTTTTTTCCCGAGAACATTACAGATTCAGCCACCCACACGACTCCAGGCGACGGGATTCCTCTGAAATCAGCTCGGATTAACGCACAGTGAATTAGGACAGTGTGCAAATGCAGACTATTCTGTTTCCCATCGTACAGTACAAACTCAACATGTATTTTTGCAGAAGTAATGAACCTCTAACACGACGGTTTCCTTCAAAAATCAGTGGCATTAAATCTGAAGTGTTATTATACAGGGTGTAAGCATGGCTTATGCTTACATAAACTTTAACTAATTAATCGTTGCATGACATAATTTTACCTGAAAAGAAGCGTGATTGTAGAAGAAGACAGAGAACACAACATGTACTTGCATATACAATGATTTTATGCATGCATAAACTGCCTAAAGCGTGAGCCACTACCTTTACATTAGTTGACTATAACCATATAATATAATTAAGATTAATATATCTTCACAGAATCATTCACAAGCATCTATTGTGTTGTGCATTTTTTAACAATTTTTGCATTGTGACATTAAGCACATCCACCCCACCCACAATTTAATTACTGCCGATTTTATTACAATTTTCAGTACAATAAATATTTTCATGTATTATAAATAAGTTTATATGTAAATTGATATTGAAACTGATTCCACGTCATAATCGTCACGGACCAATGGTAGTTTGAAGGTTTTTACCAGCCAGAGCGAACGTTTCCAGAAAGCTAATCCAAACTCCTGAAACTAACTTCAATTTGGCCAGATTTTGTTTGAAATGACGTCACACCAGTTCATTCTTTGACTTTGCTTTAAAGTCCTCCTTTAGTTAATACTTGTATCCCTTAAAACTAATCTTTGATCACCAAAATTACATATTTAAATGTTTATCATGTTAAAAAAAAATTCTTCATGTCTTAAAATAACTTGTAACTCGACACCCTTGCCTCATTTAGTATACGCGGTTCTATGAATATGCAAATGAGCCCCGCCTCCACTCACTCACTCACTCACTCAGAGATCCACTCGTTGACGATCACACGTTGATCTGATTGGTTACAAGGTAGTTTGTGACGTCAGAAACACCAGCGATTTCAAAGCGTGTTTTTGAGACTGTCTTTGGTTCACTGCAGTTTTAAGGAGAAAATACTCAGCAATGCTGTCGACTTATGAATTTACACATGGTTTGTCTTAAAGCATATTAAAAACACCACATAGACATATAAACAATATTAAAAGCCGGATTTTCACCACAGGGGGACTTTAAGTATTTTGCGACATTTAATGTTCGGATAGCCAAGAAAAAAAAACGCTTAACAAACTGAAATTATGAATGTTCATGTTGTTGAGCGCACCCACCGTTTTATACTTCACGATGTACTCGACGATAGGCATCCCACCGTCGTCCTGTTTGATCAGTCCGAGTCTGTAGGCTTTCCCGACTCCTCTCTGTCCGTGAACCGTCGGAGGACTCGGCTCGCCTGCAGGAAAACACACACAAGCAGACCCAAGTGAAGTGTGACAGCTACTTTAAACTATAAAGATCCATGCAAACTAGAAGAAACAGCATTATAATGATGAAGGAGCTTAAAAACTTTGAAATCTACTGTGCAAGGTCTTATTGTCCTTGTTCTTAAACGCATAGTGACGGAGCGACAGCAACTGAACCAAAGCAGCATGGGAGTTTAAATACGTCTATCTGAGTGAGGAGGGATGAACAGAAGAGACACTGATGATGAAGTACTCACGGATGGCTAACGTCTGGAAGGATTCTGTGTGGCTGAAATCACCCTGACCCTTTCCATTGACCGCCGCCACTCGCACCTCATACGTGGTGTTGGGCTCCAGACTGGCCAGAACTACTGTCGCTGAGAGACAGAGGAAAGGAGGAGAGAAGGAAGGAAAGAAGGAAAGAAGAAAGGAAGGAAGGAAGGAAAGAAGGAAGGACAGAAGGAAAGAAGGAAGGAGGAAGGAAGAGAGGAGGAAGAAAGGAAGGAAGGATGGAGGAGAGAAAGAAGGAAGGACAGAAGGAAGGAAGGAAGGAGGAAGGAAGGAAGGTAGGAGGAAGGAAGGAAGGAAGGAGGAGAGAAAGAAGGAAGGAAGGAAAGAAGGAAGGACAGAAGGAAGGAAGGAGGAGAGAAAGAAGGAAGGAAGGAAAGAAGGAAGGACAGAAGGAAGGAAGGAGGAGAGAAAGAAGGAATGACAGAAGGAAGGAAGGAGGAGAGAAAGAAGGAAGGAGAGAAAGAAGGAAGGAAGGAAAGAAGGAAGGAAGGAAGGAAGGAAAGAAGGAAGGAAGGAAGGAAAGAAGGAAGGAAAGAAGGAAGGGAGGAAGGAAGGAGGAGAGAAAGAAGGAAGGATAGAAGGAAGGAAGGAGGAGAGAAAGAAGGAAGGCAGGAAAGAAGGAAGGAAGGAAGGAAAGAAGGGAGGAAGGAAATAAGGACGGAAGGAAGGAAGGAAGTAAAGAAGGAAGTAAAGAAGGAAGGACAGAAGGAAGGAAGGAGGAGAGAAAGAATGAAGGAAGGAAAGAAGGAAGGAAAGAAGGAAGGAAGGAAGGAAAGAAGGAAAGAAGGAAGGAAGGAAGGAAGGAAAGAAGGAAGGACAGAAGGAAAGAAGGAAGGAGGAAGGAAGAGAGGAGGAAGAAAGGAAGGAAGGATGGAGGAGAGAAAGAAGGAAGGACAGAAGGAAGGAAGGAGGAAGGAAGGAAGGTAGGAGGAAGGAAGGAAGGAAGGAGGAGAGAAAGAAGGAAGGACAGAAGGAAAGAAGGAGGAGAGAAAGAAGGAAGGAAGGAAAGAAGGAAGGACAGAAGGAAGGAAGGAGGAGAGAAAGAAGGAAGGACAGAAGGAAGGAAGGAGGAGAGAAAGAAGGAAGGAGAGAAAGAAGGAAGGAAGGAAAGAAGGAAGGAAGGAAGGAAGGAAAGAAGGAAGGAAGGAAGGAAAGAAGGAAGGAAAGAAGGAAGGGAGGAAGGAAGGAGGAGAGAAAGAAGGAAGGATAGAAGGAAGGAAGGAGGAGAGAAAGAAGGAAGGCAGGAAAGAAGGAAGGAAGGAAGGAAAGAAGGGAGGAAGGAAATAAGGACGGAAGGAAGGAAGGAAGTAAAGAAGGAAGGACAGAAGGAAGGAAGGAGGAGAGAAAGAAGGAAGGAAGGAAAGAAGGAAGGAAAGAAGGAAGGAAGGAAGGAAAGAAGGAAAGAAGGAAGGAAGGAAGGAAGGAAGGAAGGAAGGAAAGAAGGAAGGAAAGAAGGAAGGAAGGAAGGAAGGAAAGAAGGAAGGAAGGAAGGAAAGAAGGAAGGAAAGAAGGAAGGAAAGAAGGAAGGAAAGAAGGAAGGAAAGAAGGAAGGAAGGAAGGAAAGAAGGAAGGAAGGAAGGAAGGAAAGAAGGAAGGAAAGAAGGAAGGAAGGAAGGAAAGAAGGAAGGAAAGAAGGAAGGAAAGAAGGAAGGAAGAAGGAAGGAAGGGAAAAAAGACAAGTAAATAAAGAAAAAGAAAAAATCAAAGAAAGATGTAATAAAAAAAAATGCGAACAAGCTAAAATTTGAAAGTTTAACGCTGAAATTTAATTACTAAAGCTAAAACCGAAAATAAGAAAATATATGACGCATAAACGCATAACAAAATTACTAAAACTTAAACGGAAAATATAAAACTAAAAGCTCACTATTATTAACATAATTAAAAAATACAAAAACATTTTAAATACTTTAATAGTGTATAAATAATATTAAATGGCTGAAATAATTTTGAAATAAGTCTAACAGAGAATATGTATTTTTACATTAAAGTACTACTTTAGCAAATCGAAGTCCTTGGCCGTTATAAATGACTGAATTCATTAATTTACATGAGAAAGCACTAATAAAAGCGAGGCGACTCAATGAGCGCGGTTATTACTTAGTCAAAGAACATTGAGTTCTTAATTAAAAATCCACAAAGAGTCTGTGGACGTAATTGAAGTAATTACACTCTATATTCGAGGTTGAGACCATGAAAAGAACATTATTAGACTGACTTCTCATTGAATCTGATCTTGAACTCGAAACACTGTTTTCCATTTCTGCAACGCAAAGTTGAGGAATATTACGGCTCGCTTCTATTTGTTTTTAGCGTTTTACATTACATTTAACACGATACACATTATTTAAAGGCCTAATGCACATAATAAAATCGCTGATTCTTTGACGAAAGTAAAAGCAGTTTAATGAACAAACAGCTTGAAGCCATTATCATTTCTTCTGTTGCTGCTTTAGCAAGTGAAAATGTGCATAAAACAGCATCGACTGTCAACACATCCCGATCCTGCAAACACGGCTCGTTTCCAGAAGCGATAATGGCTTTCAGGAAAACCAGGAGACGGTAAACATGCATTCCCTTTGGTTAAATGATCTGTTTTTACTTGCAAAGCGTATCACCTTTGCTTTGAGGACAGAAGCATCTCAAATTAGATCTTTTTTTTTTATATTTTACCTGTTTCTTCCACACAGAAATGACATTAAATGGGGAGCAAATGGAGTTGTTTTTTTTCACAGACTCTATTAAAGTCACCATGAAGTCAAAATGACAATTCTTGTTTTTTAAAGGATTATTGCAGTGATTATTCTAAATGATTTATCAGTGAACATCATTATTGTTTTCTTTCTCTTCTCTGATGATGTGGGCGGGGCAACCTGTCACTCAGATGAGATCCACCAATCACTGCAAACCACAACCATCCAATCAATTCCCCACAAACAAAATCAAGCCCCGCCCACATGTGTTCTTGTTCCAGAAGCGTTTCACTCGGATATAAACTTGCAGTCAAAAGTTTTGGATCGGTACGATTTTTTATGTTTTTAAAAGAAGTCACTTTTGCACACCAAAGCTGCATTTATTTGATTTAACCCCCCCCCCCCCAAAAAAAAAAACAAAAAAAAATCAGTAATATTGTGAAATATTATTCCAATGTAAAGCAGCTGTTATCTATGTGAATATATAGTAAAGTGTAATTTATTCCTGTGATCAAAGCTGAATTTTCAGCATCATTACTCCAGTCTTCAGTGTCACATGATCCTTCAGAAATCAGTATAATATGATGATTTGCTGCTCAAGAAACATTTCTCATTATTATCAATGTTTTTTTTCAAGATTATTTGACGAATATAAAGTTCAAAAGAACAGCATTTATCTGAAAGCTTTTGTAACATTAAAAACTACCGTTCAAATGTTTGGGGTCAGTAAGAATTTTTTTTTTTTTTTGGGGGGGGGATAAATAAAAGAAATCAATACTTTTATTCATCAAGAATTAATTAAATTGATCAAAATTTACAGTAAAAAAAAATTAACAAAAAATTATATTTCGAATAAATGCTGCTCTTTTGAACTTTCTATTAAGAATCCTGAAAAAAATTTGAACTCTTCTCGAAGTCAGAATTGTGAGATAAAAAGTTGCAATTACCTTTTCTATTTTTTATTCTGTGGCAGAAACAAGCTTCCATAGTTTACAACATTGATAATAATCATAATTGATCAAAAATGACAGTAAAGTCATTTCTAAAGATACAATTACAATGTTACAATTCTATTTCAAATTTGATCTTTCTTTTCACCAAACAATTGTGAAAAATAAAATGTATCAGTTTCCACAAACATATGAACTGTTTTCAACACTGATAATAATCATAAATGTTTCTTGATCATCAAATCATCATATTATACTGATTTCTGAAGGATCATGTGACACTGAAGACTGGAGTAATGATGCTGAAAATTCAGCTTTGATCACAGGAATAAATTACACTTTACTATATATTCACATAGAAAACAGCTGCTTTACATTGTAATAATATTTCACAATATTACTGGGTTTGTTTTTGTATTTTTAATCAAATAAATGCAGCCATGGTGAGCAGAAGAGACTTCTTCTAAAAACATAAAAAAAAAAAAATCTTACAGATCCAAAACTTTTGACTGGTAGTGTACGGCACATTAGGGAAGAAAAGACCAGTGCAAAGTTGGTCACATGACACTCACTCTGAACACCATGTGATCTCACTGTCCTCCAATCCTGTGCGCTCGTGTCTTTGTAGTTGATGATGTAATAGCTGATGGGGACTCCGCCGTGCGAGTCGGGCTTCATGAAGGAGACGGTGGCGAGACGCTGGGAGACGGCGGTGAGACGTACGGAGTACGGGTTCGACGGGACATCTGAAACACAACACACATACATAAACGCTTACAACCACTGTTGGGTGTAATTTGAGTAACGTAATCAGATTACTTTTTCAAGTAACTAGTAAAGTAACGCATTGCTTTTTCAATTTACAACAAAATATCTAAGCTACTTTTTCAAATAAGTAACGCTAGTTACTTTTTCACATTAATGACAGCTCTCAGTCCCCATGTTGAGAGACATAAAGTGAGGAGGTGTTGTGTGTGTGTGTGTGTGAACATGATGGTTATTGTAGTTCTAGACTAAATGTGAACATGCATTTACTCTTCTCACTTGCACACAAACATTCAGTATTCCTCATAATGCATAAAAACAGTAAAATGCAATCTCAGAATTTTACGCAAAACTTGTATAATTAACTATATTAAATTACACAAATATACTTTATGTATTTAATCTCACTTTATTAACTTCAGTCGTGCACGGGCAGGGGCAGCCCTACTTATTTCACATATTTTCTAACCAGCACATCACTGCGGCGTTCTGAGTAAGCGGGTTTGCTTAATTGGGTTTTGAAATAGCTTAATCTTCATAAAGCTTCGAACCGGAAAAGGACAACCGGCTTCCGGTTCAAACCCGCTATGAATCATGGGTAAATTTGCTAACCAGGAAAAAGGTGGATATGTGTATGTATTTGTGAGTGTGTCTATGTGAAAAAGCCATGTGTGCGTTTGTGTGAGAGTCAGTGTGTGTGTGTGTGTTAGAGTATGTGTGTGTTTGACTGTGTGTGTGTGTATTCTCTGGGGCTCAATGTAGTCTGCTCTGAAGGGAACTGAACCTCTTCATGGTATATTAAGCAGCTCTACAGTAAATGGAGACAGTTCTCTGCTATATTAGTGAGCTCTCTAGTAAATCACGCGGCACTACAGAAGATTAGCTAAAGTTCAATTAGCAATGGCCAGATGGGAAGGACATATTGTTATTGGAAAATTTTAAATATATATATCAATGCTTAGCACATCACTACAAGTTTAAATCAAATGCAAACCAGTTTCTCAGGTGAACCTTCTGCATTGTCTCAAATCAAACACACTCTCGAATCCTTTCAAGAACATAATCATGAAATGCTTGCAGACAGTTAGTAAATAATTGCACAGACATAAAACAAATCAGGATATACACAGACCCAAACAAAACTGTGAATATCTTTCAAAGATAAGGAACATGTATTACAAACGAATAAATGATTCAAGAGAAGTTTAGCATTTGAGGTAATTGGTAAACACACACCTGCCTGTGCTAATATAAACTCCTGGTATCGAGCGCCGATGTTGTTTCTGGCGGTGCAGTTGTAGCGTCCAAAATCCCTGTCTGACACTGGAGTGACCTGTGGATACAGACGAATGAAAGGATGAACCCATCTGAAACTATAGCAAACAGAAGTCAGTAGAAGTTTGTGTGTAAATTTTCACTGGGTTCCAGCACTACAGACCTGAAACACACTTTACACCGGAAAAATACATTTCTATTCAGTGTTTCTGTCTTGTTTTTTTTCAGTATAAATATAACAAGATGCTTTTAGCTACGCAAGCTCACTACAAATGTCACATTAAGTCAATTACTTAGCAATAAAGTAACATAATCACTTATTATGGTAAATTCTGTCTTTCAGGTCGACTACACTGTAAAAAAGTTGGTGCAGAAACAATGTTCACTTATACAGTAAATTACTAGTGAATTTCACAATTAACTACAAAGAAACGGCAAGTAACACTAAATTAAACAAGAAATATTGAAGTAGAAAACTGTAATACTATTTTCTAGTAAAACATACTCCAATTATCTATTTTGCAAGCAAAAAGTATTGAAAGCAGTGTGAGCTAACAAAAACTTGCACAAATTCCCTTTTAAGGGAACTAGAGCTGCATCAAAACGCTGTGGGAACACCTTTGTGTGATTGCGTCATGAAGCACGTATGAAACCCAGTCCAATGGCGCGATAGAACGTCATGTGACGTCATCGACCAGGGAACTATAAAGCACATCTGAACCAAACAGCGTCAGCTTCTATGTCTTCAGCAAGCACTCTATGTGAATCTATGTCCCTGGTGTTTTTTGTCTGTCTTAGAATTTGCTAGGCAGGAGTTTTCACCCATAAATATATATTTACAAAAAAAAAAAAGACTTTTATAATGGCGAGTGAACAACATTTCAATAGTGTGTTCATCCCTACCCAATCTACATCACGTGTGGGGATAAACAAGTATTGTGTGTTGTTCGTTTTGGAGTGCAGCATGCTCAGTCAGCCCTCGAGGAGGCTGAATATGAGCATTATTGTGAGACCAATTGCTCTTTGAGGAGGGAAAGAGCGCGCCTCTGCTCGCGTTCCTCGCGGCTCGCATCCCGCTTCTCCCGAGGCAGAGCGGCGGCTCGAGTCGTGGGGTTCGCAAATAGATTTGGCAGATGGGTTAGAGATGGGCTTCCCCCTTTCTCTGCCTTCACCTGCCAGGTGCAGTGTCTCATCTCGGGGTCGGAAGCATGATGAGACACCGGTACTGCAATTATCCAGTTCTGAGGAGCTGAATATTGTAGTTATCAAAACAGACTCGCCACTTCATGTGAAGCAAACTGCCACATGCACGTCAATGTGGGCTGACAGTTTAAAATTTTCCCTTTGTGTAGAAAAACACAGCACTATAAAGGAAGTTTTAGCTCCGGCCCTGTTGAGTCTTAACTAGCTCGGATCTCGCACTTGCTGAGGCAGCACGTAGATTATGGGACAACATAAAGAATCTATGGCTCGGGTCTTGTGGGTCATTTATAATGCGGAGGAACCTGAGCTCAAGGAGTTCCCCTTTCTCTCTTTTTCCTATTAAGACAACTAAAATGTATTGTATTAAATACTATGCACTTTCTAAAATCCATGCTTATGGTAAGGGCACGCGCCGAGTTCTTTGTGCCCTTTCTAATATCCGTACTTATGATAAAACGGATCTGAGGATCATTATTATCTCTAAGTAGAGGTAAGTTATTACCTCTGTGCCCTTAGGGGGCCGGTCGGCCAACCCCGCCTTCATGCAGGGGCGCAAAGTGTCCCAGCGTGATTTTACCCGAGGGTTGCTCGTTCCCTCCGAGGAGGGCTCTAGAGCAGTCAGGCCAGTTGTACCCTGCCGGTGCGCCGCTTCAGGACACTGTGCCTGCTGTTTGAAATACACCAGAGGCCAGTCTCGAGAGGCTGGTATCCTTAGCAGATCTTCTGACAGATTGGAAACTTCTACCAAATATATCTCGCTGGGTCCTGCAGGCTCTGGTTATGGAACTAGAAGAAAAAGCTCTTCTGCAAAAGGAGGCTATAGAATGGGTTCCTCCACCCAACAGGGTCCGGGTTTTACAGCCGGCACTTCATGGACCCAAGAAAGGATGAGGTGGTTTCGTCCGATTTTAGATCTGCGCTGTATGGAAGCTCAATAAAAAAAAAATCAAGATGCTTACTCTTAAGCAAGTCGTGTCCCAAATCAGGTCAGAGGACTGATTTGTCACATTAGATCTAAAAGACGCATACTTCCACATATCCATCCTTCCACCACACAGGAAGTCCCTAAGGTTCGCTTTCGGGGGTGAAGCGTGCCAATATTGTGTTCTTCCTTTCGTAGGCCAGCCACTGTAAAGCAGTTTCAAAAACTGTTAGGCCTGATGGCAGCAGCGTTCAACGTTATACCTTGCGGCCTGTTGTACATGAGACCGTTGCAGTGGTGGCTCAGGACCAAGGGGTTCTCCCCAAGGGGAAAGCCACTCCGCATGATCAAGGTCACGCGGCGAATGCCTTTGTGCCTTAGTTAAGTGGAAAGAACCTTGGTTCCTGTCCCAAGGGACCGTGCTGGGAGCTCCTTGTCATCGCGTCACGCTAACGACGGATGCTTCCCTCACGGGTTAGGGGGCCATCATGAGTGGTGGCCCAGCCCAAGGTCTGTGGCAGGACCATCATCTCTCATGGTATATCAACTGTCTAGAAATGTTGGCTGTGTTCAAGGCTCTGAAACACTTCCTCCCAGACCTTTCATGTGCTTGTTCGGTCAGACAACACATTGGTGGTCTCCTATATAAACCATCAGGGGGGTCTGTGATCGTTCTGGAAATGGTTTGCCAGGATGGGGTCAGTCTACTGCTAGTAGCCCCGTTCTGGCCGGTCCGAGTATTGTTTGCGGACCTAGTGTCACTCCTTGACGTCTCTCCTCTGGAGATTCCAATCAGAAGGGACCTACTCTCTCAGGCGAGTGGGTCGACCCTTCACCCCTGCCCAGAACTGTGGAAACTGTGGGCTTGGCCTCTGAGGGGACCCAGCTCATAAGTTCTGGTCTCTCAACCGAGGTTGTTGAGACCATTCACCATTTCAGAGCTCCATCCACAAGGAAACTGGATGCCTTGAAGTGGAGACTTTTCACTTCCTGGTGTGAAAAGCACCAGCTGGACCCGGTTAACTGCCCAGTGGGTGCAGTGCTGGAGTTCCTGCAGGAGCGCTTCTCCGCAGGGTTATCCCCCTTCACACTGAAGGTGTACGTGGTGGCACTAGCTGCTTACCATGTCCCTTTGAGTGGAGTATCTTTGGGCAGACACCCACTAATAACTCGTTTCCTTTGAGGCACTTTGAGGCTGAGGTCAGCAGTCTGCACGAGGGTGCTGACATGGGACTTGGCTGTTGTACTAGAGGGCCTCTTCCTAACTCCATTCAAGCCCATTGAGTACGTTTCTGACAATATCTCTAAAGACTGTCTTTCTCCTCGCTATTTTGTCTCTCAAGAGAATTGGAGACATTCAAGTACTTTCGGTATCTCCCTCGTGCATGGAATTTGCTCCTGGTATGGTAAAGTGTATTCTTCAACCTAAGACCAGGTTACGTTCCTAAGGTTCCTATAAAAACTGTAAGACCTAGAGTACTGCAGGCCTTCTGTCCTCCTCCGGACGTCAGACCTAGAGAAAATTTATCTGCTCTGCCCAATTAATGCCTTAGACCAGTGGTTCCCAACCTTTTTTTGTCTGAGACCCCCTTTTTCCCAAGAAAATATTTTAGGCCCCCCTTCACATTTAATGATATTGTCGCTCTTGTAAGCTTGCAGCAAGGATGACAAAATATTTCGTTTTCAAACGAATAGCTCGGGTTCCCTTGAAAGGGAACGTCTCGGTTACGTATGTAAACCTAGTTCCCTGAAGAGGGTATGAGACGCTACGTCACCCAGCCATACTCACGGCATGCCTGTGATCGACTTGCTTCAGCCTATCAGAAGCTGACGCTGTTTGGTTCAGGTGTGCTTTATAGTTTCCTTATCGATGACGTCACATGACATTCCGTCACACAATTGGACTGGTTTCATATGTGCTTCATGATGCAATCACACAGAGGCATTCCCACAGCAATTCGACGCAGCGTCTCGTTCCCTCTTCAGGGAACTAGGGTTACATACGTAATCGAGACGTTTTGATGTCAATAGAACAAAGCATTGCAGAGATACAGCATCACATTCAGTTTGGCATTAAATTCATTGATACATTAAACAAAAACAGTTTTGTCTATCAACACGAAATCCATAACTATTTGGTCTGAAGATGATCTGAGCCTAATTTGATGAAAATCGGACCAACGGGCTAGGAGGAACTAGTAAAAGTAGGAATCTAGTAGAAGATCTAGTAGAAGTAGAAGGAATCTATCAAGATCAGGTTCATTACAATAGGCAAAATTAATCAAAACCTATTAGCATTTTATGAATTTTTTAAATCATTTTTGACCACAGGGTCAAAAATTTAATGTCAAAATCCAAAATGGCCACTGCCCAAAATATTCTATGGGAAAATTGGGTGGGGAATTTGGGGTTGATTAGGGACTCCAAAATTGCTGTGGTCAATGTTCAGACTTTCTTCTATCCATCCACCAAATTTCATCACTTTCCCGCAAGT